>NEWO01000554.1:218228-310598 GCA_003013225.1 Phalaenopsis aphrodite
ATATATATATATATATATATATATATATATATATATATATATATATATATATATATATATATATATATATATATATATATTGTTCTATGAGAGAAAATAGAGTACACAATTGACTGATATGTAATTCATTAAAACAATGAAATAAATAATTAATTAAATAATGGCAAAATATCAACAGTACGGCATTATTCGTAGGGTTGACTGTGAAAAGAAAAATTTAAGAGAGAAATAGCGTCGGAGAGGTTTTGAGTGAGCTTTGTAATATGCTGCTAACCAAAAATTGAGCGCTTCAAATAGTCCAATGTGTCCCGAAGGCATACTTTGTGGCGCCTGATTTATTTGTGGATACCAAGGCAATGCTCCATACTCCATAGGGAATTTTATAATTAAGTTACATTAGTCAACCAAGAGCCTATGAAAGATGAATGCTTTGCATAAGAAGAGGATGGCCTTATTCTAGCTACGAGTATAAGCGAAATGAATAACCTAACCAAGACTTCCATTGGAATAAAGATTTCTTAAGAAGATCTCATAGATATTTATTAGGGTCGAATTAATATTAAGTTTGAGGGCTATTTCCTTATCTTCTAACCTTATTATAGTAATTCTAAATCACCAAGGAATATTGATGTTTGTGTGCTACTAGGGCTTATTTGGCGCTAGTAGGTGGCTTGGACCAAACTCAATACATAGATTTTAAATCAAATGCTGCCTCCCGTCTGACAATCTCTTAGCAACTCTAGACAAGAGATCAATTATTAATTTAGTTATTGTATGCTAAAAAATGATTTGCATAAATCTCGAGACAATCCAACGACCAGGAAAAAATAAGATGACATGAGGGTCATCTCTTTGGTGAAAAGCTGCAAACACTCATGAAGCTGATTGGCTGAAGACGATCAACGGACTGCTGACTAACCAATCGAAGGGCTGGTGACCGACACAATGACCTGCCGAGCAGAAGGTCCACGTCATACCAAATAGCAGAACAAAAGTGTTGACCCTTACAAATACTCTGCGAGACAAGTCGATCATACATTATGAGAACAGTAAACAAAGAATTTGACACTGCATGATGAATGTGAATATGTCTCAAGCATGCTTGAAATTCATCTCAAATAATGCCTACTTGCAAAGCGGACCCTTGCGTTCAAAACATCAAAATTTCCATATGAGGAGACTTATGATCCATTGGAGCAAGCATGTTCAAATTGACATACCGTCGGTGTGACACATGCAATTTGAACTCAAATGTCTAGACCATTACTGAAAGTTGCTCAAACAACCTTCAATCACGAAATGAATTGTCATTGCATCTTTGGGCAACATTTGGATTAAAAATAAAATAAAATAAAATTTAATTTAAACCCTTTTACTTCTCCAGCAATCCGACCACCCAATTCTAGATTTACCCAAACCTCCATCTCTATCCCCTCCAATGAAAGCTAACTAGCTCGTCTAAAAGTTATAAAATAATAAAAAATAAATTAAAATTTCAAACCTAATATTCATTCAACAGCATCCATACTCCACAATCATTTCCCATTCCCTCCGCCTACTCACGCTCCCGCAGCACCCGCAGTCTTCATTCCCTCTTTTTGTCGCGGCAGGCACCTTTCCCTCTCCACTCTTCCTTCCTAGCAGCAGCTTCCGCTGCTTGTAAGCTCCCCTCCACCAGTCAACTCCTCTTATGGAAAAAATATTACATCAGTACTACGCACGTAGAGGAACGTGCGTATCCAATAAAATCACGCCACGTATCGCGCGCGACGCAGAAAAAAAAACGGTGCAGTAACACGGGGAATATTCCCCCCGTGTTATTCATGTGTTATTGTGTGTTATTCATGTGTTATTGCGTCATGGGAATATTCCTTATGTTATAATAATACAATAACACATGAATAACACATGAATAACACACAATAACACAAGAATAACACGGGAGAGAATATTCTCCGTATTACTGCGCCGTTTTTTTCTCTGTCGGGAATATTTCCCGTGTTATTTAAGTGTTATTGTGTGTTATTCATGTGTTATTTTGTCCTGAGAATATTCTTGGTGTTATAATAATACAATAACACATCAATAACACATGAATAACACGCAATAACACATGAATAACACACAATAATACATGAATAACGCGCAATAACACATGAATAACACAGGAGGGAATATTCCCAGTGTTACTGCGCCGTCTTTTTTTTCTCTGCCGCGCGAGATGATGTGGCGTGGATTGATTGGCTACGCACCTTATTTTTAGGTGCGTAGTACTGATGTAATATTTTTTCCCTCTTATGTGAAACTCTCTTCCGGTTGAGATTACCACAGCAATCAAAAACAACCCTCTCCCTCATTAGCAGTCGGCGAGCCCTGCTACGCGAAACTCCCATCTTCCATTCGCAAGATTCTCCCTCCGACTTGCTTCTCCACCGCCTGCGAGCTTCCCCTCCGGCAGCAAGCTGAAGCTCACGCCTCCTTTCTATTGAGAAATTTGGGCCAAGAAAAATCAAGAATCGACACAAATCCAGAAGAACACGCAGAGATTTATTGAGGTTAGACAAAGATGTTTACATCCTCGGGAGCAGAGCGGCGACTTTCTTTTAATATACAAAAAAGAATACATAATACAAGATTCAGCTCACATAGGGTTACACACAGGATATATATAACTTTATAATACAATAAGTAATTACTTAAGTTACCCCTGTATCAAACTATAGGGTGATGATGAAACTCTCCCGATTGGACAGATCCTTCTGCTTCGCTCTGCTCCAACATCTATCCCATTTATGGTTAATGAGCCATACATAACAAATCTGCACCTTGGCGAATATCCAGCCCCTTAAAAGAAATATATCATGGAGTTTCTTATGCACAAATGTGGGTTGGGCCACCACGCATCCGCTGCTCCCTCGCTCTGATCCCCCCAACCCACTAAATTCCAAGAGACACAAATCTTCAATACCAAGAGACATCTCTTCATTCCAAGAGACTCCAAATTCTGGTATTATGAGCAATACCTAACAAATCTCCACCTTAGCTAATTTCGAGCCCCTTTAGAAGAAATGCATATGTCGAACAAATCTCCACCTTGTCAAATATCTGGCTCTTAGGAGAAATACATATGCCTAACATATCTCCACCTTTGCGAATATCCAGCCCTTAGGAGAAATACATCATGGAGTTTCTTATGCACTAATATGGGTTGGGCCACCACGCTTTCGCTGCGCCCTCGCTCCCCCCAACCCACTAAACTCCAAGAGATACACATTTTCAATTCCAAGAGACAACTCTTCATTTAAAGAGACTCCAATTCCAAGAGATACCTAACAAATCTCCACATTGGCGAATATCCAACTCCTTAGGAGAAATACATATACCTAACAAATCTCCACTTTGACGAATATCCAACCCATTAGGAGAAATACATATACTTAACAAATCTCCACCTTCGCAAATATTCAACCCCTGAGGAGAAAATACATAATGGAGTTTCTTATACTGAAGTGGGTTGGACAACCAAATATTTTTAAATAATCCCTTAATTATGTTTTTCATAATTAAGTTTTCAAGAAAAAAAGACTTTCCCTTAATTAAGTTTTCCTTAATTAAACTTTCCCAAAAATCCTTTTTCTTATCTTCTAAGAAAAGCTCTCATTTTCTTTTAGCCAGAAAAGCTCATTTTTCCTTTCAGAAAAGTTTTGTTTTACTTCTCAGAAAAGCTCCGCCTCCGTTTTCCTTTCAGAAAAGCTCCGCCTTCGTTTTCCTTTCAGAAAATCTCTGCCTCTGCTTTCCAGATTTCTCTACAGCAGCAAAGAAAAAATTGCAGAAATCGTGCCACTTTAGAAAACCAATATTTCGCCTCCAAGAACCAGTAAGGAAACAAATTGAAATCTCCCACAAAGGAATTTCTCGCAAACCAGCAAGGCAACTAATCTCAAGTTTTCTGATTTCCGCTTCCAATTCTGATTTTTGCCTCCAGCAGGAAATAGAGAAGGAAAGATACAATTACTCCTCTGCACACAGAAGGAAAGGCCTCCTCCGTTCAGCTCGACGTGCACAGAAGGAAATTTATTTTAGCATGTAGCAACTTTCCTAATTAAAATTTCTTTCTAATTTTGCTTCTGCTTGCCTCCCGCGCTGAACACCTCCGCCGACCCGCTGATCTGCTTTTTCCACAGAAGAAGCCTGGTACACCTTACTTAACGTGATGCTGCACCACACAGAACCTCTATGCAAACTACGACAGAATCGTCACGACTCTGCAGAGGACTATTGTGATTCTCAAAGTTAGAGCTCCTTCCCGTTCCTTCGTCAAACTGCTTCCTGCCCCGAGCTCCTCTGCGAAATTCCTCACTGGAATCATCCAAGCCGAGCCCTTCGCAGAACCTTGCGCGGATTTCCTTCCAATCGGACAGCATCCAGCTTCAGATTCCACCTTCAACAGTAAAGTAATCAGAAGCTTCCTTTTCTGGTTTGCCTCCAGCAAAAGAAATTTGAAAGTTCATTCCCGCAGCCGCCGAATCAAATAAAAAATCAAAGATTCTTTTCCGATTTTCTCCTCTGCTCCAGGCTACAACTGAACTTTCCTATTCTTCTGCCTCTGTGCTTATAAAAATTTCTCCTCTTCTGCCCTAGAACTTGTCTCTGATACCCCTTGTTGAGAAATTAGAGCGAAGAAAAACAAGAATCAACACAAATCCAAAATAACACACAGAGATTTAATGAGGTTCGACAAAGATGCCTACATCCTCGGGAGCAGAGCGACGACTTTCTTTCAATATTCAGAAAAGAATACATAATATAAAATTCAACTCACCTAGGGTTACAAACATGACATATATATAACTCTTTGTTGCTTAAGGAAAGATTCAGCTTACCTAGTACAATATGTAATTACTTAAATTACCCATGTACCAAACTGCGGGGTGTTGCCTCCGCACCCCCAACCCACATAATGAAACTCCCCTGATTGGACAGATCCTTCCGCTCCACTTTGCTAGTGGGCTCCACTCTGCTCTAACATCATTCCCATTTATAGTATATGAGCCATACCTGACACTCTCCTCCCATCTTCTTCCAACCAAACCAACTCACAACATCCAACATCGTACAAATCACTTCTCCCTCTGTGCTTAAGAAAAAATATTATGTTGGGACTCCGGATGCAGAGCTATGTCTGGAGTAAAATGGAAAAAAATCAGCTGTGTAGCCTGATCTCATTGCCAAAAAAAATAAAAAAAACACTCATTTAGCATGACTCGATCCGAATCCAGCCATAAAAATCCACAAAGCCACTTTTTATCGAAAGCGGATCACGCTAAAAGTGATTTTTGACATTTTTTGCTCCCGTCAGTCTACAAAAGTACATTTTGTCGCTTTAGGTTGTCTTATCAATGTGTTTCAAACAGGTGTGATAGATTTCTCCGTCGATAAGGAAATATTGATGATGAAATCAAGAAATAATATGAACCAGTTTCAATTGGATGGGAGTTTAGTTTAGTTTTATTTTGGTTTGAGTTTTTTATTAGTTTCGTGTTATGCTGATTCTAATTGGTTTTTGTTAGGTGTTTTAGTTTATAGTTATTTTGGTATTATTATGGTGTTTAGGGTGGTTATTTTGGTATAGGGTTTAGGATTACTATGTTGTTATGCCTACTTTTTGCGGTGTTATTTTAGTGTTATTTTACTATTTGATTGTGTTATTAGGGAGTTATTGTAGTGTTATGGTTTAGTTTTTGTGATTGTAGTGTTCTTGTGGTGTTATTGTGGTGTTGGTATTAGTGTGGTGTAATTGTGGTGATATTAATGTGGTGCTATTGTGGTGTTAGTGTGGTATTATTGCTATAGAAATGTGATCTTAGTGTGGTTTTCTGTGGTGTTATTGTGGTGTTTTCTCTATATCTGACCATCGTTAAATTGGTGTGCAAATGTGCAGTCTTAAAATGTGTGCAATGATCCAATAATTGAGTTTTTTCTTTGCACCACTGTCCACAATAATCAAGAAGCATATGAAAGCTGCTGTGACAATGCACATCATGTAAGATTCATTATTAGGAAGAAACATAGCAACTATTGGTCAAACTCTAAGAAGATTAAGGCTAAAGATTTTATTTGTGGAAAAGCTAGCCACAATAAGGAGTCAAACTTCACCAACACGGTGAAGTTAAAAAAAGATGACACAAGTAATGGCAAGCCATGGTTAGATATGTCGTCGATGTTAAAGGAAATTGGATAGTGAAGAATCTCATTGAAAGTCATAACCACCCTGTGGCCGAAAGTGGTGATACACATCTTTTGTGTTTCAGTGGAAATATAAGTGAGTTAAATGCAGATGTGTTGAGATCAATGAAAAGATTAGGGATTAGGGCAACTAATACATATAACTTCATGGCTAGGGAGATTGGGGATATGAGGAATTAAGAAAACACGAAGAGAGATGCATTCAATTTTATTCAAATAAAAAGAAAAGAAAGTGTAGAACAAGGAGATGTTAATTCTCTAATAGAGTTGTGCATGAAGAGGCAAGCTGAGGATACATGTTCTCCTGAGATTTTTAAACATATGAGTCTTGTTGACTCAAAAGAATTTTTTGGAGTGACTGGTTATCCATGCTTCATTATGATTATTTTAGGGATGTAATAATTTTTATACAAGCTATAAATTAAATAAATATAATTTATTTTGCACTCCTTTTGTGGGAGTGAACTACCATTGAAAAAAGTCCTCTTTGGAGTTTGCTTTTTATCTAAGGAAAGAATTAATTTTTTCATTTGATTATTCAAAAATAAGTGACAAGCATCCAATGACAATTTTCACTAATCAGGATCAAGCGATGACATGAGATATTGAAGTTTGTCTCCCTCAAACACAACACAGATTTTAGCAATGGTAGATATACAAGAAATTTCCTTTAAAAGTGCATTGTTGTATGGCTATCAAGACTGTGAGTGATCTCTTTTACAAATGCTTGAGCAAGTGTGATTCTGATAGAGATTTTCAAAAATGTTGGCCCACAATGATTGAGAAGGGGAACCTATACAACAACGTGTGGTTAAATGACATGTGCAATATCAAACATAAATGATCGACAACTTTCACTAAAGAAATTTTTATCATGAGAATATTATCAACACAAAGAGATGAGTCCACAAACAATATCTATCACGGTGTTCCAAGCCTACTATCGCTATCAATTATTGTTTTGTTGGTATTGAAAATATAGTGAAGTCATGGTGCCAAAATGAGAAGGATGAAGATTTCAAAAGTGGTCAATCCGTAATTTCGCCCATGGTAAAAGCCAACCTAGTCTTTAGGCAAGCTACCACATTTTATTCAAGGAAGCTTTACTCGATGTTCCAGTAAGAGCTATTGGATGGCCTATGTTAACTTATAGTTGAATTATCCACAGAGAGTGACTCAAAATATTAAGAAAATATGTTGGATAATCAAGGGACAAACAAACACTGGATTGTGAAACTTGAAAAAGTTAGCTCTAAGGTCACTTGTAGTTGCAAAAAGTTTGAAATGATAGAGTTTATGAGTTCTCACTCTCTATATGTTCTTAATGTGGCTAAAATAAAGCTAATTCCCGAGAAATATTTGTTATTGTGATGGTTTGTTCACGCTAAATGGGACATGTATAACAACTTTTGTTACAAACATCTGAAAGAATTCCAAATGAGCAGCAGTTCTTCAAGTGGCCTATTATTTCACTCACACACTCACAATTTTGCATACCAACCCATTAATATAGTACAAGGAAATGAAACAACTGAGCAGATGCTTTGGGAAACATTTAAACATCTTTCTAGAGATCTTAATGACATATTAGCTGAAAAACACCTCAAGAAAAGGAAAAAATAAAGAAGAGAAAAACGCCAAATACTCAATTCGGAGAAAATAAGAGACCACAGAGTTATTTCAAGAATCTAAGTTGCTTTAATCTATTGATTATTTTCTTTCTCTAACCTATACCATTGCATATAAGAAAAGATTAAGAAGCATTAACAAGCCGAGAACTTGATATTCTTTGCGAGGCAATTTTACTTGAAATGGCATATTGTCTCAACCAAGTATATAACTGAAATTCAGAAGGATATAACAAAAATTTAGTAACATTAGACAGTTTTGCATTTAAAATTTGTTCCTAAAGTTTCACTTCTAATTTCTTCATTATGATAGGAATACGATGCATCTCAACCAACAGAAACATATACCGGACTGTTGATGGATTCAATAAGTGAGCTCTATTTGTAATATCAATGAATTAATATCGTTCATTAAAAATTTTGACATGTGCATATGATTCATTAATTTTATGATTGATTAATATATTCATTTTATTGAATAATTTGGTGATTCATTTGATTCAATGATTGATTTATTAGTATAATCATTTTATTAAATAATTGGGTGATTCATTTGATTTAATGATTAATTGATTGAATGATATATTCATTTAATTCTTTTTAAGTGTAGGCATAACTGCTACCAGCTCAAAGTCATGTCTAGAAGTATATTAAATTACACCATAATTACACAATAATAATATAATAACACCACAATACCACAATAATACCACCCAACACCACCATAATAACACATCAATAACACTGCAATAACATCTGACAAACCTCAATACCACATCTACTTCAGTAACATCTGAATAAGACAATAATAACACTTCAAGTACAGCTGAAGTCACCTCAATACCACCTCAATACCACCTCAATATACCACAATAACACAACAATAACACGGTCAAATCAAAATCTCAATAACTTCTCTATTGTGGTGTTATTTTGTTGTTTCTAATGTTTTATGCTTTAGTTTTGTTGTTAATTGTGTTGTATGCGGGTAAAAATCAGTGTTATGAGAATATTCCACGGATTAATGCCCTATGATGTTGTGTTAAGGGAATATTACTGGTGTTATAACATAGAATTTGAGGAATTTCCGCCCCCCCTCGCTCCCCATATTATATCATGGTTTTATGGGAATATTTCACATGTAATACTACAATGTTCAGGGAATATTCCCCAGTGTTATGCCGTAGAATCAGGGGAATATTCCCCTTGCTATACCACAGTGTTATGAGAATATTCTCGTATATTACTGCAGTTTTAAGGGGATATTCTCTTGTGTTATAACGCGGTGTTAGGGGAATATTTACCCATATTATGTCGCAGTGTTGTGGGAATATTCCCCATGTTATACCAAGGTGTTGAGGAATATTCACCATGTTGTTCCATGATTTAAACAGAGTTATTTTAAAATTTGAAAGGTTATTTCGCGTTATATGGACCGACACTGTGCTTTGGGACAAATTGAATGTATATTGTGGTGTTATGAGCATTTTCTCATGTGGTATTCATATTTCTATCATTTTATTTATGTCATAAACACAATTATCAAAGATAATTTCTAAAAATAACCACATTTTCTATTAAATTAACAAACAACAAAATTTATATGCTAAAAAATAGTATAGATTGTATTGTATTTTCAAATATATCAAACTCTAAAGGGACAAATTGAATGTATATAAATGTATTTAACAAACTGTACAAATTGCATTTTATTAAATTATCAAACATACAATGTGTCAAATGCTAAAGGGAAAAAACAATTTTTTATTATTTAGTTTTGGACAAAATACAAATGTCTGAGGAAAATTCAGTTCTAAATCTTTCCTTACTGCTTGCCAGTTTAAATTCTCGCTCCAATCGACCTCTTGAGCCTATAATAATGTTTCCATGTACTTGCAAACGTACATACCACAGTCAAAGCTATTGTTTTGATTAGGTACACCCTTAATAAGTGTAAGTGACCATTTCTCAGCCTTGTCTCTAAAAGCAATATCTTTTGCAAATAATTTGACCTGCAAAAGTTATTGATTTGTTATTCTTGATTTATTGCTAAGATTATTGTGTTAACGTAATTATTGTAGTATTATTGTGATTTGGTGTGTTATTGCAGTGTTATTGGTGTGATATTATATCATTTTTGTGTTATTGGTGTAATGGTTGTGTTATGGCTGTGTTATTTGAGTGTTATTGTGTTATTGGAGTATTATGGATGTGTTATTGGTGTGTTATTGATATGTGGTTGTTGGTGTATTAATATTGGTGAGTTATTGGTGTGTTATTTATGTGTTATCACTGTGCTATTATTGTGTTATTGGTATATTATTGTTGTGTTATCAGAGTGTTATTAGTGTGTTGTCATTGGTGTGATAATGATGTGTTATTGATCTTTTATTGGTGTGTTATTGATGTGTTATTGGTGTGTTATTAGCTTGTTATTGGTATCTTATTGGTGTGTTGTGTTGGTGTCGCATTGGTGTGTTGTGTTGGTTTCATATTTATGTGTTATTGGAATGTTGATGTTGGTGTGGTAATGGTGTGTTATTTGTGTGCTATTATTGTATTATTAATGTGTTATTAATATGTTATTGAAGTGTTATTAGTGTCTTATTGGTGTGTTATTGGTGTGTTATTAGAGTGTTATTCTTGTTTTATTTATGTGTTGTTAGTGTGGTATTGGTGCGTTATGACAGTGTTAATAGTATGTTATGCCTTTGATATTGGTGTGTTGTTGTTGGTTTGGTATTGGGGTGGTATTGGAGAGGGGTATTGGTGTGGTTATGGTGTGTTATTGGTGTGCTATTGGAGTGTTATTGGTGTGTTGTTGGTGTGGTATTGGTGTGGTATTGACTCTGACGGTGCAAAGATAATAATAATAGTGCTAAATATATTTACAACTTTGCGAGCAACATCCTTATGCATCTTGTTGTATAGAGAGTCGTATAATCTCCATTTTCTCAATTTCAGCTCTCTCACCAAAAAAGTTTAATGTTGATTATTAATGATAGAAAATAAATTTATTTCAACATCCTTAACAGTTTCCTTTGTGATATGTTGCAAAAAAGTTGCCCTATTAAATTTCCCATTCATCTGTTTAAAATGATACTATGAATTGGTTGTACAAGGAAAATATGAGTTAAATTTATATGGATACATTAAACTTGTACCCAATACTGTGACATTACATATATGTATGATCTGTATAACTCAAGTGATCCAATTGTTCTTTCATGCAATATGCTAGCAAAAACATCGAAATGTTCATTTATAAACTATTTATTCAGAAATACATCCTCTAGGCCCGTGCGATCGATTACAATCCCAGAACCTTTGTTAACGATAATAAAATGTCTACATCATTAAAAAATAAAGCTTGTGACAATTGAATATAAAACTATTACATGACATTAAAACTGTTGTGAACAATTACTTACTCTCTAGTGTATCTGGCAATGCAATTATCGATTACATCCTACATCTTAAGTATTACCAATGATCTACCAAGAAATTCAATGACAGGCGTTGCAGAACAAGGCTACAAAAGAAAACAATTTTTATAAACTACAACATGAAAATTTTATAAGTGGTTCACACTAGAAAGAGCTAATTTTTGTACCGCTATAGCATAGTTATTTTTTTGTTGGCTATAGATGTCTACAAAGCTTCCTAAACATGAGATTGTCATTACAATAGTTTCACAAATAGATTGTCTGTTTAGCTCAACTTCATCATGAGCTATTTTTAAGTCAATATACTGTACAACTGGATCCATTATTGGTTAATTTCCAATCAATGATATTTATAAATTTATTTATATTTGTTGGCCTTCTCGGGCTTTAATATTTCTACAACAGATGTCACAACACAAGTCTACAAAAGAACAAAAGTTATTAAACATATTTTCAGGTGAAATAATAGGGTACATAATAGAATGAGTTTTTTACCATAAGGGGCAGAGGCTCAAAAACATCATTTACTGGTTGTTCAAGTTGGTCGGGATCTTCTTGTGGTGTCTCGTCCCCAATTATAACATCATCTTGTGCATTTTTTTTTTTGTTCTTGACCCTCTCGGGCTTTAGCCGCAAGATGGGTCTACAAGAGAATAATAGTTATTAAATATAATATCAAGTTAATTGATATAGTACATAATAGAGTGAGCTACATATTGTATGGAACAAAGACTTAAGAAGATCGTTTACCGCTTGTTCAACTTCGGCAGGCTCTTCTTGTGTTGTGTCATCCCTAGTTACAATATCATTTTTTGCATCTATTATTATCAATTGACCCTTTTGGGCTTCACGCTCTTCTACATCTTTGGTATGTACAAATAAATTCTCATTATTTCTCTCATCAATATCAACATCATCTTCTCCAGGATCTTCCTCAACAACATCATTAACTCATTTTTTTTTGTTGTCTTTGAGAGGTATTGTCTTTTAAGGAAACCCAACTTCCTCGTCCTACTACTATTGCTGGAGTCACCCCTTTAGAGAGATGATTGGTCTGTTCCTAGAGTATTTCTCTCAACCTCTTCATTAGCTTTGGTTTCTTCTAATCTCTAAACCATGACTATTAGGTTGAATAATGTGTCTTCTACATTAGAAAATTGTTTATTCATGGTAATTATTGATTCTTATATACTTATACTTCTTTTTTTCTGAGCATTAAGTAGCTCAATTATTGCTTCAAATATCTTTTTTCCCCTTGTATATGTAGCTTCTGGGTTTGAAACAATTGGACCAACATCATAGGATTTGGGTGAAGCTAGTCCGATGGGAGTTACTTGGCGTGAGAGTGGCATAGTAGGATTGGGTGGTCCTTGGTTTGAATTAGAGAGCAACTGGAGCTCATCTTGTTTCAAGTCTAAAAAAGTGTCATTAACCTACAATGAAAATCATGATGTCTAAAATAAATTTAGTAAGGAAACCTCTAACACTAAAATAATTTTTTAATGTAATAAATGACTTACTTATACATGCTCAAGCCTCTTAAAGGCTTCATGAATTTTTGGTGTTGTCCACCCATGACTTGTTGGACACCTTAGCATGTGAGGTCTAGCCTCGAGTATGGTAGAAGTAAATAGAGATGTATTCTCATAAAACCAAAGCTAAGGAATAGACATATCACAATCAAACTTTTTAGAAGGAAAAAATAAAAACATAAAGTCACAAGGAAAATTTTTTAATGTTTACAATATGCACTTACCGTTAAACGAAAAACAAATCCGTTGATGTATCCAAGTGCTTGATTCCATCTTATTTTGATCGCGATAATGTTTAACTGATCAATCATAATTTAAAAAATGATAGTAGGTCAGTTAAAAAAGGAGGATTGTACATTCTCCCTAAATGAATAAAGCCCTACAGGCACACAAAAATTGCTCGAGGGAAAAAATAAAATTGTTAGTAAAAACTTAATAAATAATTGCTCAAAAGGAGTGGAAGACTCTCCTGAAAAATTTTTCAACTCTTCCTTTATTTATCTAGCATCTACACGAGATGACAGAGTTTTGTTTCAAGTAACTGCTCTTCTATGTTGGGCATGCCTAACAAGGGTGGAGTTTTACCACTTTGACACCCATTACAAACACTCTCTATTCATTATTCCAAATCTCAAGATATGTAGGGTCAATACATTATTTTGGGGATAAAGAGGTATGTCAAAAAACAGAATGATATTTATTTCTCTCAACAAGTTCATGGCCTCCTTAGAGACGTTGTGTCTAACATTATCAAGTACACCTCTTTCTGAAGAAGGACGACATCTACCAATACATTCTTTTGGCGATAAGGTGGTATATCCAAAAACTGAATGATATTTATTTCTCTCAACAAGTTCATGGTCTCCTTAGAGACGTTGTGTCTAACATTATCAAGTACACCTCTTTCTGAAGAAGGAAGACATCTACAATTGAAAGTCCTTGAGTTTATAAACCTACAAAGCAGTAATGTAAAAGTGGGCATTATTTTATAGACACCATTCTTCAATCACTCCTTTCGAATTATTACAGTGTTATTGTTATGTTATTGTGTTATAGTTGTGCTACAGATGTGTTTTGTTTGTGTTAATGTTGTATTATTGTTATGTTATTATTGTATTATAAATGTATTTTTAGTGTTATTGTGGTGTTAGTAGGGTAATAGCACAAGTAACACCATAATAACACAACAATAACATAACCATAACACAACTATATCACAATAACACAATAATAACATAACAATAAAACAACTATAGCACAACTATAACGCAACTATAACACAACTATAACAAAACAATAACACAACAATAACATAATGAAACAAATTATCTTGTTATCCATAATAAACAAGTTAACATAATACCTCAAAGACTTTGTCAGACTACTAGCTTCTTCAGTTCCATTGCAACCTTCTTTTGTTTTGTGCTAGCAAGAGGAAAGGAAAACCAAAACCTTGAATCGTGTGATTCCAACTGACTCAAAGCTCTAACTTATAAACACTTGGTTTTTGGTCGAAGAGGAAGCAAAACCAACTTTGAAGAAAGCGAAATCAACCTTGTGAAGAGATACAAAGAAAGAGAAACTGTCCAAGAAACCCTAAGCCTTGCACCGAAGAGGAAGTGAAATTGCTAAAGAAGAAACGAAGAAGAATGCTTAAAACCACCGAAATCAGAAACCATAGAAGAACGCCCAACAAAATACTAAAATATGCCATAAAGGTGCTTTCTGACTGGATCAGCATTTCATTGGGCTGGATTTAGGTCGGGTTTACACGAAAAAATGCATATTTTTTTAATTTTGTCCATGGTGGGGCTAAGGATTCAAGCCGTGTCACGCTAAATGAGTGTTTATTTAATTTTTTTGGGCAGTGAGAGTAGGCTACAAATTGGCTTATTCTCATTGGACTCTAGATGTAGCTCTACGTACGAAGTCTCAGTGTTATATTTTTTTTGTTGCTCAAAGTCTTGAGATGGAAGCTTCTCTCCCCATCCATCTCTCTCTTTCTCTCTCTCTCTTTTCCTCTTGTGTGTGACATAGTACGATATCTCTATGTCATGTTAAATACAAACAAACATATCACTTCTCAAAGCTTCCTTTGGTTGAGCGTTTCTTCAGCTGTATTCAACTTGTACAAAACTCTATTCCTTAGAAAATTTTCCTTAGCTTACTTAGATATTAATTTTCACTGAAACTAAATGTTGCTATCATGATTATGATGCAACAGGAGGGTCCGAGTTTGTTTCAAAAATTTGGAGAGGTCCACTAAATCTTTGCCGCACAAGAAAGATATCTGTGATTGCACGGGTGACATCCGTATACATTTTTCTTAACATGGTGGGGATTCTGCACATTTTCTTATGTGGCAGAATACACTTATTTACGATCATTGAACAAGCCGCCCATACATGCCTATCTAGACTCTCGATGCAGCCCCCTAATGGAGGATGTTGCTATAAAGTTGTCGAAATGCTATCAGAATTTGTTTGAAATGCCAGTCACGTAAGAACAAGTAAATTGAATTCACTTGAATACTCAAATGGGAGCTAAGTATAAGAGAGAAACATAATTTCAAATATGCGATCAAAGTCTTAAACATCTTCATCACCACCAGATGCACAATCCAACTGCACAAGAGAACACAAGGAGCATCACTAAAAGGGATAAGATCAAACCTTGCGTGCTCAGGGGACTCGATGAATCATCAATGAGCTTGAATAAATCCTGTAGCAAACTCATCAGTTCAACTGCGCAGATCTTGCACAAAATTTATGGTGAGGGGGAGGGGGGCTCAATGATAGTAAAAGAACTTGAGTGAAACTTGTGATGAACACACTAAATCAATTACTCACCACTAGATTTGCAATAAACATCTAAAAACAAATTGATGGCAATACTAAGGCGTTTGAAGTGAAGTTTTACATGATCGTCACTAGATTCACAACATGTATCTGTAAGCGAACAAAAGATGATACTGAGGTGTTTAAAGTGATGTATTGCATGCTCTCCAATAGATCCAAAACCCCAAGCAGACATAAGACAAAATTAAAGCTTAAATGAAAATATTTGCACAATTCCTATTAATAATATGTTTATGCAAATATTAATAAATCACTTTAAAATCAGTCAATAATGACAAACAATAAATATTTAATTCCTAGATGTGCTCTAACTAACATGCTAATTACTTAACACAAGGTCTGAGAATGTTGTGCGGGTGAAACAAATGCTTAAGCTCAAATTAATCTTCCTCAAAATGCATGCAAAATCACTTAAAATCAACTCAAATCAATAAATAAAATCACTTGCATGTGCTTTAATGCTCCTATAAATATTCATTCTTATGCATCTGAGAATACTGCATGGACAATGGGCCGCCATGCCTAGTAGGCGAGGTCTTAAGTCTTACACTTTGGCTAGTTCAATCATCTTCCTTAAATGAACTGGAGTTGACAAGACAAAGCCCAAGCTGAGCTAGTCTAATCATTCTCATCATAAGGACTAGATTTGATTAAACTAATGCTCTTAACGATGTTTAAGCAATCATTCCTCCGAAGAGCTTGTGCGATAAAATAAATGCATAAGCTCAAACTATATGCTTCAAAATGTGTGCCAAGTTGATTAAAAATTAATGTCAACTAATAATATAAAATATCAGCAAGTGCTCTGACGTGCCTCTAACTATTCAAGCTTTTGCATCTTAGAATGTGATATCCAAACTGTTTACATGTAACAATATAACAATGTCTTTTAGAATATTTTTCACTTATGTTTCATTACTTTGCAAACGTACTAAAAACTTGATCCTGGAGAAAAAAAGAATTTAACTTTTTAATTTATATATATATATATGTTGGGATACTACACAAGTATACATATCGTTATCAAGTAATGTAGGACATTTTGATTAAGACCTGAATATCGAATCTATAGGAAAATTCACAATATGCACTTTTGAACAACAAATTTTTTATTTCAAAAAGATAATTACTTAAATTATAGATAATTTTATTGTAATTAAATTTCAAATCTTTTTGGTATTTTTGATAGTTTGACAAAACAGTAACAACTTCTAAAGATAACTTAAGTTTATGTAAGAGAAAAGTACTTATTATGAAAATAACTTTCTCCTTATCATGAATCAGTAATAAGTATAGGATTTCTGTTGTGGAAGTACGCAAATTGTGTTGTGCCAAATAAGAGCAATATTACTCTTTATCGTTACTCGAGATGCTTTAAAGAACATTGACTAATTTAAAGTTTGAATAGTTCTGAAGACCGGCTAGACATGGAAAATACTAGCTCTCACTCTAGAGTTCCCTTGGTTCCCTCTACCTTGGGGCTAACATCTTGTATCAGAACATAAAATAATAAACTAAGTTGGGGGCTTTAACCCGCCACTTTAAAGTCCTTTAACTGTACACTCTTTAAAAATTATTTCTCTATTTATTTGCACTTAATCAAATGAATTACATTCTTATTCATACAACCTCATGTGATTCTTTCTAATTGTTGACTGAGACAATACCAGCCCGATTCTTACATTTTCTCATAAAAAAATTTTACATCTAGATATGCAAGATTAAGAAGTAAATGAAGTGCATGGAATTAAATCATCACAACTTCTTCCAACATTAAAGACTAATACTCTCCACAACTTCCATCCAACACTTTAATTACTTATAATTTTAAGGAGAAAGATAAGAAAAAAAAACTACTCAGAATCCATGGAGAAAACAAAACCACACTTTAGTTTAAAAGTAGAAATCATTTTCAAAACAACAAAATGTCTCGATTAAAACCAAAAATAGTTCAAAAGCAAAGATAACAACTTATCTCAAATCCTCCACCAGACTCTTGAAGTTTCTTTGAATCTCTTTTCTTCAACAACACTCTTAAATCTCACAATAAAACTAAAAGCAAAAATGATAAAGTAAATTTGTGGTGCTTGAATATCTCTCCAAACGTTCCTCCACGAACTTCTTCAAGAACTACTAAGGACTCGCCCTTTTCAAGTACACTTCTAAAAGTCTCAACTTCCTTCTTTTATAAATTTCCAAGAGGTGACTTGGTAACTCTTCAAAATGTGTCCCAAATCGATGTATTCTTCAAAGGATACCTCCTTTCACAAGCCTTTTAATCATATTTTCGTTTCTAGTGGTCATAAACACCCTCTTTAGCTAATAGGTGCCTCAAATGTCCCTTCAAAATTTGACAAAATGAATTAAATTATCAAGTAACCGCCTCTGGCACTTAAGCACGGGGCAGCTGACACTTAGGCGCGTCCTTCTCTGTTTCACCGGCTCTTAGGCACCAAAACACTAATGCACCATTTTCACATTTTTTGCTCCAAATTTGATCATTTTATACTCCTTTTTAGCATTTTTCACCTTTTTACTTGTACCTAAAGGAAAAAGATACAAATACCTTCCATTAAAGTGCAATATCTCAAAAATAGGTATAAAAATGTGTCTAAAAATACTATATATTTTAGGTGTATCAAAATCCCCCAAACTTAAAATATTACTTGTCCTCAAGTGACACTTCAATCTTTAAAAACTATATAAGTATAATATGATATGAGTTTCTTTAGGAGTTACTAAAATTTAGATTTAGAAATATAGTAGTTCAATTTAGAAAAAATATTTAGTAAATGAGACCAACTTAATGTTTAGAAATTTTTAATGTTAAAAAATATGAAAATATGAGTTTCTATCTAATTCAAAAATACTGTAGATTTTCCAAATATAGAATTTAGTCTTTTTATTATCTCCACTTAAAAATTTTTATTAAGAATAATTTTATGTACCATATTATATCCCTAAGCTTAAGAGTTTCTGAAGTCTTATACTTTAAAAAGATCAAATGTAGAACCAATTTTTGACTAGGCACTAATCCTCAAGCTTCTCATCCCTTACTTTTTTTTCTTTTCTTTTTTTTTCTTTTTCTTTTTCTTCTTTTTTTCTTTTTCTTTTTCAAGCAAGGATTACTATATCTGGATAGGCCTTTAATGGTTTTGAATTTGACTTCTCCTTTCCTAAAGCAAAGTCCTGATATAAATATTTTATTTATAAATATAGTAATAATTTTGAAAATTATTTTTAATGAAAGAAGTTTAAGTATTAAAAATAAAAGTAAAAAATTTTAAATTCTTCAAAAATACAATTTTTCCTACTAAAGATAGTTACAATATATTTAGCATTTTCGACACTAAAAATTTTTAACTGAAATTTTGAATTCTTTCACTTGTAGTACATTTGAGAACAAATAAAATTCAAGTTTTGAAAATATTTTTTATCCCCCCTTCCCCCCAAACTTAAATATTTAACAAAATTAAATAGTTTAGTAGCAGATATATATAAGCAGGAAATGAAAATTGAAATAACATGCTTATATGAATTTTTATACCCTAATTATACAAGTAACTAAAAACAGGAATAAAATTAATGTTTGATCAATTTTCTATCACTTTAATTTTAATTCAACATGTAGAGATTCATTAGACTTCTAAGTAGTCGGTACAGACATAAAAACAAATAAACACACTAACTTTGATTTCATGGTCTCAACATAAAAACAAAAACATTAACAAGATAAAAGAAAAATACTGGTTAGGAGTTTTTTGAAATTAAATTTAGCAAGATTTTCAACTTTTCACAAGACATAGAAATATGTTCAATCCTAACTAACTAAAACACAATAATCAACACATAACAACAATCACTACCCCCTAGAATTTAAAACAAAATACTAACAAAACACATACATCACAATAATAATTAAATAAAATAAGATTTTCACACATCACAAAGTCCAAAAAATACATAAACTTAAATGTATTAAGTCCTAACCACGTAGTCCATCACATATTACAAACATAAAAATAACTCAGTCCTTTTCCTCATCATCAAAATCATCGCTATTCCAGACATCTGCAAGCTCATAATCAGGGTATCTGGGATATGAAGGAAATTCTACTACTTGGTTACCCCTAATGAAGCTTTCCAAAGATGAATGAATTTTTTTCTCGTAATCACTTTTCCTTCTATTATACCCATCAATATGATCTACAAAGCTTTCTAAATTTTGTACCTTATTTGTGGTATAATTAATATTGTCCATCATCCTCTGCAATAATTGATATTGAGTTTCAGTAGAATCACCTCTAGAATTAGATGCTCACGAGGTAGATGGTCTAGATGTAAAAGCAGCAGAGGTGGATATAGTAGATGTTGACATTCCATAACTCCTTGAAAGTCCTCCTCTCCAACCAAAGATAGAATGCTTCGAATATGACTTCACATTTACACTTGTAATTGGCTTTAGAGGCAATAATACTTCTTCCCAACTATCATAACTTACTCCAACCTGCTCACACAAAGAAAAGATCAAGGAAAAAAGTCCCAAACCTGTAGTAGTAGCGGATAATATTACAAATCGAAGCTCCAATATTGATGAGCTTGCCTTCCTGAATACAACAATTCAATGTTGTTTTCTCCCTTGTAACTTCACTGAAATGATTCGTAGGTAATAGACGAGCTGAAATAAGGTAGTGCCACTCCTTTGTTGGTGCACTTAACTTGGAAGTTGAAAAGTTAACTATCCTCTCATTTGTAATTTTCTAGAGTCCTCTTCCAACAGTCAAATATAAAATAATCTCGTCCAGTTCCACCTCAGTTGGACTATAGTTCTCATAAAAAACACAAAGTATCAGGCAGTAAATGGTAAAACATATTGATTACCTCAGGTGAAAAAGGTACCACTTTTTCTCTAACCATGACTCGATCCTCTTCTGCCTCATGAAGGTTTGCATAAAATTCCCGAACTACAAGAATAACAGCCACAACAGAAAAACAACAGAATCATTCCCATTGTCAGCAAATGATTAAATCTTCTACGGATCCACCTAGATTATTGAAACACCTCTCAGAAATCAATTTTTGTGAATGTAGAGCATCACTATACCTGTCATGAGCTTTTGAACTCACAAACTTGCTCGAATAAAAGTGGGTCTTTCCCTTACTCCTCTTCAATCCTGGGGCCATTCTACAAATTTCACAAAATTCCACAATAACTTCAAAAATTCTAATCTATAAAACTAACTCTTATAAGCATAAACTACACTTTCTATACAATTTCTATAGTTTTTCTTTACTTTTCACCATGAATAGTGTTTTTGGGGTTTTTATAAATGTACTCAAAATACATGGTTAAAATCCAAAACTTTTACATAGAAGTGAAGCTCTTACCTTAAGAAATCCAAATCATGAAAATTTGGCTCAAATCCACCAAGAAATCTGAAAGAAAAGGTTTGCCTTAGACTTCAAAATCACAAACTCGAGAGGAAGAAGATGTCAGTGAGAGTAAAAATGGTGATTTTTTAGGTTATTTTTCAACTTGAACCATTCGCGAACCAGTTTTTGTGAACTGGCGCTTAAGCATGGATAATTGGCGCTTAAGCACCTGCCTCTTGGGCTACATCGTGCTTAAGCACGAGAATGTGGCACTTAGGCGCTAGTACACTATTTTTGATATTTTTGAACTTAAGTAAAATGCGCTAGTAGCCTAAGTATACCACCCCAAAATGATCCTATAACACTTAAATGACTATTTTCCTCTCCTTTAACTCTCCTCTTTTTGAAAATTCTTCAATATAACTAATTCGATCTGAGGGTAGAATAACACAAATTATCACACAAACAAACACTTATATTCATTTACTAGCTAGTACAAATACATGTAACAGTTAATTCTCACTCCAAATAGTCTCAAATGAGAAACTTTTCCTAAATTCAAACACCAAACATACATAATTAAACACATAAAAGACATAAACACTAAAAACAATATTTAGCACTAACACATAAAAACAACGACTCCTAACAAACAAACTCTTACACTGAACTTAATTCCATTCTTCATTTTTTGGGACAAATTCCTTTATTTCATTAGTCTCTCCTTAGGCATCCAAAATATAGAGTTGATAAAACGGACAGTGGTGATGAGCTCTGATACAATCTTCTTCAATCTATTTCTGCTTAAGATACATTGAGTTATCTGCTTCTTCTATATAACTAGTGCATCTAATGTGCTCTAGATGGGCATTAACTTCATTTACATTTGTCTCAAGTAAAGTCACGCTAGCCTCAATTTTGTTGATCTTTTCTACTATTCCTTCAATACTAACAGCTAAGAAACCATTATACATCTCTTGTGCACTATGACTAATGAATTTCTTCCTCATGACCTCATTATTTTTCTTCAAATCCATCTCTCATCAAGACATTTTCTCTAATTCTCTCTTTCTCTTAGACTTTAGGGCTAAAAATATTTTTGGGGTGAAGTTTCATCACAAAACCCTTCTATTTATAGGCCTAAATCCCTCTAATAACTTCTAAGCTCCTCCTAAAATTTCCATGGCACATTTTAGTTAACCAATTGGTGGTTAAAACTCCTAGAAATTAAATTTTGTACATGTTTTTTAACTCCCATGCTGAAGCTCCGAATATTAGCGCTTAAGCGCCAGTGCTCAATTTTGCACTAGTCAACGTAACGTCCAAATACTCATTTTAACATGTCTAGATCACTAAATAAAGTGTTAAAATCAATAATAACAAATAATAGTTTCAAAAAATAATACCCTAAATTTTCTTAATCACACACAAACAACTTTCAAAGTAAAACAAACTAATAACTAAGGGTTGCCTCCCACAAAGCACTTGGTTTTTTGTCGCAGCCTGACGTAATCAATGCTTATTTTGGTTGACCCAACATCATTAGATCATTAAACTCACGTTGATCCCCTACAAAATAAGGTTTCAATCTTTGACCATTCACTTTAAATACTTTCTCTGTTTTAGGATATTTGATATCCACAGCTCCATAATGATAAACTTTCATTACAACAAATGGGCTCATCCACCTGGACTTAAGTTTGCTTGGAAATAATCTTAACCTTGCATTTTATAGCAAAATTTGTTGCCCTGGCTAAAAATTTTTAGTAAGAATCCTTCGATCATGCAACATCTTCATCTTTTCTTTATAAATCTTAGGATCATCATAAGATTCATTCATTATCTCTTCAAGCTCCTTTAATTGCAATAATCTTTTCTCACCAGCATCTTTCAAATTATAACTGAATTCTTTAATCGTCCAATATGCTTTATGCTCAAGTTCAACTTGTAAGTGACAAGCTTTCTCAGTTACTACCCTATATGGGGACATTCCTTTTGGTGTTTTGCATGCAGTCCTATAAGCCCACAAAGCATAGTCAAGTTTGACTGAACAATCCATTTTTGTTGGATTTATAGATTTTTCCATAATTATTTTAATTTCCTGATTGGATAATTCAGCCAAACCGCTTGTCTAAGGATGAGAAGCAGTAACAATTCTAAGGTTTATATGATATTTGTTTAATAATTTATCCATTATAGAATTTCTGAAATGACTTCCCCCATAAGTTATGATAACTCTCGGCATCCCAAATCTACAAAATATGTTTATTTTCAAAAAATTAGCAATACTTTGAGCATCAAATCGAGGTAAAGCAACAAGTTCTATCCATTTGGATACATTGTTCACTACTAATAGTTTTAATAAATTTCTGAAAGATGATATAAATGGTCTCATGAAAACTAATCCTCAAACATTAAATATTTCAACTTCCAACATATAATTGAGAGGCTTCTCATTTCTTTTAGAAAAAATACCTACACGTTTACATCTATCATAAGTTTTAATATAAGCATTAATATCTCTAAAGATAGTATGCCAATAGAATCCAGATTATAAAATTTTGTATGTTATTTTATCAACACCAAAATGTCCCCCAAAAGCTGAATTATGACATTTTTGGATAATTCTATAAGTCTCTTCTAAAGGTGCACATCTTCGAATAATCAGATCATTTCCTTTTTTATATAAAAATGGTTCATCCCAAGAATTAGTCTGAGCTTCATAAATAAATTTTCTCTTCTGTTGGTATGTTATTCTATAGGATAAAATATTACTAACAACAAAGTCCACAATGTCGGCATACCACAAAACACACCACTCATTAATACTGAACAATTTTTCAACTGGAAATTGTTCATTAATTTCTTTTTCAAAATAGAGTAGTTTTTATAACTCAAGTCTAGACTAATAATCAGCTATTTGATTTTCAGTTCCCTTCTAATCTACTATTATAAAATCAAACTCTTGCAAAAGAAGAATCCATCTTATAAGTCTCACTTTAGCATCCTTCATTTTCATTAAGTATTTAATAACAGAATGATCTGTATGCACTACGCAATGAGTTGCAATTAAAAATGATCTAAATTTGTCAAAGGAATATATTATTGTTAATAACTCTTTATTCAGTTGTTATATAATTAATTTGGGTTTCATTAAGAGTATTACTAACATAGTAAATTACTTCAAAAATTTAGCATATCTTTATTCTAAAACAGTTCCAATAGCATAATCAATAGCATCACAAATCAGTTCAAAAGGTTTTCTCCAATATGGTGAAACTATAATTGGTGCAGTGATTAATTTTTATTTTAATAACTTAAAAGCTTTTAGGCACTCCTCAAAATTGAAAATTACATCTTTCTCCAGTAAATGACATAAATGCATAGAAATTCTTGAAAAGTTTTCAATATATCATCTGTAGAATCCAACATGTCCTAAAAAACTCCTAATTTCCCTTACATTTGTTGGATAAGGTAAATTAGTAATCACTTGAATATTAGCAGGATCTACTTCCATACCATTTTTTTGTATTTTATGTCCTAATACAATTCCTCATGCTATCATAAATTGGCATTTTTCCCAATTAAGGACTAAATTTGTTTCTTCACAATGCTTAAGAACTTTTGATAAATGTCTTAAACATAAGTAAAATGAAGTTTTAAACACTGAAAAATCATCCATAAAGACTTCAATCCCTTTCTCAATTAAATCACAAAAAATTGTCATCATACATCTTTGAAATGTAGCTGGGGCATTACATAAACCAAAGGGAATTCTTCTAAAACAAAATGTATCATAAGGACTGGTAAAAGTTATTTTCTCTTGATCCTCAGGAGTTATTTGCAATTTGTGATAACCATGATATCCATCCAGAAAACAAAAGTATTTATGCTCAGCTAGTCTATCTAGCATTTGATTTAGAAAAGGTAATAGAAAATGATCTTTCCTAGTGGCAAAATTTAATCTATAATCATTGCATATTTGCCACCCTGTGATTTATTTTGTAGGTATTAACTCATTATGTTCATTCACAATCACAGTTACCCCTCCTTTCTTAGGAACACATTGAATTGGACTAACCCACACACTATCTAAAATAGGGTAGATAATTTCATCATTTAACCACTTTAAAATTTCTTTCTTTACAACTTCTTTCATAACAAGATTCAATCTCCTTTGAGGATTAACCCTTGGTTTGTAGTTTTCTTTCATATGAATTCTATGCATACAAATTGAAGAACTGATTCCTTTAATATTAGCAATTGCCCATCCAAAGGCTTTCTTAAAATTTCTTAAATATTTCATCAATCTTTCTTCTTCTTCCATCGTTAACTTTAAAGAAATTATAATTGGTAAATTAGAAGAATCACCTAAAAAGACATATTTTAATTGATCAGGAAGTAACTTCAACTCAAGTTCTAGAGGTTTTTCAATTGATGGACAAAATGA
The DNA here is from genome assembly GCA_003013225.1 of Phalaenopsis aphrodite. Classification (NCBI taxonomy): domain Eukaryota; kingdom Viridiplantae; phylum Streptophyta; class Magnoliopsida; order Asparagales; family Orchidaceae; genus Phalaenopsis; species Phalaenopsis aphrodite. The sequence continues at coordinate 243,762 of NEWO01000554.1, forward strand.
TTTATCTTTTTCTATCGTGTCCAAAATTTCAAAATTTTCTCGAACATAGTTTGAATCTTCCTTAAAAAGATCTTCACATTGATCTAATACCTTTTCTTGGTCATGTTCCAAATCTTTTTCTTCAGGTTTTTCTTAATAATTAGTTTTGAAATGACATTCACTCAAATATCTTATAACATCCATTCTTTAACATTCATCATCTTTAAATTTTGCAGGATACTTCATTGATCTTGAAATGTTAAAAGTAATTGTTTGATCACTGGCGTACATTGCTAATTCCCCTTTCTACACATCTATCATTGCTCTTCTTGTGGCTAGGAAAGGTCTCCCTTAAATGATAGGTATCTCTTTATCTTCCTCCATATCCAGCACAATGAAATCAACATGAAAGATAAAGGACACCTTCTATAACTCATTTAGGGTATGTTATCAAACGATCTACTAACTACAGAGTTATAGTAGTAGGGGTTATTTCTCCAAATCCCAATCTTTTAAATATTGATAATGGCATAAGGTTAATGCTTGCACCTAAATCACATAAAGCTTTCCCATAAAATTTTCTCCTATCGCACATGAAATAGTAAAGCTACTAAGATCTTTAAGCTTTTCAAGAAGCTTTTTTTGAATTATAGCACTGCACTCCTCACTAAGTGCAATAGTCTCAATATCTTTAAATTTCCTTTTTTGTTGAGAATATCCTTCAAAAACTTTACATAGCTTGACGTTTGTTCTAAGGCTTCATCAAATTGAATATTAATTATAAGCATCTTAAATATTTCCATAAATTTTGAAAATTGTTTATCCTACTTCTATTGACGAAGTCTCTGAGGAAATGGATGTGGTGGTTTTTCTAAATCAATTTTTAGCGGAGAAATAGGCCTTTCTAAATTATTTAGAGCATCCTCTTTTGATTCTTTAATTTCTTCTCTCTCTACTTCAGTTTCTTTTTGAACCCTACCTTCCAACTCTCTTCCACTTCTAAGTTGAACACCTTTTACTTGCTGTTTATTCTAGTCTTTTGGATTTTTTTTTCTGTATTACTAGGAAGTGTTCCTTGGGATCTGTTACTTAATGAATTTGTGATTTGTCCAAGCTGATTCTCAATATTTCTAATTGTAGCTCATTGACTTTGTAACTGATTCCATATTTGTAACACCACTTCTTCTATAGACAACTTTTTCTCCTTAAATTATTGATTACTGTTGAAACCTGGAGGATAAGTAGATTTATAATTATTATTCTCTTGGTTGTTCCAGTTTTCCAATGATTTTAATTGAGTGTTACCCCATTGCTGATTATTACCACCCGTAGCATTATTCCAATTGAAGTTGGGATGGTTCTTCCAACCTGGGCTATAATAACTTGAATATATGTTATTCTGCTTGTTAATTATGTCATTCAAAGTTTCTAATGATACTTAAGAATTTACCATTTGACCCAAGGAATTCTCTTTAATCATAGAAATCGGTTGAAAAAAATTCATTCCAAGTTGGTCTAACTTCCTTGAAATTGTAGCAAATTGATTTGCTAACATAGTAAATGCCTCAGATTCATTAATATTAGCTACTTTCTTTGGATTCACCCTCTCAGAAGACCATTGAAAATAATTGGTAGTCATTTCTTTATTTAAATCATAAGCTTCATGAAATGATTTTGACATCAATGAACCACCAGCAGCGGCATCAATAATAGATCTAAGAGATTCAGCTAATCCATTATAAAAAGTTTGAATTATTAACCAATTTGGTATAGCATGGTGTAGACACTTTCTTATGAGTTCTTTAAATAGATTCCCCTTCAAACTGATTAAAAGATGTAATATCATTTATAAGCTTCACAGTTTTTTATGATGAAAAATATTTAGTAAGGAATTTTTTTGCTGATAGATTGAGGTGCTAACGAATTCAACCACTTTTTAGTTTTATCCCTCAGTGAGAAAGGAATCAACCTAAGTCTTATGACATCATCTAATACACCATCATATTTAAATGTAGCACACAATTCTAGAAAATTGGCAAGATGTAAATTTGGATCTTAAGTTGGTGAACTTCAAACTTATTATTTGATACCATTTGGATAATATCATATTTAAATTCAAATGAATTAGCAACAACAATAGGTTTTGAATACTATATTGAAGTTCATCTACCATAAGGTTGACATAATCTCGTAAAGGTTTAAATTCTTGATGAATTTCAACACTTTGATTATTTTGGTTTTTTATTTCTATAATTTTTTTTAGATTTTTCAAAATTTTTAATTTTTTTGCTTTTTCTGATTTTCTTAACAGTTTTTTAAATTCAAAATTGTAGGGCACTAGTCCCTTCGACCCTGAACTACGCATACACTAAAATAAAATAAAATAAAACATACGAAAATAAAATACTATAATAATATATTACTACAACAAATTTTAAAGTTTAAATAAGACTTTCTAAAAATAGAAATTTGCTTTCAATCAATTTTCCCCAACAACGGCGCCGCAAACTCTATATCTAAATAGTTTATATGCAATAGTATAATAATGTCTTTTATAATATTTTTCACTTATTTTTTCTTACTTTGTAACAATACCAAAAACTTGATCGTGGAGAAAATAAGAATTAACTTTTTAATATAATATATATATATATATATATATATATATATATATATATATATATATATATATATATATATATATATATATATATATATATATATATATATATATATATATATATATATATATATATATATATATATATATATATATATATATATATTAGGATACTACACAAGTATACGTATTGTTATCAAGTAATATAGGACTTTTTAATTAAAACCTAAATATAGAACCCATCGAGAAATTCACAATATGCACTTTTGAATAACAAACTTTCTATTTCAAAAAAATAATTAATTAAACTATAGATATTTTTTATAGTAATTAAAATTCAAATCTTTTTGGTATTTTTGATATTTTGACAAAACAGTAACATCTTCTAAAGATAACTTGAATTTATGTAAAAGAAAAACACTTAATATGAAAATATCTTTCTTCTTATCATGAATCAGTAATAAGTATATGATTTCTGTTATGGAAGTATGCAAATTGTGTTGTGTCAAATAAGAGCAAGATTATTCTTTACCCTTACTAGAGATGCTATAAAGAACATTAGCTAATTTAAAATTTGAATAGTTCTGAAGACCAGCTAGGAAAACAAGATACTAGCTCTCATTCTAGAGTTCCATCGGTTCTTTCCACCTTGAGGCTAACATCTCGTATCAAAGCCTAAAATAATAAACCAAGTTGAGGGCTTTAACCTGTCACTTTAAATTTCTATAACTCTACACCCTTAAAAGATTATTTCCCTATTTATTTGCACTTAATCATATGAATTATATTCTCATTCATATAACCTCATGTGATTCTTTCCAATTATTGACTGAGACAATAACAACCCAGTTCTTACATGTTCTCACAATAAACTTTAACATCTAGATAGGCCATATCAAGAAGTAAATGAAGTGCATGGAATTAAATCATCACAACTTCTTCCAACATTAAAGACTAATACTCTCCACAACTTCCATCAAACACTTTAATTACTTATCATTTTAAGGAGAAAGATAAAGAAAACTACTCAGGATTCATGGAGAAAACAAAACCACACTTTAGTTTAAAAGTTGTTCAAAAATAAAGATAAAAATTTATCTCAAATCTTCCACCAAACACTTGAAGTTCCTTTGAATATCTTCTCTTTTACAACAATCTTAACTCTCATAATAAAACTAAAAACAAAAAGAATAAAGTAAATTTGTGCTGCCTAAAATTCTCTCCAAACGTTCCTTCACAAACTTCTTCAAGAACCTTTCAGGACTTATCTTTTTCAAGCACAATTCTAAAAGTCTCAACTTCCTTCTTTTATAGATTTCCAAGAGGTGCCTTGGTAACTCTTCAAAATGTGTCCCAATTCAATGTATCCTCCAAAGGATGCCTACTTTCAGAAGTATTTTAATCATATTTTCTTTTCTTGTGGTCATAACCACCCTCTTTAGCTAATAGGTGCCTTAAATGTCCCTTCAAAATTCAGCAAAATGAATTAAACCGTCAAATAACTGTCTTGTGAGGCCTCTGGCACTTAGGCACGACCTTCTCTGTTTCACCGACACTTAAGCGTCAGATCTAGCGCTTAGGCGGCAAAACATTTTGCACCATTTCTTCTTTTTCACTCCTTTTAGCATTTTTCACCTTTTTACTTGTACCTAAAAGAAAAACACACAAATAACTTCCATTAAAGCGCAATATCTCAAAAATAGGTATAAAATGTGTCTAAAAACACTATATATTTTAGGTTTATCAGAATGTTGCACGGGCAATGGGCTATTTTTCCTATAGGGCGAGATTGTAAGTCCCACACTTTGATAAATTTAATCCTCCTCCTTAAGTGGACCGGAGTTGACAAGATTGGGTTTGACTGAGCTAGTATGATCCTTTTCGTGAGGACTAGAGTTGACAGAACAAGTGCTAATAATGATATATAAATTTCAATCATTCTCTGATGATGATTGATTTGATATAATATTTCAACTAGATAGATAAAATTATGTCTAAGAGTTTATTTTGATTTAAATTATTTAAATTATTGAAACCATTCCTCTATAAGTGTGATAGAGTTGACAAGCTTAGAAAATAATTATTCATTAATGCTGTTCGAGTTGATAACAAATCTTAACCAGTGCGGCCATTTTCAAAAATAAAAAAAACTCAAATCATACTTTCAAAACTCAAATAATATATAAATATTATGAATCTGATCCTTTGTAAGCATGTCAGAGTAGACAAGGTTTAAACATAAATAATTTCTTGTTGATGGTTGTGTTAATCAAAAATTTAAATGAAGGGGTCTATTTTAAAATTATGTCTCAAAGTCTATTTCAATTTAATTATTTCAGTTATTGAACTTGATCCTCTGTAAGCAAGACAGAGTAAATAGGGTTCAAAGATAATCATTTCCCCGATGATGTCATGTTGTTCAAAGATTTCAACCGTAGCAATCTATTTTAAAATTCAATCTAAAGTCTAGTTCAAATTTTATTTTTTAATTATTGAACTCAACCTTTGTAAGTGTGACGGAGTTCACATGGTTCAAAGATAATCATTTCCATGATGATGGTCGTGTTGATCTTATTTTTCAACCGGGGGTCAACTTATGAAAATAAAAAAAAATAAAATTATTTTATATCATAAAAAATATAATACAATATTGACCGATCTTTTTGTAAATCAACAATTACAAGAATTTGGTGACACTACTAGAAGATTTAAATTCCAGCGACGAAGCCAAAAACTTGAGTGCGACTTTATATATATATTTGGTTTAATAAAGATGTATAGATATAATATTCAATAATGTAAAGTCAATTGTCAACGCAAGTATACATATCGCTCAAGTAATATAAGGATCTATTGGAGCCCTAGATATTGATTCCACAGTGAGAAAAAGAATACTACGGACTAAGATTTAATAAAAAGTAACACTTCAACTACAACAATGTTCAAGTTGCTTATCTGTCACTGATAAGCAATTGAAATAAGTAGATAATTTTGGATAGTAACTAAGGATAGAGAATAACGTTTAATTATGATATTCAATATATAAGAAAGCATCCTTCTCCTTGCCAAGAAATTATAGTGAATGGATAAAATGAATTAGTTCAATTATATTGTGCCAAATATGAGCATACCTATTCTTTACCCTTTGGTCCAGGCATAAAGAACATCGACTAATCCTATGCTTGGTTACTGATTCTGCAGCTAGGCTGGGAGGATACCGACTCTCACTTCAGAGCTCCCACGTTCCCCTCACCTGATGGCTAACATTTACACATCAGCACCCAAACGATATGACCAAATTGGGGATTTTAGTCTGTCACTCTAAAATCTCCAATTCTACGCTCGATAGTAATATTTTCCTATTTATTTGCACCCAACTTCCAAGGGCTTTGACCTCCATGAATCTTGAATGTAATCTTCACTTTAGTTGTAAAACTCAACATATTTTAACAATTCAATTGGCCAGATTGAAAGTAAATGAAGATCGAAGTGAAAAGATCATCACAATTTCTTAAATATTTTCATGGCTTCACCAATTCAAATCTCCATTTCACAAATCTCGAGACAAGGAGAAAGACAGAGAAAACTACTCAGAACTCATGGGGAAAGCACAACACAACTTGGAATTCATAAATGAAATCAAAGCCATACAAACTATAAAAAGTAAATAACTTATCTCTAAATTTCTTCCCAAGAACACTCCTCGAAGTTCCTCTGAATCTCTTCCTTTTTTTACAGCACACAAAATTCCTCTTCAAAGTAGTAAGGAGGAAGAAATCTCTCACTTTCCCTCCACTCTTACAATTTCTCAAAGAATTCCTCACAATTACACGCTCTAACAAGCTCAAATGGAACCTATCTAACCTCCAGGTCTCCAAAAGTCTGCTTCTCTTCTCTTCTCCTCCTCTTCTCCTCTCTATTTAAGGTCAAAAATGTTCTCTTGAAAGATATGAATGAGTTTTCCCAAGAGTTTCTTACACACCCCTCCAAAATCCGGTCTTATCCATTGTACATGTCACCTAACTGTCGATCCCGCCGTCGGCGGCCTTCTAGAGAATTTGTCCTGTAGCCTCAAGAAATTCTCGCCGTCAGCGGCCTCGAGGGCGCCGTCGGCGCCCTAGTGCAATTTTCCAAATTCTAGTCCTTTTTGCTCCAAATTCGCTCATTTTTGCATCTTTTCGCTCCATTGACCCTAATTCATCATTCCTGCAACAAAACATCATAAATACCTTTCTTTAAAGTGCAATATCATTAAAAACAGTATAAAAGATGTATGAAAATCTCAACATATTTTCCTTTGGTCAAATATTTAAATAAAAGTTTAACACTTAATGCATAAGGAAAAAATCCATCCACCCTTCATAACTGTTTGTTGAGGTGGACAATTCTAATGCTGACTCGAGCTCACAAAGAGCTAATGTCATATCTAGTATACTACTAAATTAATGCTCGAAAATGAATTTTATGTCAGTAAGGATGTGACTTAAGTTCTCTGTTCACATGGTTTCACTGTGAAATAATACCACAAAGAAGTGGTTACAACCAGAGCCTTCTAACTTAGTGGTTTTTTGTCAAATGACATCATTATATTACGGTCATGGTGGTGGCCCGTATGTTCCCATATGATAGTCAGCCTTTTAAAGTTGAATTATAGGGAATATTCAATAGGGAAGAAATCTCATTTTAAGATAAGGTCGACTTAGGTTAGTCCCATTCGACAAAGATTCATCTTAAGTCTACAAGGTTCCCTTGGATGACGCAACCCATGGCTGCTGACAAAGACCTCTCGATCAAATTTGGGCAACTAAATCCGCTGACTAAGTAGACCAGGGTCCATGGTAACCCTGAATGATGGACTCATGGGATTTTGATCAAGTTCATCTTTGTTTCCACTACCATCTACTTTAAGCTTACGTTGGTGATAATTTTTATAGTTTAAAATTCCAAAAATGTTGCTTCTATATGCTAAGTTCGAGTATCTGTCTTCTAATGGCTAGCCTTAATTGAAACCACTCTCCCATTTTTAGGAAGGTAATTCACCATTAAGGCTTTCACCTATGGGAATCCTAGAATACCAGATCTTAAAGTTCTGGTAAAATGAGGGTGAAATCTCTGGATAGTGGCTTATCTACTATCCCATCTACCCTATGATATTTGATCAGAATTTAACAAACACCATGTTAAGATCTTGAAAAGAGTTTCAGGGCCCTTTTTAATTTTTTTGGATAAAAAAAAGACAATTATTTCTTGTAATTCCTCTATTAAAGCAAAGAAATACATGTCAATTTTTAAATTTTTACCCTTGGCTTTGTATCATCTATAAAAAGGAGAGGTATATAGAATGTATTAAAGGTTTTTGCCCTTTTAACCACCTTAGGCTTTTCTCTCTAGAGCCATCTTCTATAAGAAGACCTCTCTCATTCTCACTAGTACCCTCATTTTTATTATATAAAATAGGTAACAGAGCCCATGACTACCCCAGTTTTTGCCTACAAGATAAGTTTGTGCGCTCTTTCATTCTTTCTTCCTCTCTATATCTCTCTCAACTACTCCCTCTACGTTTCTACTACTCCAATTGGACATGCCTCATAAGGAAAATTTTGTTTCAACATCATAAAATGTATGGTGAGTGTGGAGCATGCTATCAACAAGAGATAAGTGACACCATGAGGATAAATACCTCTAAATGACACTTCTAATAGGGAGTACGCGAAGAAGTTCTTGTAGAAACATCTTTGGAACAAAAAAAACTCATTTTTATCTTCATAGAGGATTTTTCTTGGAGGTGAGCTGAGCACCACAAAACAGATGGCTATATATCAACTGTCAAAATATGCTGATTGTTCATACCTACACAAAACTTGATCTGTTTCGGGCTACGAACACCATTTCTGAGAATTAAAGGGAGTGCTACTTAAAAATTTTCTTATGTTATGGCACATGAATCTCTCTAATATTTTTCTAGGTCCAATTAACACTAGGGGAACTAAAATTCAAGTAGAAAACACCAATAATGACACTAAAGATGTCTGATCGGCATAACAACCCACATCACTCACTCATTGCAAGCCTTATTCTGTAAACTTGAATTAAATAAGGCTATGAAGGACTTTCCCTACTCAGTAAGTATGAGCTCCATGATAGCTACGACTTAAATTATCTCAGTAATATGTTTCGGTGGTTATCCCCATGAAAGAAGCCATTAAAATTGCCAAAGTCTTGGCAAAAGGTAATGCCCGAACAAAACTATTATTAGACCAAGCAATTAAGACCTTGAAAGGTGTGAGATATGAGCTGGGTGACAATATAAAAAAGTTAATTAATAGATAAATCAAAGAAGCTTGGCCGAAAGAGAAAAAAAAGACAGCTGACAACAGCACCATAAGCATCCAATTGACATTCTAACAAAATATTTAACCCATAATCCAAGCATCAAAACCCCTTTCTCAAAGCTAAATATAGACAAAGATTTGGTGGTAGTTCTTTACCTAGTAAGGACAAGCTCTATAAAGTGCACAACATAAATCACCCATGTAGCAATTCTCAAGGACATCAATAAGATCTACCTATGTTTTGACAAAAGTTGCAACCCGACTAAGGCAATAATCCAACCAAACAAATGAGATAGGAAGTGTAAGATTTATGTTGCATCGTGATATATCAGAAATTGACCAATGATCATTGACCGCGACTTTATATATGCTTAAAAATATAAGATAAATATGGACATAAGAAATATTCAATAATTGTAAAGTCACACTTACCAACGCAAGTATATGTATCGCTCAAGTAATATAAGACTCTAATGGAGTTTTAGATATCAATCCCACAGGGAGTGATTTAGAACTATGAACAAAGATTTTAGAAAAAGCAATAATTTAATCACAACAACGAAGCTCAATTTGCTTATGTGTCACTAATAGAAAATTGAAATAAACATGCAGTTTTAATAACTATTAAATAACTAATGATACTAATGAAGTTTTAAATATGATATTGAATAGATAAGAAAACATCCTTCTCATTGTCAAGAAATTATAGTGAATGGATAAAGTGAGTTAGTTCAAATTATATTGTGTCAAATAGGAGCATACCTATTCTTTACCCTTTGGTCCAAGCATAAAGGACATTGACAAATCCTACGCTTGTTTACTAAATCTACGGCTAGGCTAGGAGGATACTGGCTCTCACTCCAGAGCTCCCATGTTTCCCTCACCTAAGGGCTAACATCTACACTTCAACACCCAAACGATAGGACCGAATTGGGGATTTTAATCTGTCAATCTAAAATCTCCAATTCTACGCCCGATAATATTATTTCTCTATTTATTTGCACCAACTTCCAAGGGCTTTGACCTCCTTGAATCTTGGATGTAATCTTCACTTTACTTGTAAAACTCAACATATTTTAACAAATTAATTAGCCAGATTGAAAGTAAATTAATATTGAAGTGAAAAGATCATCACAATTTCTTAAACATTTTCCAAGCTTCACCAATTCAAATCACCATTTCACAAATCTCGAGGCAAGGAGAAAGACAGAGAAAAGTACTCAGATCTCATAGGTAAAACACAACAAAATGCAGAATTCATATATAAAATCATAGTCATACAAACTACAACAAGTAAATAACTTATATCTAATTTCTCCCCAAGAACACTCCTCAAAGTTCCTCTGAATCTTTTCCATTCTTTACAACACACAAAATTCCTCTTCGAAGTAGCAAGGAGGAAGAAATCTGTCACTTTTCCTCCACTCTTAAAATCTCTCAAGGAATTCTTACAATTTTGACACTCTATTAAATTTTCTATACACTATTGTAACCTCTCTAACCTCCAGGATTTTTCTAACATCCAGGACCTCTCTAATTTTCGGCCAAAATCTTCTTTTAAAGTAGTGGATGAGCTTTCCTAAGAGTTGCCTAAGCATCCCTTCAAAATTTGGCCTTATCCAAAGCCTGATTGGGCATAACCGCCGACCTCGCCGTCGGCGGCCTTGAGGGCACCGTTGGCGGACCTTCATAATGAATTAATTCTGGAGTCTCGGGAAAATCTCATTGTTGGCGAGGGCTGTCATTGGCGCCCTAGTTCAATTCTGCACATTTTGGTCCTTTTTGCTCCAAATTCACTTCTTTTTTCATCTTTTTGCTCCTATGACCCTAATTCATCATTCCTGCAACAAAAAATCAAAAATACCTTTCTTTAAAGTGCAATATCATCAAAAACAGTATAAAATAGGTATGAAAATCTCAATATTTTTTCCTTTGGTCAAAATCCCCCAAACTTAACTATTACTCGTCCTCAAGTAATTTTAGTACTTTTTAAAAGTTATGATATATTGTAGTAAAGTTTTAGTTCAGAAATACTATAATTTTAATTTAATTAAATATCATAGTGAGATTTTCAAAAAAAATTCAAGTAATTGAATTAACTTTGTAACCACAAGATTATCTAGTCATCAAGTTTAAGAGTTCTAGTATTCTATTCATTTTAAGAATGACTATATGTTGCAATATTAAGTCACTTAGAATATTTAAAAGATAGGAACTTCATGAGAACTCTACTAGTAAAAGATCTATTCCATAAATATAACTTCAGGAATGTATTTAGGTTTTCCCTTTAGGTAGGTCCAGTGAAACCAATTTTTGATTAGGCATATCCACAAGCTTCTCCTCGCTTCCATAATTTTTCTTTCTTTCTTTTCTCTTTTTCATTTGAATTTCTTTCAATCCTATATATTTTTCTTTTCATTTCAGGGATTGTTTTCAATCCTTTCTTTTAACTTTTTCAAGTGAGGATTACTATATCTGGATAGTCTTTAATGATTTTGAACTTCATTTTTGTTTTCCTATATTTGAAACTCAAAGCATTCCTTTACCTTACAAGTATTTCATAGCCTTTACATCATTGAGCCCCAATCTTTTCTTCTCAAATGAATTTCTAGATTCTTAATAATTCAAGATATAGTTTCCTTTACTTTAAATAATTAACTATAATCTTATTCTCTTATACTAAAATTTCTTAAGTTACAAAATTAATTTTCATTACAAAACTATTTCTTTAAACCTACTATAATATTTAAATAGTTACAAAAATATAGTTACTTGAATTAAATTCAGTACATAAAATCATATAAATAAATTTTGAATATATTGAAATAGAGGACATCTAATAGTTAATCTTTTTCTTCCCCCCCCCCCAAACTTAAATTTTTAAATATGAAATAATACAGGTGGAAAAAAAACTATAAATATAAATCATACCTCAGTATTGTAGGTATTTTCATCATTCTGAAATTTTTGCAGGCCTTCTAAAATTTTTACTTCACCTGATCTGTAATATTAGGAGCTTTCTACCCATATAAATCATTAGAGGAATTTTTGGGTAATGAAATTTGGAAATAAGTATAAAACTAAAACATTAAATAAGCACAACATTTCCTAATATAAACACAATACTAAATAATACAATTAAAATTAGAATGCAAAAATAAAAATTACATTACATTATAATCTACAGTACTACTCAACATCTATTCAATTACACATGAAAATTCAACTATAACACTAACTTTATAACAAAAAATAAAAATCATCTAAGTACAACGAAATAATAAAAATGAAAGTCAAAATACATAAACATCCTTTTCTATTACAAAAAGATTACAGAAATAAAAGTACAAATATATGTACATCAATTACATTTAGATATCAAAATCCCAAGCTATATCTTCATCACCTTGATCAGCAGGTGGATCAGGATGATACTGAGTATATCGGGGGCACTCCGGGAAAGTAACATCAGGCTCACCTCTGTAGTGTCGGGCCTGAGCTTCATAATAGGCTACCTCAAAATTTGAATGCCTCTGAAGGTACTCACTATCATAATTGTGTTGACGTTCTAAACCTCTAATCCTTTAATTTATCAAATCTATGCTTTTCTGCTACAAGGTCAACTCATTCATGAAATCGGAGAGGGTAGGAGAACTAGAAGGTGGAGAGTCATAACTTGTAGAGGGGACATCTCTACTAGTAGAAGGTTCTTTACTTCTACTCCAAGTTCGTCATCTCTCATGGGATTCATAAGTCTTCAAATTAGCTTTACTAGTGGGTTTCATAGGGTAAACCCATTCCTCATCCCCAATTTCCACTCCATAAAGTTTGAAAATTGTAGAAATAAGTCCAGGATGTTCTAGACCTCCACTTGTCTCACTCCTCGCCATAGTCAATATATTCTTAAGAATTATTTTCCCCACATTTATAGTTCTACTATTCTGAATACAGAAATTCAGAAAAGCTCTATATCTAGTTACCTCACTATGGTGTTGGTCGGTAACAGAGTAGAGGAAATGAAATAGTGTCACACGTTAGAGGTGATATTCAACATGGAAGCAGAAACAGTTACCCGTTCTCGCTGATTTATCTTCCATGTATCTTTCCTATCAGTGAGAAAGTTGATCACATCATTCAGGGGGCCTTCCATCGTACTAAAGGATTCAACTTGGCAGCTATAAGACTCTGGGACTTCATAAAAAGTTTTGGTGCAAGCGGCAGTAAACTCAACAGGAAATCCACGCACTTGAACGATTCTGTTATTAGAATAAATTACATTGGCGAAGAACTCCTTAAAAACATTTGCATCAGCTTTATTGGTGGTGTAACAAAAGTTTTCCCACCTCCGCTCGGTAATAACTCGTTTGATTTCTCCTCCCGGACTTTCAAAAACTCAATCTTGTATGCACTTCTTTCCTTTAAATATGGAAGTAAATTTTGTTTGAGCCATTGTGTTGACGAAGCAAGACTCGTCGAACTCAACTCTTGTCTTTTGACATGGAGCCATTTCAATCTAATCAAATTATAGAAAAATTCCTAAAATTACTTCAAATATGCAAATCATGGCTTCCAATAGCAATTCTAAGAGTTCAGCACTAAGATCCATGAATTTCTTCCCAAATTTTCTTCACATTCTCAAAATTTTCAGATCTCCTCAATGTGGAAGAAATCCATGGTGAAAATCAAATATTTTTAGTTTGGAGTGAAGCTCTTACCTAGAGATGATCAAATCAGGTGTTAAAAAGCCTTGAAATTGCCTCCTAATCCAAGATCTTTCAAGCCCTAGTTTGAAAATGACGTTTTTAGGAGGAAGGGGATGATGAATAGTGGCAGTCGACTGGTCAAAATCACTTTTAAAGGTGTTTTTTATAGAGCTCGCTGTCGGCGCGCTCTATTGTAATTAAAATCCTAAGTCTCGGGAAAATCTCACTGTCGACGGCGTTGAGGGCGCCGTCGGCGGGCTCTATTGATTTTGTCCAAATTCCAGATTTTTGCTATTTCGATCAATTCCAAGCCTAAACGACATTCGTTTAATCATTATAAACATAATTTTAAGTGACTAAATAATGTACTTAGCACATATAAACTTTCACAACACAAAACATCACATTTATATATAAATTTCAAGGGGTACAATATATGTTACATAACACACCTAAGTTTGGTATTTTCTCAACCTCAATACTTTATTTCAGCTTTGCAATCGAAGCCACAACACTCAAAACGCTGAAAATAAAACATCATATGCTTAGTCTCAACTATACAGAGATATAGAAGCATCATTCTAAAGCAAAGCAAATACAAAGTTTAAATTAAAATACATAGATATACAGATAGGTAGTAATATAAATCTACTAATCTTCAGCCTCGGTACTAGATTCTCCTCTGAGATCACCCATTGATTGAACATAAACGAAGAGGTTGTAGAAGGGTCAGAATGCAAACCTTCAGTGGAATCTTCTTCTTTTAATTTCATCCTCCTCATCAATATCAAACTATCTTCTAAATGCCCAAAGTGCTCAAAATGTTCCTTCATCCTCCAGTCTAGATGATCGAAGAAATCAGAGATATTATTAATCGTATTCATGACATTTTGTACCTCCTTTTCTAATTTCTTGATTCGATGCAGGATCAACAAAGACTTGTCAGGAATTAAGGGTTGAACTGGCAGTGAATTCTGAGATGATTGATCTACTATAATGGTCATGCATTTTCATCTTCAAAAACATGGAATCTCTCAGTTGGAATCAAAGGCTTCCAAGGTAGCAGTACCTTTTCCCAATTTTCATAGGACACTTGCAACTGACTGCAAAGTGAGAAAATTGTGGAGGGGTGTCCAAGCCCATAAGTTGATCCATGAACAATCAGGCCCAAAACTGACTTCACAATTATTGATCCAATGTCGATCGACAGTCCTCTTTGGATGCAGTAATTCAAAATGGCAATTTCTTTAGAAACTTTACTGATCTTCATTTTCGGTAACAGTTTTGCAGAAATGAAAAAGTGCCAATGTTTTGAAACGAGATTTCGGAGTGTCGCAAAAAAACTAACATACCCGTTTTCTCTTGTTTCCCAATCGTCAGTTTCGTCCGTTAAATATTGGTAAATTTCATTCATATAGTTTCTCATTGGGACGAAATTGGAATAATGGCAGACCTGAACATTTTTTGTCATGAATAATTTGTTGTTCCGTGTATGAGTGAAAGTGATCCATCTTCCTCTCACATAAACAACTCCCTGGTTGATTCCGTGTAAATTTGCATAGAATTATTTTACCACAGGAATCACCACGGCGGCGGTAGTGTAGCACAACACTTCCCATCTTCTTCGTACTATCCTTTCTTCAATATCTGTCATGGGATTATTCAATCCGCAATTTACGAATCCTTATTCCTTGATCAATCTTTTCTTCGTCAGTAACTTGTTGAAGATTCATTGCGCTTCGCACTAATAAACTTTTGCCGATTGAAAACTCACATTCTAATATTATCAGGGGAATTGGATGCCATAGAAATGAAATTGGTGGAGTTTCACTTCATTTTTGGAGGGAAAATATGAACTAGGAATCAAATTTTTGAGTTTAAAAAGATTATTCCCTCCTAAAAACCACAAAAACCGCCATTTGAACCCAAGTAATTGCCATCTTGCCAGTCTTGCCGTCGGCGGGGTCGATGGCGCCGTCTGCGAGCCTCTGCAATAATTTTTCCTGGACTCTCGGGAGAAACCCGCCGTCGGTGGCGTTGAGGGCACCGTCGGTGCCCAAGGCAAAATTTTCTTAGTTTCGCTCTGGTCCGAATGTGTTCCAATTTTTCTCTATGGATCAAATTTTTAAGATGTTTCAAGGGTAAATAAGAGTAGTAGAACTTAATACTACCACATACTAATGATACTTTTAAATAAAAATTAAGTAAAGATAAATATGGGTTGCCTCCCATAAAGCGCTTGGTTTAACGTCGTCAGCCGGACCTATTCAAGTGTTATTCAGGTTGACTGATCATTAAAACCTCTTTAAAAATTGGTCTTTTACCCTCATAATATGGTTTTAATTTGTGTCCATTTACTTTAAATCTATTTTCTGTCTTCTGATCTTCAATTTCAACGACTCCGTAAGTATAAATTTGAGTCATAGTAAAGGGTCCTAGCAAACGAGACTTCAATTTCCCAGGAAATAACTTCAGTCTAGTGTTGAAAAGTAAAACTTCTTATCCTGGTTCAAAGTTCTTCTGGTTAATCTTCTGATCAAGCCATAACTTTAATTTTTCTTTATAAATTCTATCATTATCATAAGACTCATTTCTTAATTCTTCCAATTCATTTAATTGTAACAATCTCTTCTTACCAGCATCTTTCAAATTATAATTGAATTCTTTAATCGCCCAATATGCTTTATGCTCCAATTCTACTGGTAAGTGACAAGTCTTTCCAAAAATAAGCCTGTAAGGAGTCATTCCAATAAAAGTTTAATAAGCAATCCTGTAAGCCTATAATGTGGTATCCAGTCTAGTGGACCAATCTATTCTACTAGGGTTTACAGTCTTTTTAAGTATTTGTTTAATCTCACTATTAGAAACTTCAACTAACCCACTAGTTTGAGGATGATAGGCAGTAGAGATTCTATGAATAATATTAAATTTTTCTGCCAATCTCTCAATATATTTATTTCTAAAATGGGATCCTCCGTCAGAGATAATCTTTCAAGGCATTATGTATCTAGCGAAAATATTTTTCATTAAAAATCTTGAAAGACTTTTAGCATCACAACGAGGTAAAGCTTGTGCTTAAATCCACCTAAAAATGTAGTCCACTGCAATTAATAAATATAAGTTTCCAAATGAAGGAATAAATTGTCCAATAAAATCTAATCCCCACACGTCAAAGATCTCAACTTTTAACATGAAATTTAGAGGCATTTCATTTCTTATAGATATATTTCCTACTCGTTGACATCGATCACAAGTTTTTATGTATCTATAAACATCTCTAAATATAGTAGGCCAATAAAATCTAGCTTGTAAAATTTTATAAGCAGCTTATCAATCCCAAAATGTCCTCCAAATTCAGAATCTTGACATTTCTAAATGATTAGCTCAGTTTCTTCATAAGGTACACATCTTCTCACAATCAGATCCTTACATTGTTTATATAAATAAGGCTCATCCAAAAACTATGTTTTTGCATCATGAATGAACTTCCTTTGTTGTTGCAATGTCAGCATAGGTGGCAAAATATCACTTATAATATAGTTAACAATATCAGTATACCATGGTCTTTTCCACTCATTAATATTATAAAGTTGTTCATCAGGGAAACTATCTGAAATTCATTGTCAGTGTCAGTTGATTCTTAATTTTCTAATCTTGACAAATGATCAGCAATTTGACTATCAGTTCTCTTTCTATCAATAACCACAAGATCAAATTCTTGCATCAAAAGTATCCATTTAATCAACCTTGGTTTAACATCCTTCTTTTGCATCAGATATTTAATTGTAGAGTGATCAGTATGCACAACACATTTAGCTCTGATTAAATAAGATCTGAATTTATCTAAAAGTTGGCATAGAGGTTTGGTAATTTTTGAAAAATCTTTAATAAAACGCCTGTAAAATCCAACATGTCCAAGAAAACTCTTAACCTCTCGTACATTAGTATGAGGTGTTAGTTTAGATAAAACTTAAATTTTTGCAGGGTCTGCTTCCATACCATCTTCCAAAATTTTATGCCCTAACATAATTCCTCCTGCAACCAAAAATTGACATTTCTCCCAATTTAGAACCAAATTAGTTCTTTTGCATAACTCCAAAACTTTTCCAAGATAATTTAAGCATGCGTCAAATGATGTTCCAATTACAGAGAAATCATCCATAAATAATTTCAATCAATCATTAATTAACTTACTAAATATGGACATCATACATCTCTGAAATGTTGCAGGTGCATTACATAATCCGAAAGACATTCTTCGAAAAAGCAAAAGTTCCAAAAGGACTAGTAAATGTTTTCTTTTCTTGATCCTCAGGAGCAATAGGAATTTGATGGTAACTGGTATATCCATCTAAGAAACAAAAATATTTGTGCCCAGCAAGTCTATCTATTATTTGATCTAAAAAGGGTAAAGAGAAGTGATCTTTCCTGGTGGCAGTGTGTAATTTTCTATAATCAATGCAAATATACCACACGGTAACTTGTCTGAAATGTAACTGAACAATCCGCTAACTGTAGAGTTATAGAAGTAGGTGAGACTTCTCCTAATTCTAATCTTTTGAAAATTGATAGAGGCATAACATTAATGTTGGCTCCCAAATCAAATAAAGCTCTTCAATAAAATTTTTCACCAATAGCACATGGTATAGTGAAGTTGTTAGGATCTTTTAATTTTTCAAGAAGCTTTTTCTGAATAATTGCACTTCACTCTTCATTAAGTGCAACAGTTTTGTTATCCTTGATTGTTCAAAATATCTTTCATAAATTTCACATAATTGGGCCTTTGCTCTAAAGCTTCTACGAAGGGAATATTTACTGTTAACTTCTTAAGAATTTCTAAAAATTTGGAAAATTGTTTATTTTGTTTGTGTTGCTTCAATCTTTGAAGAAACGGTGGTGGAGGTTTCTCCACAGTAATTTTCATTCGTGTAAATGGATACTCTAAATCTGGGTACTCATGATCCTTTTCTTTTTCGGTATCCACTTTCTCTTTTTTAGTTTTTGTTTCTTTTTGCACCCTTGTTTCCAATTCTTTTCCACTTCATAATTGTATTGCTTTGATTTGTTCTTTTCCTTGGTTTTTAGGATTTGGTTCCACAGTACTAGGAAAAGTTCCTAATGTTCAGTTACTAAGCGCAGTAGCGATATGTCCCAACTGGTTATCAATATTCTTAATAGCAGTTCCTTGATTTTGTAATTGATTTACTTGAATTTGTAATGGATTTCCTTGATTCTGCAATTGTTCAACCCATGTTCAATATCAACTCTTCCATAGACAACTTCTTCTCCTTAATTTGAGTGTTACTATTAAATCCTATGGGATAAGAAGGACTATAGTTAACATTTCCTTGGTTGGATGAATTTCCTAATGGGTTCACTGGGTTGTTTGCCCATTGTTGATTTGTAGAAGAATTGTTATTCTAATTAAAATTTAGATGACTCTTCCAACCTGGGTTATAATAGTTTGAATAAGGGTTGTTGGGTCTATTAATAGCATTTAAAGTCTCATATGAAGGTTGAACATCCACAAATTGCCCAGATGAATTCTCTTCCATCATAGGAGGTGTTGGAGAATAATTCATCCCATAATGATCTAATTTCTTTGATATTGCAGCAATCTGCGAAGCTAACATAGATATAGCATCAGAATCATGGATACTAGCTACTCTTTTAGGATTTACCCGTTCACAGGGCCATTGAAAATTTTTGGTAGCCATCTCATCTATTGATGAATAAGCCTTATCAAAAGGTTTTGACATTAACGAACCACCAGCCGCAGCATCTATAATCGATCTAAGAGATCTCACTAATTTATTATCAACCAATTTGGTAATGAATGATGAGGGCATTTCCTAAGAAGATCTTTAAATCTCTCTCAAGCTTCATATATTGACTCTCCATCAATCTGACAGAATGATGTCATGTCATTTCTAAATTTAGCAATTTTGGATGGAGGGAAATATTTGAAAAGAAATTTCTGTGAAAGTTCTCCCCAAGTTCTAATAATCCTGGTGCTAATGAATTTAACCACATCTTAGTCTTATCTCTCAGTGAAAAAGGAAAAAAGTCTAAGTCTAACAGATCGTTTGAGACTCTGTCATATTTAAAAGTAGCACAGTTTTAAAAAACTAGCGAGATGTAAGTTAGGATCTTCATTTGGTGTACCTCTGAATTGATTGTTTTGTACCATTTAGATAATAGCAGATTTTAGCTCAAATGAATTAACAGCTACATCAGGATTTTGGATAGATAAGTGAATTTCATCTGCTGTAGGAATTGCATAATCTCGTAGGGGTCTAGGTTGGTGTTCATTTTCTATTCCTTGATTGTTCATGTTGTTTTCCATTGTATCAAAATTTCTAGGTTTTCTCCTCAATCTTCTAATCTTTCTAACAATGCGTTCTAATTCCGAATCGTAGGGTATAAGATTTTTAGGTCCAACTTTATGCATATAATTTGAAATCAGTACACAGTAAAATAATTAATTAAATATAAAAATAAGTTGCAATTCATGTAAAAATTTTCTAATAATCCTAATTTTTTCTGTTACTCTGATTGTGATTTTACTCACTAACTCCCCAGCAACGGCGCCAAAAACTTGGCCGACGACTTTTTATATGCTTAAAAATATAAGATAAATATGGACGTAACAAATATTCAATAATTGTAAAGTCATAAGGGCTCTAATGGAGTCCTAGATATCAATCCCACAGGGAGTGGTTTAGAACTACGAACGAATATTTTAGAAAAAGCAATACTTTAATCACAACAACAAAGTTAAATTTGCTTATCTGTCACTAATAGGCAATTGAAATAAATATGTAATTTTAATAACTATTAAATAACTAATAATACTAATGAAGGTTTAAATGTGATATTCAATATATAAAAAAGAATCCTTCTCCTTGTCAAGAAATTATAGTGAATGGATAAAGTGAATTAGTTCAAATTATATTGTGCCAAATAGGAGCATACCTATTCTTTACCCTTTGGTCCAGGCATAAAGAACATTGACTAATCCTACGCTTGTTTACTGAATCTGCGGCTAGGCTGAGAGGATATTGGCTCTCACTTCGGAGCTCCCACGTTCCCCTCACCTGAGGGCTAACATCTACACTTCAGCATCCAAACGATCAGACCGAATTGAGGATTTTAGTCTGTCACTCTAAAATCTCCAATTCTACGTCCGATAATATTATTTTTCTATTTATTTGCACCCAACTTTCAAGTGCATTGACCTCCCTGAATCTTGTATGTAATCTTCACTTTAGTTGTAAAACTCAACATATTTTAACAAATCAATTGGCCAGATTGAAAGTACATTAAGATCGAAGTGAAGACATCATCACAATTTCTTAAACATTTTTCTGGAGTCAATAATTTAAATCACCATTTCACAAATCTCGAGACAAGGAGAAAGACAGAGAAAACTACTCAGATCTCATGGGGAAAACACAACAAAACTCGGAATTCATATATAAAATAAAAGTCATACAAACTACAACAAGTAAATAAGTTATCTCTAATTTCTCCCCAACAACACTCCTCGAAGTTCCTCTGAATCTCTCCATTTCTTTACAGCACACAGAATTCCTCTTAGAAGTAGCAAGGAGGAAGAAATCTCTCACTTTCCCTCCACTCTTACAATCTCTCGAAGAATTCCTCACAATTTTGACACTCTAGTAATTTCTCTATACATTAATGGAACCTCTCTAACCTCCAGGATCTTTCTAACATCCAGGACCTCTCTAATTTTAGGTCAAAATGTTCTTTTAAATTTGTGGATGAGCTTACCCAAGAGTTTCCTAAGCATCCCTTCAAAATTTGGCCTTATCCAAAGCCTGATTGGGCATAATCGCTGACCTCACCATCGGCGGCCTTGAGGGCGCCGTCGGCAGACCTTCATAATGAATTAATTCTGAAGTCTCAGGAAAATCTCGCCGCCGACGGAGTCGATGGCGCCGTCAGTGCCCTAGTTTAATTCTGCACATTTTGTTCCTTTTTTGCTCCAAATTTGCTCATTTTTGCATTTTTTTGCTCCAATGACCCTAATTCATCATTCCTACAACAAAATATCAAAAATACATTTCTTTAAAGTGCAATATCATAAAAAACAATATAAAATAGGTATCAAAATCTCAATATATTTTCCTTTGGTTAATCATTCAAAAGGTCCAACTCATCAACCAATACAAACATTCCTTACAAAGTAGTTATCATAAGAAAATATCACGGTGAAGCTGAAATAATAAAAAAATCAAAAGTATGCTAAAATAACCAAGAGATTCATTCATTTTTAAATGAAAAAAATACAAGTTTTTCTATGTACAAACAATTTCATTTACACTGTATGTTAAAAAACTTTTTCCTAGAAAAATTTTAAAATGTTAGGAAGCTAACTAGAGGAGCCTCCTTCATATTTGTCATTCGAGTTGCTCTCCAAAGACCCTCGGAGCTAGTATACACTGCAAAAAAATCATCTCAGTTCACAAAATTTAGGTCAATCAAGCTTGACTGAATGAACCAGTTAATCAACATGATGTCGTCAACCTGAAGTTGTATTTCTAGAATTTCATATCTCCAGCGGGAAGGGAGTTTTTCAATGAACACCTCCTCTATTTTCATCTTCACCATCTATTCTTTCAACTTCTGATTCTCTTACTGGTCAATTTACATAAGACCAAAAAAGAATGGAAATCTCCTTCTCAACAGTTGTCAACTTCTTGTGGAAATCATGGTTTACTTCTCAGCCTTATTAATAAGCTCGACCAAGGTTTGAACCATTTCTATGGCAACTTCCCACTTCCTCTCGACTCAGTCCAACACCATCAATTGAAGGTGGGAAGCCTCCCACACCTTTAAGTGATACAAATCAACCTTCTTGTAAATCTTGAATTTCTCAAGCACCTGGAGATACTTCACAAAAGCGTGTGGTCGGATCACTTCAACAAAGGAGGATAAGTAGATTTCAACCAAGGGGGAACCACTGTACCAGTCTACCTATCAATCGATGGTGGTTTATTGGCCATCAAACGTGTTTGAAATATTTTCCCACTTACTTTGAGAGAGAACCCAATCTACTGGAGGGCCTTCCTTTTATTTCTATAAATGGGGTGAAATGGAGGAGTTGACTCAGACACTCACACCTTTCCTTCCTTATGTTGCAACTCCACCGAAGACACCACCTTTAGATCACTCTCTGATTTGACATGGGTGGTAGAAGCCAGCTAACTGGCCTCACTATGCGCAGACAGGCCAATGAATGAAGGATAATGATGATGCAAAGTTGAATGTTCTCTAGATCCTTCCTTAGAAAATGCTTCTTTAGCTTTTCTCTCTTCCAGAACGACCGGATGGCTCTCTAGGTTCTCATCGTGCCATGCTTGAAGGAGTTGGACCCAGTAAATATGTATTAAAATAACATGACTAAAATTTATACTTAGAAAAATGGTTAGTTTACCAGTCAAAATTTGTTGGATCACCATTGCAGTTTCAAAAATAAAGAAAAGAAATTCCTCACTTATTGAACCGAACATATCACCACGAGCCTTGATTGACTTCCCTTCGGTTGCTACAAATTTTCAGGAGCTCTCTACGCTTGTGCTTCATATTTGGCCTTCTTTCAGGTTGTTCAGATAAAAAATTGTGACTTCCCCTTAACTTATTCAATATCATACTCATAAATCTGTTATCATTTGACCAAAAATTTCATGGAACAAAATCCTACTCACTGTCACCTGTTCGGTGTACTAGAGAACTAAGAAGAGTTGGCCATCAATATCAACCCACTTGATCTGAGAATAGTCTATACCTTTCTTCCTTTTGAAGCTCTCACTAGTAGCACAATTTTGATTCCCGTATCTGAAAAGATGAAGCAATATAAATCTAATATTTTGAGTCTTTTCCATTATTTTCCAAACTTGAAATTGGAATCGACTAACTATCTCATACTGTACGTATCTCTCAGCCTCCACCCAGAAAGAAAACATGTGACTGAATAAATTAGTTGACCATGGGATCACTCTCTATGGGTAAAAAATAACATTAGTCATTATCGTCGTGACGGATTTTAGTTTGGTTTGCGCTGGTATGACTCCATAATGGTTGAAAATTACCCTAAGTTTCTGGTATAAGGGCATCCATAATCTATAATGCAGTCGGTCACTATGGACTACCAAGTCTTCACCAAATAGATTGGTCATCCTCTCATGTAGGTGAGCAACCCTGAAACTAATAGCTATGTTGAAGAAAAAAGCCTCCTCCATAATAGCTATCTCAGATGGAGATAAAATTGGCCACTTAGTTCCACCTATTAGACCGAATATTTGAAAGGTTCATTACTGAGTCATCAGAAATTGAAAGAAGAATCAAAATAAATTGAAGCCAAATAGAAGAAAGAAAATTAAGCTACACAAGCTTAAAGAAATTGACAACAGGTGCAAAATTGAATACCTCAGCCCCTATTTATAGAGACCCAGTGGAAGTGGAAATGTGTTTAGTAATTTTGAGAGAAACTGAAATCTAACAAAAAATTTTAGAAAAATAAAACTATTTTACTCTAACAAAAATGATTATTCCTGGATCTCAATCCGATATACTTTATGAATTGGTCCTCGACCACCTCAGCAAAGATTAGACCATTCATAACTAACCTCTTTTAAATTATTTAATCGTCAAGCTTAAAATAATTTGCTAGGTCAACCTCAGAATGAGCTATTTGTACAAAGGTTTCTTCCTGGATCTCAAAAACTTCTCAAAAAAGATTGGATGCTTCCCTTCGCATCTTGTCCAATTGGTTCAGCATAGCTTGGATATCCTTCTCAATCTTATCAAACCAGACAGACTCCTCTTCATTTAAGCAATGGTTCAAATTTCTTTGGAACATCTAGTGTCCCTCAACAACATTTTCAAGATTCTCCTTAATATTAGTCTAGCAGTTGATCACATTTTCTTCACTATCTACCAACACTTAGAGCATAGAAGACAACAACAATTGGTTCTTAGATTTCACCAATAAGGGGCAAACTCTGATACAAGAATCCTCATCTACAAAGAACAAGAGTTAATAAGCAAAATAAAAAAGTCTAATTTTTAGGATATGGAAAAAACTAATTATACTCAGAATCCAATCCACCTTGAACCAAGTAGCTCTATCAACATCAAATGATTAAAATTCATAAAATGCTCCTTTCTCTCCAACTAGCTGATCACCCTCACAAATTGGAACCAACATCAAGTCAATTGGATAAAAGGGGTATGGAATTGACATACTGTGTACCATCTAATACACCCTATATATAATACTCATGGGAACAAAATTTAGAGAGTATTGTCATTGTATTAAATTAAGTCTATTTAGATTTGATTTAATACATTTAAAATTTCATTCTTCATATCACGGTTGTTGCTATCAAGAAGAAATAAAACTAGGAAACTTAATATGTACACCAAAAATAACCTACATGAATTTCAAAACTATCAAAAAAATTTAAATTAAAAGATAAAATGAAGATCATACCTTTGATGAAAAGCTACAAGCACTAATGAAGCTGCCGATTTAAGACCACCAGTCGACCGATGTCCAACTAACTGAAGGGCTAGCAACCAAGGAGCTGCCAAGAAAAATGTCTAGACCACATAAAAAGGCACAAAAAATGACAAACATTTTATATATTGCCCCCATTAAAGTAGGAGAATACAAGTAATGTTTCACCATTGGCCCTTTATCTTTATCATGTATAAGAGGTTTTTGCCTCTTTAGGCTTTTGGCGCTTCCTTAGACTCTTCTCTCTAGACCCTTTTTTTTTTGAAAGATTTATCTCCTATTCTTTATTGTAATTGTTATTTCTAATATATAAAATGGGTCACAGAGCACATGAATAACCTAATGGTCCCCTTGATGGCAAGTTTGTGTGTGTTCCCTTTCATTATGTTATTCTCTTTGTCTCTCTTTGTACTTCAACCTTATGGTTTCTATCACTCTAATTTTGGGCATTCCTTACAAGAAAATATGTATTGAATAATTATATCCAAGTGTTTAAAATTTTTCATTTATGTGCATTATATCATTGATTTGATCTCATTTTAGATTGTTCAGAATTTAAATATAAAAAGAAGAGTGTATTGTTTTTTTTTTAACTTCTTCACTAAGATTAGCTAGAGTATCATAGAATATAGCTTCTTTATTTCATAATTATATAATTTTCTTGCAGGATTCAAAAATAGTTA
The DNA here is from genome assembly GCA_003013225.1 of Phalaenopsis aphrodite. Classification (NCBI taxonomy): domain Eukaryota; kingdom Viridiplantae; phylum Streptophyta; class Magnoliopsida; order Asparagales; family Orchidaceae; genus Phalaenopsis; species Phalaenopsis aphrodite. The sequence goes on from NEWO01000554.1 coordinate 269,624, forward strand.
AATTAGATATCAATCTCTTAAATAGTCGTTAAAGTTGCAAAGTAAGTTATATTGGGTGAAACTTTTTATTTTTTGTAATTTATTATTATTATTATTATAATTGTCATACATTTTTATCAATATTAAAAGGGGATGATGGATTGATATTAAAATGTGCATGTAAAAATTGATAGATTGGTTAGTAGGTTCTATAGCGATAGGATTCATCCAATATAGTGAGTCTTGATGAATAAATTCATAGTTTATTTCATTTGATTTTTTATTCAACTAAAGTATTTATAAGATATCAAGACTATAACATGAGTTTAGAATCTAAGTAGTGTTAGTATGATCTCTTCCCTAGAGGTTATACAACATGTCAAGACCTTTGTAATATCCATTTCTTATGATTAAGCATTTAGGATGGTGTTTCTATAGCCTTAAGGCATATATCACTTGAGCTACATAGTACTTATTTATTTAAGAAAGTATAAGCTTGTTTCCTTGCTTAGGATATCTTCTTCACCTTTAACTTTCCATTTAATCGAGCATTCCTCATTTTGATTATTATAAAACCTATATTTTCATGTCATTGGTAGTTATGTCAACCTATTCTTATGCCAATTTCTATTTGCGTTGCAAGTTGTAAAGTTATTTGAGTCATTATTGCTTTTAAAAATAAAAACTTCCTAAGATTTATGTTAAGCCCAAAAATATTGTAGATCCTTATTAATGCTTTTTTAAGGCTTCTAATCTATTATGTAATTGAGCATATGAGTTCTCACTTATAGGGCACTGATGCACCAAAAATATGTGTCTTTTTAGATCTATATTTTATACTCATTTTTGGAGATATTGTACTTTAACGGAAGGTATTTTGCATGTTTTTGGCTTCAGGTACAAGAAATAGATTTCTAGTGAAAAAAAGCAAAAACGATGCAATTTGGAGCTAAGAAAAAAGAAAATTGTGGCCTGACACATTTCAATATGTCTTTCTATGCTTACTGTACTTCTCATTTATCACATATTTTTGAATGAAATTGAACTTCAAAGAAATGTTTTTTCATGCTTATTTTGTAGGTCTATCTTTTAGGAACGAAACACAACTGAAACCGGGCAAAATTAAGATGAAACGAAGCCAAACGGAGCAAAATAGTGGAGCTACTACAGACCAAAGCTGGCGGTGCTAGTACTGGCTCTGAGAACTCCCGAGTCCAGAGAAGATGCAAAACATGGTGCCGAAGGCACCTAGACTGGCATCGACTATGCCCGAGATGATTATGGATGGATTTTTTGTGGTTTTTGATGTTCTAGAAGTCTCCCAAGTGATTCAAACACCCCATGAAGTGATTCATTGCATCTAGACACTTGCAAAGGCTCTTAAATGAAGGTATGTGTCCCTTGGAGTTATTGAGTAGTTTTTAAAAGAAGAGATGTGTCTCTTGTAGTGATTCAATGAATCTAGACACTTGGAGTGAAGAGATGTGTCTCTTGAACTGAAGAGGTGTGTCTCTTGGGAAAAAGGAGGAATTTTGTGCCTCTTTAAAAGAGAGGGGTTGACGCCTCTCACAACTGGTGTGTGTGTGAGTGTGTGTAAGTGAAGAGTAAAGTCTTGTTTGTGGAGAGAATTTTCTTGAAGAATTGTAATAGGAGAGGGAAGGAGAGAGTTTTCTTCTCTATTACATTTCTAAGGGAGAATTCAATATTGATTGTACATAGAGAAAGTGCTTCAAGGGAACTTCAAAGGATTTGCTTGAGGAGGAGTTTAAGATAAGTTGTGTTCTTTCATTTCTTTGTTTTATAAACTTGTTTATATATATATATATATATATATATACATATCTATAATCGGTGTTTTGTCATATATTCCTCATGAATTCTGAGTAGTCTTCTTTGTCTTTCTCCCTACTATGAGATATGGTGAAATGAAGAGATAATTTGGATGTGTCAATTTTAAAATATAAAATAAATTGTGATGATTTTTTCATTCCGTTCTTAATTTACTTTTCAATTTGTCCAATTAAAATATTAACATCTGCTGTGAAACATATTATATGGGAAATGGAGTATGAGTTTCACAACCAAGTGAGAATCACATTTGATTCCATGAAGGAGTGTTTCGTTCATGGAATTGAGTGCAAATAAATAGGTATATATATATATATATATATATATATACATACATATATATATATTACTCGGTGAAGAATTGAAGATTTTAGAGTGAACAAATTGTTTATATATTTGAGGGAATATGTCATCATTGTTACTTGATTCATTAAGGTAACAGTTTTTAGTGTAGTCACTCAAAATCACGAGGCACTTTTGAAGACAAAAAATGCTATCATTGGAGACAAAATTGGCTACTAAATTTTCTTGTGTTGAGATATCAAAGAGCTACTCAACATCTTCTTTTACTTTATTTCATTCTCTACACTCGAGCTTATATTTAATCATAAGTTTTGACATTCTTCATTACCCAAAAAAACCCTCATGGAAGGTATTTCTTCCTTTTCTCTACTTCACCCAAACTCTGCGCAAAAGTTTTTCTTTTTCTTTAAAAGAACATACAAATTCGGTGTTGTATGTATTTCAAAGTTAAAAGAGAAGCTTTTATATATGAGAAAAATTACATGTATTAGATTTCTCCTAACAATATGTGCATTAAATAAGAATATCTCAAATATATGTTATATAAGCCCTCAAAAAGTCTAAGAAAAAATTTTAAAATGAAGAGAAACTCATAATGCACTCGAAGAGATCAACACAAAAATATGCATTTCATTATAATAAAAAAATAAGTTTTGGAGTATGTAAAACACAAGGTTTGTGCAACAGCATGAACAACAAGAGTTGCATAAATGTGATACAAATTGCAAAAATAAGGTTTGTAATACAGATTTCAAACACATTTGAATTTTTCCCACACATGTGTTATTTTAATTAAAAGAAAAATAATTAATAAAAAAAGCTTAGTAAAAATATATTTAGTAGAAAATCAAAATCAAGAGGGCCAGTCAAGTTAATAGTGAGGGACAAATTCATCTAATGGAATATTATTAAATCTCAGTGAAACTTAAAAGGTACTACTGTAAGATAAAGGTAGAACGACTCTTCTCGAAGTAGGATAGTTGTCCGATGTGAGGCTGGTGGTGTATATATTTTTGAAATTGCTCATATGAAATTTGTGTTAGGGAATTATCAACATACCACCTATTTGAAGCATAATGTTATTTGTTGTTGAAGATTGCATTGAATCCATTCTGAGGAAGAAGAGTTGATATGATAGAAAGCTTAATGCATTTCACTAAGATAATCAAAGTTCTAATTCCATGAGAAAGTGCTTATAACTTGATAGAGAAAAGAATATGAGGAAGTGAAAATACAAACCATCTTGGGAGGTGATGAAAAAAGTTTTATATTCCATAAATTCTCATGTCAAAATACACAATAAATATAGAGGGTTTTTTATCTTCTTATTGCAACTTATCTTAGTTTGTTATAAATAGACAATTAAGATGAATGAGCACTGATAAGGTGATTTTGCTTGATTAGTTAGTTATAATTCTCTAAATAAGAGTTATGTTTATGAGGTGATATTGGACTCTTATACTCTATCAAATCACCTAACACACTAACCATCTCTTGACAACATCTATATCAGGTTTCTATAAAAAAATTTTAGAATTCTATTGAATAGAAAGCTAGGGAACCTTCATGAAATATTTTATTCTAGAAATACATGCTTGCACCTATACTTCAATGGCAGCTGCAATTAATAACATTAACTAACATTCATCTTTTCAAATGTAGAAGTATATCATTCACCGGGTCCATTTCATTTAGCAATTCATCTTTAAATATCATTCATAAGAATGTATGTCCACTGCCTCTACTGAAGGACGTTATGTACTTTTTCTTGATGATTATATGCATATATGTTGAATAAATCAAATCTTAAGAAAATTTGAAATACTAATGAAATTTATTACTTTAAATGATTATTAAATCACAACATAATGTTTATATCAAAATACATGGATTTTATAATGATGGTGAATATCTAAGTAATAACTTCACAATACTCTAAGGAAATTTAACATTACAAACCAATGTACATGTCCATTCATCCAACGCAAAATGAGACATATAACATAAATATGCACATATCATAGAAACAACCCAAACTCTTTTTATTAAGAATACTCAACTACAAAATTGCTAGATAAGTAAACTCCTCACAAAAAAAATATTGTATCAACCTTACATATACCACTAGTAACATGATAAACTTATAAGAACTACATAAGAAACCACCAAACTATAATCACCTTAAAGTTTATTCAATTTAATTTGTCCTTGGATATGCCGCCACTCAGATTGATTTTGAAGTCTTAATCCTTTCTCCAGCAAGTCATAGATATCTTGAAATGTTCTTAATGATGCTTTTCTTTTCAACACTGTATCCACCACATCTACCAAACTCCTCAATTCTCTCCAACCACTAAAACTTGTTCTCAACTTTTATCCTTCAAAAAACACCAAACCATCTGTATAGTTCTTCTTCCCCTATAGCCTTATCAGTATAAGTCTTCGTTAGTCCTACACCTGCCATTATCCCAAAAATCTTAACATATTCTTATACCTCTAACAAATACTGCATCTTGCTATTCCTCTACTCCATCAACTATTATAAATAAGCACCGTATGGAAACACACACACACACACACACACACACACATATATATATATATATATATATATATATATATATATATATATATATATATATATATATATATATATATATATATATATATATATATATATATATATATATATATATATATATATATATATATATATATATATATATATATATATATATATATATATATATATATATATAATTATTAAAAAAAAAATTTTGTTGCCTCACGTACTAGTGAAAAGGTCCCAACTGCTTCTTAGAAGCAGTCAAACACCAATTATGGTGCAAGTTTATATCTCTCAAATTTCAAGCACTTCAAGTTCATTGAACATGGTAACTAATTTTGCCATCTCCACATCAAAATGCACTAGGTTGCAAATAGATGCACAAAATATAATTTAATAGAAAGAACATATAATGACAAAAGGTGTGACTAGTTGGTTAGAGCTTCAAGTAAGAACATTGTCTTGATTACATGGAGATGTTCACCTAGTCATAAAATTTTCCATAATTTGTGTTCTTCAAACCATAGCTATCACCTTAATGGACTTCTCATTACTTTGATGTCTTCAATAGATTTCTTCATGATACTTATGAAGATTTTCCAAAACAAATAATATTAAAGATTTATCGATTGTTATTTCCCACAACTTGTCTACCTCCTCAAAAAGTTTATCTATGGTCTATGGGAAGCCCCCTATTGTGGATATAATTGAGCTCGGTCGAGTCAAGTATGTTATTGATTGGACTTCACATCGTTGAATGTAAGTTGTTCATGTTCAGTTTGAACTTGTGCATATATGATCATGCTAGACATAAACATTTTTTATTTTCATACTTGATTTGTACATGACTTGTTCGCAATAACTAAACAAGCTGAAAAAGTTGATTGGACACATGATTTTCCTATATAAAATTAAAAAATTGATTTTTAATTAATTTTTCATATAAAACTAAGAAATTTGCAACAAGTTTTTATTGAGTGCTTGATTTTTTATATAAATTTATGAACCAATAATATTATAGATCTAAATAAATAAGAAATTGATTAAATTTTAAATTAGTATTCAACTAGTTTGTACCGAGTATTTAAAATACTATATAAGTTTTAAGTTATCATTCTTATATTCAAATAACAAAAATAAGTACTAACAAATTAATATATTGAATTAAAAAGATTAGAAGATAACACATTAAATTTGTATGCATGTAAAAATTAAATGATAATATGTTATTATTACTATTAAATATATAATTCAATAAGTTCTTATTAATTTAAATCTATTTTAATAATATAGGTAAATTTACATACAATGTTTATGTATAAACATTTATAGCACCAAATCTTTCATTTTTATACCCATTACCGACTTGGCATCATAAACTTGTGCATGAAAGTGTGTATTTTACTTTTAAAAATATACAGACGGAGGAATTTTTTATGTAATATTCTAGATTGGACTGGTAGTCATGTAAACATGAATTTTTAAGTGTTAGATAATAAATTATGTATGAATTATGTTTTATTTATTTAAATTTCTGAATAAAATATTATATAAATATAAAACATTTAACAAGTTACTTACTGAATGATAAATAAGTTTATTCATGAACATTAATTAAGAGTTTTACAATGTTGAAATTTGATTAATTTAACATTAGAGTTTCAAAATATGTTCAAACTTATTTAATTATTAGAAACTTTGAAAAAACATTGTTGAGTTTTAATATAGCTAACTTCGAATTATTTATCAAGTGCATTAGTTCATTTATAGCCCACCCCTATCAATAGTTCTCTATATTTACTGCTCGACACTAGCAACAAAAATTGACATCAATTTTGGTTGATCCTTCTCTATTCATTTACTAGCAAAATTTAGTTAATTGGCTACATTCTTATACATATTAATGATTTACTTTTCATTGAAAATGACATCACAATAATGGAAACTCTTCCCCAAAATTTCACCTTTAGTCTTAATGACCCTGACAACCATCAATTTCTCATATTACAAGTCATACAAACTACATGTGGCCTACAACTCAAGTAAAGATCAAAAGCCCAATAGATTCTTGTTAAACCTGATATTCCAAACTGTAAACTAACTCTCCCAACATCACCTGCACAGTTAGTTAATTGGGTACCTGTACTATCTCAACATAAAAATAGAGCCAGATTTCACCATTAATGAAATTTATCTGTAAATTCTTACCAATCCATTCTACTCAGCACTACCAATTTCATAAATAAATCTTGTGCTACATTAAAGGAACATTTGCTGCAGGGCTTGGGATTCCATTACACCACACTTGATTGAATCTTCAAGTCTATATAGATTTGGATGGGTGGGAGACTCTATACAACGTAATCCATAATATGATATTGTACTTTTATTGGTTACAATTTCATAATTTGCATTGTAAAGAAGCAATCTGTAGCGTTGTGCTCCTCAATAAATGCAAAATATAGTGCATTTACATCAGATGTCGATGAGATTATTTGGTTATTTCATCTATTATAGGAATATGGTGTTTCTATAAACAAATCCACTCCACCATACCGTGACAATGTCTCATCAAATACTATTGCAAATATAAACCCATTTTTTCATGGAGATACCATACAAATCGAGGTTAATCATCACTTAATTTGGGACTATGCCAAGGCATAGAGGGACTATGCCAAGGCATAGACCATCCTTGTTCATCACAGCAGTACACAAGATAAACCGACTGATTTCTAGCCAAATCTCCTTTAGCTCGATTTATCAATCTAAGATCCAAGCTAACACTCCAAGTTGAATCATCATTTTGTGGGGTTGTAAAGACAATAACTCTTCTACAATAACATAAAATTACTCAATATACATTAGATTACTTTCCCAGTTTTCATTCATCTTAGCCTTCTATTTAAAATTAACAAAGAAAAGTTGTAACAAAAAGATATAGAACCCGCTGTATGTTATGTAATGCAATATAAAAAGGTATGTCCTATAAAGCATATTCATGATCGATGCTCTCTTTCATACCTTCCTCATATTCTGAATTTTATAGACCTGTAAGCATTTTCACACAGGAAACAAGCTAAAATTGAGATTCTGACTTTCCACCCCACACATTATTACAAAATATCATTAAAAAGGAATGGTTGTAATCATGTTACATTTTAAAATAGTGCAAAAAATTTCATGCAAATGAAATTATAGATCATGGTATGGCAATTATTAGAAACTTTGTAGTTGTACAACTAAGCATTTTCACATTGTAGCCTAAAATTATAGTCTAAACATATAAATAGATGGATAGAAGATGAGCTCATTACCTTGCTATGCCACATCAATCTTTTATTCTTGGAGCTAAAAATCTATAATAAATATAAAAACGATCTCTCTAGTTTTCTCATTCACTCTTTTCTCTCCAACCTTAAAACATAATGATCAATAAAGTCCTGTTGTCACAAAAAATTTTGAATCCAACTTGTTGTCATCATCCTCGGGCCACAACATTGCCTAAGCATCTTCAACAAATTTATTGGGTTCCTCTGCTAAGGCATGCCAATTTCACATTAATAATGCATAGTTAGAACTTCAAATTAATATCTACGGTTTTTCATTGAAGTGACTCTTTTTTTTCTGAGTTAGAGTGAGAGAGAGAGAGATTTGTTTCACTCAAAAAACAAAATATATCAATATCGATAAAGTTTCATAAAATGTTCATTCCACGCAGCTAATAACTTGTACATGACAACAAAAATGAAGCAAACGTTTTCATATTGAGATTGGGACAAAATACAGCAAAAGAACAAATCAAGCTATGATTAAATCCTAAATGAGACGGTTTGAATTGGATAAAAATGGTATAGGAATGTAAGAAGTAATGCGAGGTGATCGATTTCATTCAGAAGCAATGCAAAACGATATATGTGGTAATGTTATTCTGTATCACAGCGTTATATATAGAGTTGAATTCAATAACTATTTCAGCTTGAATCGCCATTGATTTTAACAACAAGATAATTGATTCATTTATGCCGCAACAAGTGAGACGTTGAAGGCGATGAAAACCATGCAGCATAAAATATGGAATTTAAGGAAAATTAACGAAGACAAAAAGAAATCTGCAGCAAGAACACGTAAATAGAGTGAAGTATGAATAATAGACTAAGTAGAAGTTCCCATCAAATCCAGAAATTGAGAGATTTGTTGGAATATTTGCTTAGAACTGCTTAGGATTAGGGAGTTAGTTTTATATTCATTAAATCTTGTTTTAAAGTTTTGATTTCTTTTAGCTATTTTTATGGACGTTGATTAGGGAGCATTAATCACTTTCCTTTTTCTCTATTTTGTATTGGGCGGCAATTTAAAAAAAAGTGCTGCTGTTTTTTTTTTTTTTTTAAGAACATTCAAGCTTCTTCATATTTCTTTCTCCTCTTTCTCTTGTTCAAGAAATCTTCAATTGGTATCAGAGCTCATTCCTTAAGGGGCCTGTGTGTGCATGCGGCTGTTACGGAGATCGGCACCAGTTTTTCCTCCATTGTTCCACCCTTGTTCGACGGTGAGAACTATCTGATTTGGGCGGTATGCATGGAGACTTATCTGGAAGCCCTGGATCTCTGGGAAGCAGTGAAAGAAGACGACGATATTCCTCCTCTTCCTGAAAATCCCACCATGGCACAGATTAAAGAACAAAAGAAGAGTAAGACGAAGAATCCAAGGCAAAAGTCCGTCTGTTTTCTGCAGTTTCCTCCCCAATCTTCACTCGAATTATGTCATTAAAAACAACAAAGGAGATATGGGATTATCTTAAAGCTGAGTATGAGGGAGATGAAAGAATTCGAGGGATGTAAGTGTTGAATTTAATTCGTGACTTTGAGTTGTAAAAGATGAAGGAGATAGAAAATATAAAGAAATACTTTGACAGGTTACTCAACATAGCGAATCGTGTCAAATTATTGGGTTCTTCATTGGAAGATTCAAGGATTGTTCAGAAAATCCTTGTAACAGTGCCTGAAAGATTTGAGGCTACCATCACCACCTTAGAAAACACAAAGGTTCTGACAAAGATTACTTTGTCAGAACTCTTGAGTGCCTTGCAAGCACAAGAGCAAAGGTGTGCAATGAGGGAAGAAGGACCGTTGAAGGAGCCTTACAAGTTAAGCATCAAGAAGATGAAAAGAATTGGAAATTCAAGAACAAGATGTTTCAAGCCACAAATGGACAAAGTTCTACATCTGGGAACAGAAGCAAAGTTGGAGTAAAGAAAGAATTTCCTCCATGTCAGCATTGTGGCAAGAAAGGTCATCCTCCTTTTAGATGTTGGAGAAGACCGGATGCAAAGTGCAGCAAGTGTAATCATTTGGGACATGAAGCTGTCATTTGTAAGAATGAAAATCAGCAGCAAGAAGATTAAGTGAAAATGGCAGATCAAGAAGAAAAAGACCAGCTTTTTGTTGCAACTTGCTTCTCTGATCATGAAACATGTGAAAGTTGGCTTATTGATAGTGGCTGCACTAATCATATGACATATGACAAGGAGTTGTTTAAAGAATTAAAGAATGTCGAGTCCAAGAAAGTCAGAATTGGGAACGGTGATTATATTGAAGTCAAAAGAAGGGGCATGGTAGCCATTGCAAGCTGTTCAGGAACCAAATTGGTCACTGATATTCTCTATGTACTAGACATTGATCATAACTTGCTCAGTGTGGGTCAATTGATAGAGAAGGGATTCGAAGTGATGTTCATGAAGAATGCTTGTGTGATAGAGGATGCTACAGGCCAAAAGATGTTTGAAATCAAGACGGCAGGGAGGAGTTTTTTACTCAATCTAATGCAGGAGGAGAAATCAACCTTTCTAATCAAAGAAATTCTTTCAAAGATATGGCACAAGAGACTCGGGCATTATCATTATCAAGGACTGTTACAGATGAAGTCAAAAGGAATAGCAACTTGGCTTCCGGAGTTCAATGATCATATACTATCCTGTAAGGCTTGTCAATTTGAAAAGCAAAACAGGAAGTCCTTTCTAAAATCAGCATGGAGAGCCACTCATAAGCTGCAGTTAGTTCACACAGATGTTTGTGGACCTCAGAGAACTCCCTCATTAGCATGTTGAAGATATTATATTGTGTTCATTGATGAATTCACTCAAATGTGTTCGATTTTTTTCTTAAAATCTAAATCAGAAGTGGCTAGAGTATTTTTGAAGTTCAAAAAATTTGTGGAAAATTAAAGTGGCAATCAAATTCAAATATTGAGGTCTGACAATGGCAAGGAGTATACGTCAAAAAATTTCAACACATTTTGTGAAGAAGCTGACATTGAACATCAGTTAACAACTCCTTACACTCCATAATAAAATGTAGTTAGTGAAAGAAGAAATAAATACATTCTAGAAATGACTGGATGTATATTGCATGAGAAGAATCTACCCAAACATTTTTGGGCTGAAGCGGCTCATACGACGGTTTATTTGCAAAATAGGCTGCCAACAAAAGCAGTCAAGGATCAGACACCTTATGATGCATGGAATGGTTATAAACCTTCTCTAAGCTTTCTCAAAGTGTTTGGTTATTTTTGTTTCACTCATATTCCAAAGAACAAGAGAGACAAACTAAACAAAAGAGCACTTCCAGGCATCTTTATTGGCTATAGCACTGTTTCAAAAGCTTATAAAATTTTTCAACCACAAACTGGAAAAATTTTTATAAGCAGAGATGTTCACTTTATGGAAGATGAAGAATTGAATCGGGATAAGTCAAAGGAAATCATCCAAATTGTAACTGATGCGCAGCCCAAACTTCCTACTTCAAGCATGGATGAAGGAGAAAATTGGTAGAATGAACTGATGGAAGATGCTCTTGTAAGAGGTACTAGATTACTCACTCACATTTATGCGAGATGCAACATAGCTGTATGTGAACCTGCAGATTTTGAAGTTTCTATGAAAGATAAAAATTGGGTGGCTGCAATGGAGGAGGAGTTATCCATGATTGAGAAGAAAAAAACATGGGGTTGGTTGATCGACCCCAAAATAGGGAGGTAATTAGATTCAAAGGGGTGTACATAACCATGCTTAATGTCGATGGTTCAATTAACAAGTACAAAGCAAGACTTGTGGTTAAAGGCTATGCTCAAGTTTTTGGCGTGGACTACTCAGATACCTTTGCATCAGTTGTTCGTTTGGACACCATGAGACTTTTACTTGTTATAGCTGCTCAAATGAATTGGAGAGTGTATTAGCTTGATGTAAAATCTGCTTTTCTAAATGGCATCTTGCAGGAAGAGATATATGTTGAGCAACCCAAGGGTTTTGTGAAGAAAGGAGAGGAGGACAAAGTTCTTCTTCTCAAGAAGGCTCTTTATGGATTGAAACAAGCTCCAAGAGCTTGGTATAGCAAAATAGATGAGCATTTGTTAAGCTTAAGCTATAAAAAAAGCCTTTCTGAGGCTACTCTTTATGTCAAACATCAAGTTAATGATGTTTTGATAGTTCCACTTTATGTATGTTGATGGCCTTTTATTGACAGGAAATAATGTAAACCTGGTTGAAAACTTCAAGCAAGAGATGATGAAAGTGTTTGAGATGACAGATCTTGGGTTGGTGACTTTTATCCTTGGAATGAAAATCAAGCAAGAAGAACACAAAGTCTTTATTTGCCAAAAGAAATATGCCAAGGAGATTTTGAAAAAGTTTAAGCTTGAAGAATGCAGGGAAACAAGCACTCCTATGAATCAAAAGGAGAAGCTATGTAAGGAAGATGGAGCTGATAAAGTTGATGAAAGACACTTTAGAAATTGGTTGCTTGATGTATCTTACAGCAACACGCCCTGACATTTTAAATGTTGTAAGTATTTTATCTAGATTTATGCATTGTGCAAGTGAATTGCATCTCAGGGCAACCAAAAGAGTAATTCGATATGTCAAGGGTATAAGTGGTTTTGGTATTAAATTTTCAAGAAGGAGTTCAAGTTGATCGGTTTCTCTGATAGTGATTGGGGAGGTTCCATTGATGATATGAAGAGTACTTTTGGCTATTGTTTTACTCTTGGATCAAGTATTTTCTCATGGAATTCGTAGAAGCAATAAACAGTAGCTCAATCTACTGTTGAAGCAGAATTTGTTGCTGCAACAACTGCTGTAAATCAAGCATTATGGCTGTGAAAAATTTTAATTGATCTTAATATGGAGCAGAATGAAAGGACTGAGATTTTTGTTGACAATCAAGTTGCTATTGTCATTTCTCATAATGTTGTGTTTCATGGAAAAACTAAGCATTTCAATATCAAGTTGTTTTGTCTAAGAGAAGTTCAGAAAGAAAAATATGTGACTCTGACTTATTGCAAATTTGAATATCAGTTGGCAGATTTGTTCACAAAGCCACTTCCAGTTAGCAGGTTTGAATTTCTAAGGCAAAAAATTGGTGTTCGCAGCTCCTAAGGCAAGGAGGAGTGTTGGAATATTTGTTTAGGACTGCCTAGGATTAAGGAATTAGATTTATTTTCTTTAAATCTTGTTTTAAAGTTTTGATTTCATTTAGCTATTTTTATGGACGTTGATTAGGGAGCATTAATCACTTTCCTTTTTCTTTGTTTTGTATTGGGCGACAATTTAAAAAAAAAGGTGCTGCTGTTTTTGTTTTGAACTAAGAACATTCAAGCTTCTTCATATTTCTTCCTCCTCTTTCTCTTGTTTAAGAAACCTTCAAGATTGAAGATAGAATCAGGTTAATAATCGAGTAAAAGCAGCTTATTAATTTCGTTGATGATATTCCTTGCAATTTGCAAGTATTCTTAGATTATAATGACTCACATGCACCATAGAATAAATTTTTAAAGGAAACATGTATATTAATATTTTCTGCTTGGGGCAACAGTGCAGTGGCTGTTGGTACCGTACGACAATATTTTATGTTTGGTAGAACTATATTTTGTCTGTGTTCTTAAAAACCTGCAGCTGGAAGCTGCTTTTAGCCATGGGACCCAGCTGTCTGCGATGGTTGCCAGAAAGCGACTTCTTACATTTTTTTAAAAAAATTATAATAGTCACCATAGTCTTTTCTACAGTAACCTCTTTTTCAACAGCTTTATCAATTTGAATAATAGTGGACTGATTTTTGTGGATGAGGAAGTATGGGTCAGCGGTACTCACAGTGAACCAATGATCTTTTAGGTAGTTGATGAACGTAATATACAACTGACTAGGCACTTGTTTAAGCCCATTGAGCACCTTTTTTGGCAAGCATACCTTATGGGGTGATCACAAAATCATTGTGGTGGGGTCATGTAGATGGTTTCCTGCTACACCTAAAATACATCGTATTTTTATACATATTTTTAAACTTATTTTTGAGATATTGCTCTTTAATGAAAAATATTTGTGTGTTTTTCTTTCAGGTACAATCAAATGGATGAAAAATGCTAAAAAAGAGTGAAAAATGGTCAAATTTGGAGCAATAATGAAGAAATGTGCTAAAATGAACTGGGGCACCTAAACGCCCAGGTCTGACGCCTAAGCATAAGAGGTTTTGTGCCTAAGCGCCAGGTACCCCACACATAAGTGCCAAAAGTAGTTATTTGATGATTCATTAAATTTAGATGAATTTTTGAAGAGGTTTTGGAAGCAACCCTTTGTAAAAACGTGCGAAATATCCCATGGATACAAAAATTCATTCAATTGGCTTTTGAGGAGTCAACTTCTAGAAGATTCGTTGAATGGAGACACATTTTGAAGGGACGCCAAGGAACCTTTTAGATTTTTTTTAAAAGAAGAATCAAATCGTCAAGACAAGAGGCCAGCCACCCATAAAATTTATAGTCATCATTCATTCAACTACGCCGCCATCGCTGCCGCCGGCCACTTTCTTTTTATTTTATTTTGAGTGTTTAGTTTGTATTGTGAGTCAAGGAAGAGAATTCAAAAGAATTTCAAGACATTTGGTGGAGAGGATTTAAGATAAGTGTCTATCTTTCTTACTACACTTTGTTCTAATTTAGATTTCTTATTTTTGTGCATGATTTTTACTTTTAAACTCATGTGTGGTTGTGTTTTCTTCATGAAATTTCAAGACATTTGGTGGAGTTTCAAGACATTTAGTGGAATTTCAAGACTCTTGTTTATGAGAATTCAAAGGAATTTCAAGACATTTAGTGGAGAGGATTTAAGATAAGTGTTTATCTTTGTGACTACACTTAGTTTTAATTTAGATTTCTTATTTGTGTGTATGATTTTTACTTTTAACCTCATGTGTGGTTGTATTTTCTCCATGGATTCTGAGTAGTTTTCTTTATCTTTTTTCTTTGAAATGATAAGTGATTCGGTGTTGAAAGGAAGTTGTGTAAAATATTAGGCTTCAATGTTGGAAGAAGTTGTGATGATTTGAAACCTTGCACTTAATTTACTTCTTGATTTGACCATTTAAGATGTTAATACTAGTTGTGAGAATATGAAAGATCTGAGATGGTATTGTCCAGTCAACAAATGGTTTAGAATCACATATTAAATTCATGGATGAGAATGTAGTTCATAGGTTTGAGTGCAAATAAATAGGGAAATAAACTTTTCAAGGGTGTAGAATTACAAGAATTTAAAGTGACAAACTAAAGCCCTCAATTTGATTTATAGTTTTAGGTTTTTATACGAGATGTTAGCCCTGAGGTGGAGGGATAAGAGAGAACTCTAGAGTGGGAGCTAGTATCTTCCTTACCTAACCGGTCTTCAAGACTATTCAAACTATAGATTAACCAATGTTCTTTATAACATCTCTAGTAAGGGTAAGGAATATTATTGCTCCTATTTTACACAACATATTTAGAATACTTTCACAACAGAATTTCTCTACTTCTTACTTTAACCGGTCTTCAAGACTTATACTGCCTTCATCTTGCAAGTATTTAATTAAGTTAATTAGTTGCTAACTTTATTTTTGTAAGCCAAAAATTACAAAAAGAATCGAATTTGCAATCCTATTTTATCGTCTTAAGTTTACGTAAGAATATTTTGCTTAGTAGATTTTTGTCATCTAAAATTTCTAAACTTTATAGTTTTTTAAAGTAAATATTGCTAATCTCCCTATGGGTTCGATATTCATGGCATAATTAAAAAGTCCTATATTACTTGATAAAGATACTTATACTTTCGTAGTATCGCATATTTAAATATTATAATTTTATTCTCATTTGTTTCATAGTGAAAAAATTATTTAGCTTTCGCTTTGGATCAAGTTTTTGACTATTGTAAATTAAGAATAATTATTAAGAAAAGTAAGCATATAATCACAAACATAACATTTTACATCTATA
Organism: Phalaenopsis aphrodite; assembly: GCA_003013225.1. Lineage (NCBI taxonomy): Eukaryota > Viridiplantae > Streptophyta > Magnoliopsida > Asparagales > Orchidaceae > Phalaenopsis > Phalaenopsis aphrodite. The sequence continues at coordinate 285,612 of NEWO01000554.1, forward strand.
TTGAAAGTCGGGATCAAGTTTTTGGCACCGTTGCTGGGGAGGTTAAAAAAGAGTTAAATTACAGAAATTTGCAAAAATTTTCAAAAGAAAGCAAAATTTCTATTTTTACAAAGTTTTATTTAATCGTTAGGATTTATTGTAGAAATATTGTAGTGTTGTTTTTATATAAAATTCTTGTTTGTGTGTTTTTATTTTTATTTCATTTTATTTTTTTATATGTATTTTATAGTAATGTATGCGCAGTTCAGGTTCCATAGGACTTGCGCCTTATGATTATGAATTCGAAAGAACTATTAGAGAAATTAAAAAATTTAAAAATTACTGAAAAACTTTAAGAAACGGCAAATCAAAATAATCAAAATGTTGAAAAGTTTAGACCTTTAAGAGTTTATGCAAACCCTACGGTGGATGAACTTCATTGTAGTACTCAAAATCCCGCTGTAGACGCTAATTCATTTGAACTTAAACCTCTTATTATCCAAATGGTATCAAATAATGAGTTTGGGGGAGCACCAACTGAAGATCCAAACTTACAACTTACCAATTTGTTGAAATTGTGTGCTACATTTAAATATGATGGTGTATCAGATGATGTTATAAGACTTAGATTATTTCTTTTCTCACTGAGGGGTAAAGCTAAAATATGGTTACATTCGTTATCACCTGGATCTATCAGAACATAGAGTGATTTAGTGTAGAAATTCCTTGCTAAATATTTTCCACCATAAAAAACTGCAAAGCTTAGAAATGATATTACATCTTTTTGTAAGTTTGAAGGGGAATCTATTTGTGAAGAATGGAAATGATTTAAAGAACACTTAAGAAATCGTCCACACCATGTTATACCATATTGGTTCATAATTCAAACATTTTATAATAGATTAGCTGGATCTCTTAAATCTAATATCGATGTTGCTGGTGGTGGTTCATTGATGTCAAAACCATTTCATCACCTTATGCTTTAATTGAAGAAATGACTACAAATAATTTTTAATGGTCTTCTGAAAGGGTAAATCTTAAGAAAGTAGCCAAAATTAATGAAACTGATGCTTTTGCGATGCTAGCAAATCAAGTTGCAACAATTTCAACGAAGTTAGACCAATTTGGAATGAATTTTTCTCAACCGATTTTCATGATTGAAGAGAATTTGTTATGCCAAATGATAGATTCTCAAGCATCATTAGAGACTTTAAATGTCATAAATAACAAGCAGAATAACCCATATTCAAATTATTATAATCCAGGTTGGAAGAACCATCCTAACTTTAACTGGAACAATACTATATGGTTAGTTTGCTTAAAATTATTCTCCTCCTAACTTCATTTCTATAATTGAACTTAAGCAAGAAAATCATTCACAAATTGATCGGATTCCTGTTTCAAATTATGAAGCAAAGTTCATAACTGAAAGTAATGAGCAAGTCCAAGAGTATGATATCTACTGGCCAAGAACTCTCAAATTTCTTTTGTGGTGCCATATTCAGCAATTTGGACGTGAATAGATGGAATAGAGGTGTTAAGCAATCCATAAATAATCTGATGGTTTTTACTATCCCAATCTTTGAGACGGTCGATAAATTTGCCATTAGTTTCATCTTGTTGTTTGGTTGGCATAGTCATATCTCCAATGACAATATGCCAAAGCTTGCAACCAATCAAGAAACTTTTCATTCCTTGGAACCACATATTATAGTTTGAACCAGTGAAGATTGTTGCAATATAATTTGAACTATCAGATTTCTCCATTTGGAAGTGGAGGTGACAGAGATCTGATCGCCAAAGTCAAGATCCTGCCGGAGTGACTCACGTACACAACTGAAGCCAAGATCTCGCCAAAGCCATGATCTCGCTCGAGAAAATCTATGTACATAACCGAATAGATTAAAATACGATAAATCAAAGATAACTAGATGTCAGACGCCGAAGACACCCACATACACAATTGAAGAAATCTGATTATTGTGTAAAGACGATTGTGGCTGAAAAGAAGCTTGGTATTTATCATAACATTAAGGACTTTGATATTTATACAAGAAGCCTAAGACTATAACAGAAAGAGACATAAATGAAAAGCTAAAAATCTACATATTTACATCCTAAATTTCTACCTATAGAATCAATCCTATTAACACCATATCAATGTTATTCAGGACGTTGATTTATTTTCTATAATCACATTAACAATAATGTCATTGATTGATTTCCTATAATCACGTTAACAGTAAGTATGAAAATAAAGTGAGCCAAATGTCAATTACAGGTATAACTTGTCACACGAATGCTTAGAGATATAAGTATAATAAATCTATAAAATTTTATGGTGCTTACATCTATTAAGATTGATATCGAAAACCTCAAGGATATTAATCCAAAGGCATTCCGCTTGAGCCAACGACCATCAGTAAAATGTATAGAATGATTTTGAAGCAACTAAATATAAATATTGTATCGAACCCACAAAATTGCTAATCACTCTCTTTGATAACAAAAGAGGAATGCTTTAACATTTATTATCTCTTAGTTTTTGTAATAATGACTAGTGAATATATAAATAAATGGGATTTTAGAGAGTGCAGATTTGATCTTGATGCAGATTTTCTTGAAATATAAAATTGGTTTTAGTTGTTTAAATAAAGCTTAATTTCTAGAAGCTTATTTCAGAATATGTGGTAGGAGTGAAATTATTGTGTAGTAGGTGTGGTAGGTGTGGAATTATTTGTAACCATTGGATTGGAATTGTGGTGGCACAATCCTAGCCATTAATTTAGGAGGTGCCACTAGTATAAATAGGGGTGGAGTCTTTGAGTTTGTATCAAGCCAAGTAAAGGTGATAAATAAGAGTGAATCTTCTTCCATAAGTTATTTTTTTTTGCCTTTATCATTTCCTAAAAGCTTCCCCATTCCAACAAAGTGGTATCAAAGCCTAAAGGTTCTTTTATAGAGTAATGGCAAATGGTGGCATGGTTTCCTTCCAAGTTCCGATGCTTAAGGAAAGCATCTACGACAATTGGAGTATCAAGATGAAGGCACTCCTTAGAGCGCATGACGTTTGGGAGGTTGTGGAGAAAGGCTACGATGAGCCAAGTGATGAGTCTGTTCTATCCACAACACAAAAGGATAACTTACAAGACTTGCGAAAGAGAGACAAGAAGGCTCTCTTCCTCATCTATCAAGCTTTAGATGAAGATGATTTTGAGAAGATCTCAAGTGCTACCTCGGCCAAATTAGAATGGAAGAAGCTCGAGGTTTCGTATAAGGGAGAAGAGAAGGTTAAAAATGTACGACTTCATTCTTTAAGAAGCCAATTTGATGTTTTGCATATGAAAGAAGGCGAGTTGGTCTCCGATTACTTTTCTAGAGTCATTACCATTTCCAATCAACTAAAAAGAAATGGTGAGAAGTTAGAAGATGTAGCTATCATGAAAAAGATTCTCCGATTGTTATATTCAAAATTTGATACTATCACAACCATTATCGAAGAGGCGAAGGACTTACAAGCCATGACGATAGAGCAACTTCTGGGTTCATTGCAAGCCCATGAAGAAAAGAAGAGGATGAATGAAGAGATTGTCGAACAACTTCTCAAGACGAATCTCCAACCAACTCAGAAAGATGAAAGCTTCAACAACATTAGAAGCCACAATGGAAGAGGTAGTGGACGAGGACGAGGTCATGCTAGCAAGCAAGGATGGAGTACCAAAAATAACTATGAGAAAGGAGAAAGATCTACAAGAGGACATGATCAAGGGCACCCAAACTCGAGGTATGATAAATCTCAAATTAAGTGCTATAATTGTAACAAGTTCGGGCATTATGCGAAAGAATGTAGAGCACCTAAGTACAAAGTGAATGAAAGAGTCAACTACATTGAAGAAAAAAGAGAAGAAGATGACACTCTACTTCTAACATACAAGGACAATGAAAGAGGTGAAGATAGTACATGGTACTTGGACACTGGTGCAAGCAACCATATGTGTGGGAGATGAAGCATGTTCGTAGAGCTTGACGAATCAGTAAGTGACAATGTGTCTTTTGGAGATGATTCCAGGATAGAGGTGAAAGGCAAAAGTAACATTTTTATCCATCAGAAAATTGGGAAGCACCAATTTATTTTTAATGTTTACTTTGTGTCGAATATGAAAAGCAACATCTTGAGTTTAGGACAACTCTTGGAGAAAGGATATGATATTCACTTGAAAGAAAATACTCTCTTCTTAAAAGATAATATTGGTAACTTGATTGCTAAGGTGCCAATGTCTAAAAATAGAATGTTCTCACTCAACATTCAAAACGAGATTGCCAAATATCTGAAGACCTGTTATAAAGATGCTTCTTGGCTCTGACATCTTCGATAAAGACATCTCAACTTTGGAGGACTCGATTTGCTTTCAAAGAAAGAGATGGTGACAAGACTACCTTGCATCAACCACCCTGATCAATTATGTGAAGGATGTTTACTCGAAAAGCACTTTAGAAAAAACTTTCCAAGGGAGTCAAGTTCAAGAGCCCAAAAGCCTCTTGAGCTCATACATACAGATGTCTGTGGTCCAATAAAGCCAAACTCACTCGGTAATAGCAACTATTTTCTTCTCTTCATAGATGATTTTTCACGAAAAACATGGGTGTATTTCTTAAAACAAAAATCAGAGGTTTTTGGAATATTCAAGAAGTTTAAAGAAGATGTAGAGAAAGAGAGTGGTTTCAAGATCAAAGCTATGCGATCTGATCGAGGAGGAGAATTCACTTCAAAAGAATTTCAAGATTTTTGTGAGGCCAACGTAATACGTCGACTTTTAACTGTTCCAAGATCTCCCCAACAAAAAAGAGTAACAAAAAGGAAGAATAGAGCCATCCTCAACATGACAAGGAGCATGTTAAAAAGCAAGAGATTGCCGAAGGAGTTTTGGGCAGAAGCGGTTGCATGTGCTGTTTATTTGGCTAACCGATCACCAACAAGAAGTGTGTTGGGAAAGACACCACAAGAAGCATGGAGTGGAAGGAAGCTCGAGATCTCTCATCTACGAGTTTTTGGATGCATAACTCATGTACACATACCCGACGAGAAAAGAAGTAAGTTGGATGACAAGAGCGAGAAGTTCATTTTCATTGGTTACGACAACAACTTGAAAGGCTACAAGTTATACAATCTAAATACAGGGAAAACAAACATCAGCAGAGATGTCATATTCGATGAAGAAGGAGAATGGGACTGGGGACTACATGCTGAGGACTACAACTTTTTCCCATACTTTCAAGAAGAAGACGTAGAGCAGCCAAGGATCGAGCAAGCAAGAGAAGAGCTTACTACTCCACAAACAACAAGTAATAAAAGCAACTCATCATCATCAACTTCAAGAGAAAATTCAAGTGAAAGAGTACCACACTTCAAAAGATTAGAAGATCTTTATGAGGTAACTATGAATCAAGGTAATCTTACTCTTTTTTGTCTCTTTGCCGACTGTGAACCAATGGACTTCCAAGAAGCCATACAAAGCAAGAAGTGGAAAGATGGAATGGATGAAGAAATCAAGACAATCAAGAATAATGACTCATGGGAGTTAGCTTCACTTTCTAAAGGGCATAAGGCAATTGATGTGAAGTGGGTGTACAAAGCGAAGAAGAATTCCAAAGGAGAAGTTGAAAAATACAAGGCAGATTGGTGGCAAAAGGCTACAATCAAAGAGCAGGCATCAACTATGATGAGGTGTTTGCCCCTGTTGCTCGATTAGAAACTATAGACTAATCATCTCTTTGACAGCTTAAAATAAGTGGAGAATACATCAAATGGATGTAAAATCTGCCTTCTTGAATGGAATACTTGAAGAAAAAGTCAACATTAATTGGCCACCAGGATATGAAGTCAAAGGGCAAGAAGACAAGGTTCTAAAGCTAAAAAAGGCTTTATACGGGCTAAAGCAAGCACCAAGAGCATGGAATAGCCGAATAGACAAGTATCTACAAGAGAAAGGCTTCATGAAATGTCCTTATGAGCATGCTCTTTACACAAGAATGAGGATGAAAATGTCTTGATTGTTTGTTTATATATTGATGACTTGATCTTCACAAGAAACAATCCAAGCATGTTTGAAAAGTTCAAAAAATCGATGACATAGGAGTTCGAAATGACAGATATTGGGCTCATGGCATTCTACCTTGGCATTGAAGTTAAGCAAACAGAAGATGAGATCTTCATCTTTCAAGAAGGTTATGCAAGGGAGATATTGAAGAAATTTAAGATGGAGAATAGTCAACCTATAAAAACCCCCTGTAGAACGTGGAGTCAAGCTATCACAGTTTGATGAGGGAAAAATAATTGATCCAACTTTTTTCAAGAGTTTGGTTGGAAGTTTGCACTACTTAACATGCACAAGACCTGATATTCTTTATGTTGTTGGATTTGCTAGTCGCTACATGGAGACTCCGACTGTTACCCACCTGAAGACTGCTAAAAAAATTATGCGCTATATCAAAGGTACAATTGATTTTGGGTTATTTTACTCATCATCCAACAATTTCAAGCTTGTAGGATATAGCGACAGTGATTGGGCCGAAGACATGGATGACAGAAAGAGCACTACAGGGTTCGTGTTCTTCATAGAAGACACTATTTTTACTTGGATGTCAAAGAAACAACCAATTTTCACTCTTTTTACTTGCGAAGCAGAGTACGTGGCTGCAACCTCATGTGTTTGCCATGCAATTTGACTTCAAAATCTATTAAAGGAGTTAAATTTACCACAAGAAGAGACGATTAAGATTTGTATCGATAACAAGTTTGCAATTGCGCTAGCAAATAATCCTGTTTTCTACGATAGAAGCAAGCACATTGATAAGCGTTATCACTACATCAGAGAACGCAACGAAAGAAAGGAGATACAAGTGCAGTACGTGAAGTCTCAAGACCAAGTTGCAGATATTTTTACCAAGCCACTCAAGAGTGAAGATTTTATTAAAATGAGAAGTTTGCTTGGAGTCACAAAATCAAGTTTAAGAGGGGGTGTTGAAATATAAACTTGGTTTTAGTTATTTAAATAAAGCTTAATTTCTAGAAGCTTATTCTAGAATATGTGGTAGTTGTGAAATTATTGTGTAGTAGGTGTGGTAGGTGTGGAATTATTGTGTGGTAGGTGTGGAATTATTTGTAACCATTGGATTGGAATTGTGGTGGCACAATCCTAGCCATTAATTTAGGAGGTGTCACTTGTATAAATAGGGGTGGAGTTTTTGTGTTTGTATCAAACCAAATAAAGGTGATAAATAAGTGTGAAGCTTCTTCCATAAGTTGTTTTTTAGCCTTTGTCATTTCCTAAAAGCTTCTCCATTCCAACAGATTTGTGATGGTTGTGCACTTTTTCTGAATGCTTTTGCTGCTAATTTTACAGAAAGAGTATATTCTTTCTTTCACCTTGTAGGCTGAAGTTCTTTCAAAGTTTTGCTGCTCTTTGTGAATGAAGCGAGTTCTTTCGGTGAATCCTGTTGACATTTCATTTAGTGCATTTAGTTAGTATTAGAGCCGAAGATTTTTTTGTTTGTTTGTTTGAGTCTTGTTGTTATGTGTTTGTGTCGTAATTGTTCTTGACTTCGACATTTTTTTTATATTTTGATTTATTTTATGTTAGGTGTAGTAAAATTGGGTGTGATAAAGTTGGTTGTGACCCTCATATTTTTCCCAAATAATAATAATAGTAATAAGTAATAGATATCTTAGAAGTGAAAGATTTGCATATATACTACACAATTCGTATGTGTTTACATATCTAACAATTAAACTTTGATTACTAGATTAATGTTAGTATATCTTTGCTCGAAAAGATGCATTTCACTTTTCAAAATCCTTAATGTCATAATAGATTTTGAGCAATAAAATATAAGAACCTAAAGTTTAAGTCTTACATGCATAAATACAGTAGAATTAATGCCCCCAAAAATAAAGTAGCATTCATGATACTGATTAATTTTTTTCAAATTCACTGAGCTAAACTTTGGCCACTTTTACTTTTGTTATTTAGATTACATTGTCCAATTTTGTGATCATAAGGAAAAAAATAATAATAAAAATAAAAAAAAAAAGAAAAAAAGTGGATCTAGACATTCAAAATTGATTTTTGTTAAAGCTATGCTTAGGTTTATATACCTTCAAGTCCATAAAATCCTAATCGTATGAACAATAAATTATGTTTTATGAAAAAGAGGACTTTATTGAGTGCATCGGCGAAAAAACAACCCAATTTTCTTCGTTGAATTCAACTGTTTGAAATCGTAGAAGTTAGTTGGCAAACCACTCCCGACAAGCCTGGGAAAGATGATATTAATCTTACGAAAGCATGCTCATTTTTTCTCTAGTCAGCTCATCCAACATTAAGTCTTGCATGCCTTCCCGCCCATATACTGCCATCTACAATAGCTCATGGTTAAAACCGAAAACATGTTTATAGCTAAATCTTACCTCTAAATCTCGTCTCTCTTTATATTTCTTTTTAGATGGGCTCCATAAGTATTGTGATTTAGGAATACATGTATGTTCTTATTTCACAAATATTTAGGAATGATGCATCGCATTTCATTATATATTGTTATGTATCTATGAATTTGATGCGCGTCATTGTGAGAAAATTTGACTCAATTCTATGATTTGTGAATTAAAATGTGCTAAATCAATTCATCACAACTTTTTTTTGTTAAAAAGATAATGAAAAAGAAGATTAAGTACTGCTCAATTCTTATATATTGACATATCTAATTCCTAAATTTTAAGTTTTATGTACTTATCACCTTATTTATGTAGGAAGAGGTGCACTACGGTTTATAAAAATTAAAATGGTGGTATATTTGATATGATGTAAATGATCTGAGCAGTATAAATTATACACTAACATACATAGGAATTAGGTGGTGTCATTGGTGTGTATGTCAATGCTTCCCCAAAAAATGATATAGAAAACAATATGTGGAAATCATATCATCCACTTGGACATATATGGTTCGCAGCAAACAGGCGTGGGGCAGCCAATATCATAAATATGAAGAAATAATACACGTGTTCTATGTTTATACGGAGAACAATGCAGAGGTATGAATCCTCCTTTTTTCTTCTCGGTGCATCTCACCCGTGGACATATGAGTAGTGTCGTGAATTTAGCTCGAAGATCGCTGATTGCTAGAATATTGATTCGAATTTTAGCTCGGATTGAGAATGGATCAAAACAAATGAACTGAGCCACTAGCTAAAAATTTAGATCGAAATTTTTTCGAGCCAATTATGGGCCGACCTCGGCTTAACTTGAAATCAAATCAGTAACAGTTCTAAGGATGTTAAAGCTATTCTCAAAGATCATTAGTCGCTTCCAAAGTGATTCAAAATTTGATTCGAATTGAGATAGGATCAAAATAAACGAGACCAGCAAAGGAGTCAAAATTTTAGATTCAATTTTTTTCGAGCTGATTTTCAGCCGACCCTAATTTAACTTCAAATTGGATGGTTAGCAACCCTACATATGTGGGCCGAAATGCACCTAATATTTTTTCTATAAATACAACCTCGTGGCTCAGCTATCGCTTTTGCTTCTATTTATAGCTTTTATACATTGTCATAACAAAGAAGTAGATAAATATTGAAAAGCAAGTTTTGCCTAAACGCAGCTAAGAAATATTTTCCTAATCTCTCATTAATCAAGATAATGTGTTCCTAATGTTTCATTAGATGCTTTTCAACACAAACGACAAATTATCTAATCTTATGATTGTAGACATCCATCCTTGTCACCAGATGGTAGCAGCGGATAAGAGAGCGAATTTTCTGAACTCGACGTCGTGTAAACCATCCAGCACATGGCATCAGCCGGTTTGAATTATAAATAGATGAGATGTGCCATCTTACCATCCATTTTAAATTTTTGATGAAGTAAACAATCATCTTGGCTGCGTCCAATTCAGCCACGTACGACATTCCGACATGATTATAGAACAAAGTTTTTTCCTATCATATTTTGGCGAGTAAAACTACATTTAACTTAATTGTTCATAAAACGGCAGACTCATTGTCATTGTTTTTCATTATTGAACTTTTTTTTTAATGGCTTTGAAATTTCTAGGGTGGGTGTATTGTAGGAGGGATTATTGTGTGCGGACTGTGCACGCAGCTCGCATGCGCCGTCCAATGAAATTTTAAATAAATAAATGTGATTCACTGACATCATTTTTTGGTAAATGATGAGTTTTTATTGGCTCACCGCACGTAGAGACGCATCTCTACGTGCGATGGGCGGACACAAAAATTTTACGTATCGTAGCGGTTTTAACCACTACAATGGTTTTAATTCCAATAATGTTATAATATTAAAATAATACCGTAATATAGGAAAAGTTAAATATTTTTAATATTTGCAGTAACATTAACAACTACCGACTTGTAGATAAAACTGAGTAGTTGGCCTGGACTTATGTGATTATAATTGCTGTAGACGTCAGATATATTGAAATTGAGGTAAGACATTTCATGTTGGATAATTCAATAATCCAATCATTGATGGTTGAAAATTGGAAGGTTTGGACCATACCCACGTAATTCTAATGAATATGCATATCTAACAACTATGTTTTGACTTTTACATCTATATAATTTTAAACATACTTATACAATAGTGACATTGTTATGTGAAATGAAAGGTTTAAGTGTTATAATTGTAAAAATAGAAATTTAGGTGTTAAACATATAAATACATAATAATTATTTGGTATGCAGTTAAGTGCCTATGGAAACCATTCATTGTAAGTGCATCATACTTTTCCAATATCATTCAAACAAGATTATTTGTGTGGAAATTAAGGAATTTGTTAACACAAAAAATATAAGATAAACAAAACAATAGTTATCAACTATAGTTTGAATTTATGGCTATAGAAAGATGTGATAGCCATAATAACATTCACATAAACATTGACAATATAACACTTTCTCTCTCTCACTCTCTCATTTCCTCTCTAGGTTTTTATGTTACTTTCCTTATCATCTATGCAATGACAATCCTTACAATCTTCTAAGACACATTAACTACGTCTTATTTTTTAACAACAACTTATGATCTATTAATTATCTGTTTATATTAAATTTTTATGAAAAGGTTACCGCAATTTATATGTGGTGATTTCATTATTAATTGATCATGACCTATAATTTTTTATTGACTATTTTAATATGCACGCCCCTAAAAAACCAACGCTAAAATTTAAGGAATTATTGATTTAAAAAGCGTTAAAAAAATTGGCTAAAAATTAATTTATATTCGTAGATACATAGTTGAACTTTCATCCCCTTTTTCCCTTCTATTATTTTAACTTAGCTAATGCCTAAAAGCGTTTGATCCAATTTTGGTCCATTCCATGCCCTAATCTACCTTATAAGGTCTTTTTGATGCATCCCTTATATAATATGGAGCAGAAGCTTAAATAATTCCTCGATGTTAGATAAGTTTGATTAAGTTCTTGTTGAGAGCGGGAGAATTCAAGTTGATAATGATATCTTAAGGTCTTAATATTGTACAAAAACTCATCACACATACAAATATAATGAGAGCTGATAAGGGACTAAGGATTTAATACGGAAACCCAGAAAGATAAATTCCACTGGACTATGCCCAGTCGAAAGAGTTCAACTTCTGAAGTATGTTATAAGAATTTTATTGCTCTTGAATAGTAAAAAAATATTATATAAAAGAGTTATCGAATTAGTTTTCAGTAGATGAGTGAAAAAAATACTGAGAAATGATAGTGACCAGGTGGAATGCAGTGGAGATCTGAATTCAATATTATCGATGGTGGTGGAGACTAAGACATAGAGGCCTGATAATAGATGTAGTAGTATGGATAGCCATGCGACAATGATCTAATCCATTCAAAAAATAAAAAAATCATGCACAACTAGCCTATCCAATATTTTCTCCAGAAAAGGTAGAGGAAAGTGATTTTTTCTTGTGGAAAAAAATTAATTTTATGTAATCAATACAAAATCGCAATCCAATGACCTTTCTTGTTGGAATTAATTCAATTCATTCATTTACAGCTACAGTCACCTCCCCTTCTTAGGAACACAGTGAATCAGACTAATCCAAACATTGTCAGATATATGATAAATGATTCCAAAATCTAACAGCTTTAAAATTTCTTTTTTTATAACTTTTTTCATGACAGGATTCAATCTCCTTTGAGGATCTGTCCTAGGCTTATAATTATCTTTAATTAAGTTCTACGCATATAAATTGAAGGACTGACACCTTTAACATCTGCTAACGTCCATCCAAAAGCCTTTTTATAATTTCTCAAAATTTCCATTAATATTTCTTCTTGGTTTTGAGTTAAATTCGAGGATACTATTATAGGAAGTGTAGAAGAGTCTCCTAGAAAAGCAAACTTTAAATGTGTAGGGAGTACCTTCATCTCAAGTTCAAGGGGCTCTTCAATAGATGGAATTAAGGATTTACTACTTTTTGTAGTATCTAAAATTTCAAACTTCTCTTGAACATAATTTGAATCCATAGTAAACAACATTTTCAATTCAACGTGAAAGCCCATTTCAATCCCTTCATTTAACTCATGTGTTTCAAGCTTATTCTCAAAACTTTCTTGTAAATGTTTACAAATTAAATAATCCATTATCTCCATCTGGAAACATTCATCATCTTTTCCTCTAGCAGATACTTCATAGTTTTTAGCACATTAAACATAACTTCCTGGTCATTAACTCTCATGGTTAACTCTCAATTCTGAACATCTATCATTGCTCGTCCAGTGGCTAGAAAATGTCTCCCTAAAATAATTGATATTTCATTATCTTCCTCCATATCTAACACAATAAAATCTATAGGAAAGATAAATTTATCCACTTTAACCAGCACATCTTGTATAACCCACTTAGGATAAGTGATAGATTGGTCAGCTAACTAAAGGGTTATAGTAGTGGAAGAAATCTATCCTAAGTCTAATCTTTTGAATATCGATATGGGCATGAGGTTAAAGCCAGCTCCTAAATCACATAATGTTTTTTTTCACAAAATCTTTCTCCTATCGCACATGAAATAGTAAAGCTACCACGGTCTTTCAATTTTTGAGGGAGCTATTTCTAAATTATTGCACTGCATTCTTCTCTTAGTGCCACAGTTTCATGTTCACTAAAATTTCTTTTCTTATTTAATATATCCTTTATAAACTTTACATAAGTTGGCATATGTTCTAAAGTTTCAATGAAAAGAATATTTATCATTAGTTTCTTAAATATTTCCAAGAATTTGAAAAAAGTTGATCCAACTTCTGTTGTTTATGTCATCACGGGAATGGAGGTGGTGGTTTTTCTAAATTAGTTTTAGTTGTAGAAATAAGTTTTTCCAAATCTTTAGAAACAATTTCTTCAGATTCTTTAGTTTCCATCGTTTCTCTCTCAACTTTAATCTCTTTATGAACCACATCATCTATCTCTTTTCTACTTCTTAGTTGAATAGTTTTTACTTGCTCTTTAGTGTTCTCTTTAGAGTCTCAGTGTTGCTAGGAAGAGTTCCATGAGGTCTATTGCTAAGCGAGTTAGCAATTTGTCCCAGTTGATTCTCAATAGCTCTTGGATTTTTTAACCAATTCCCCATCTGTAAGAGCACTTCTCCTATAGAGAACTTCTTCTCCTTAAATTGTTGGTTATTGTTGAAGTTGGGGGGATAAGAAGGTCTATAGTTAGTATTAACCTTATTATTTTTGCTTGATTATTTCCCCATTGTTGGTTTCCACCACCAGAGTTATTATTCCAATTAAAGTTAGGGTGGTTCTTCCAAACTAGGTTATAATAGTTAGAATATGGGTTATTGGGTCTATTATTACTTGTATTTAAAGATTCGAATGATTATGATTGAGAATACATCATTCGTCCTAATGAGTTTTCTTCAAGCACATGAGGTGTTTGAGGTAAGTTCATTCTGAATTGATCTAACTTCCTAGATATTGCTACAAGTTGTGAAGCCAAAATAGAGATCACATCAGTATCATGAACACTGGCTACTTTCTTAGAATTTACCCTATCAGAGGGCCGTTGAAAATTATTCATAGTTATCTCTTCAATTAAAAAATATGTATCATCAAATGATTTTGGCATTAATGAACCACTAGTAGCAGCGTCAATAACATATCTAAGATATCCTGCTAACCCATTTTAAAATGTTTGAATAATTAACCTGTCTGGCAAAGCATGATGTAGACACTTCCTAAGGATATCTTCAAATTGTTCCCAAGCATCTTATATTTACTCACCTTCATACTATGTATATGAGGTAATATCATTTCTAAGATTTGAAGGTTTTGAAGGTGGAAAATACTTAGCCAATAATTTTTTGTAAAATCACCATAAGTTCTGATAGATCCAGGTGCAAAAGAGTTTAACCACATCTTAATTTTATCCCTTATGGAAAAGGGAAAAAATCTAAGGCTAACATCATCATTTAATAAGTCAATATATTTAAATATAGCACAAAGTTCTAGAAAACTTGCTAGGTGTAAATCTGGATCCTTCATGGAGTTCCCCCAAACTGGTTATTCTGTATCATTTGGATTATAACAAATTTTAGTTCAAATGAGTTAGCCACTATAATAGGAGTTTTTATACTAAGGTGAATTTCATATGTTGTAGGGTTTACGTAATCCCTTAAAGATCATTGTAAATCAAGAAGTTCACTTTCATTATTTTGATTATCTAATTTGTTCACCATTTCTTTTATATTGTGAAGCTCTTTTTGTTTTCAAAATTTTCTAATAGTTCATTCTAACTCAGAATCGTAAGGTGTTAAACCTTCAAATCCCAAACTACACATACAAAAGTAAAATTTTAGAAAACAAGACTAAACAAAACACTCGAAAATAAAATTTATTTTTTCTTAAAAATTTTTTAACATAGAAATAAGCACTTTTAAAGGAAAACAACACTACAATTTTCCTAAAATAATTCTACAGTTTAATTAAAATTTCCAAGTCAAAAGTTTCATCGCTTCTCCGGTAACGACTCTAAAAACTTGATCTCGACACAATTTGTGTGTGCTTATTATGTAATTCATTTTTAGTCTCAGCCAATGGTGCCAAAACTTGACACTCACTGCCTATATGTGCTTGTACCCTTAATTCTTGATTGAGTAATATTTAACAAAAAATTCTCATTTTTCTCCACAATTCAATTTTACATATTAGTGATACTATACATGTACATGTATCGTTTTAAGTAATATAGAAATTTCTTTTAATCCCCATGTATCGATCCCATAAGGAAAAACTCTCTTTATAGAGTTAGTAAATCTCTACTTAAACTGTAGGTAAATTTTCTAAGAATTAAGTTCAAAATTGTATTTGTAAAAAGAAGTAACTAATACCTACAATTTTTATTTCTAAGCTTAAAGAAGTTGCTAAATTTTTCTTAACTAGTTTATTTAGAAGAGTTCAAATTGTATGAAAAATCCTTCTCCTCACAATGAGATTATAATTAGTGTATGAATCAAATTTTTATAAATTTAAATATAGTTTTGTGACAAATAGGAGCATACATATTCCTTACTCTCTTACGAGTGCATAAACAACATTGGCTAACCTAGAGTTAATTTCCTAAATCCTTAGTTATGATGGGTAAATTCTAGCCTATTGACCCAACCTGCAATTTTGCAGATATTTATACTCCAAAAGATTGCTAAAAACTTGGCTCAAATTATATTTAGCGGCTGGTGAGAATAATGATTTACAAAATAGAGAGTAAACCTTCACACTAGGGGTACTATGCAAGTATTTGTACTGTTTCAAGTAATATAAGATTTTCTTTAAAATCAAGTATCGATCCCACAGAGAAAGCTGCAGCTTTTTAATAATGACTTAGAAAAACTTTTATCTAAAGTGCAGATAAAAATTATAGGAGAATGGTGTCAAAATATTTGTAAAGGAATAAACTAAATTTACAAGCAATCTAAGTTTAAACAAAAAGTAAGAACAAATTTTTATTGAATAGTAAGTTTAAAAGAGTTAGGATACAATGAAAAGATCTTTAACCTTGCAAAGAAATCTTATTAGTGTAAGGATTGAATGATTAAAAATATAAAATGATGTATTGTTCAAGCTTGTGTTGTAGTGTTGAGTAGATTCTAGCCTCTCATTTCTAGATTACCATCTGTGTCCTTTCTATAGGACATACTAGAGACCCTTATATCTAAAATCTAGATCAAATTGACAAAAAAAATCTAGTATGTCACCCTAGAACCATCAATTTTATGCCTATCAACACTTATCTCCTTATCTATATGCACTTCCCCTCAGATGATCGCAACGAGTCTTTCCAAAGTTAAGTGTGATACTCTCTAGTTGGTGAAATCATAGCTCTTCTGGGTCATTATGTTTCACAATTGATTTTAAAATTACAAATGACCAGCTTGTAAAGTCAATGAAAAATTGGTGAAAATATCATTGCATTTTTTTAAAAATTAAAAGAAATATTTAAATCAATCTCATTCTAGTTGATTAATTCCCATATGTAAGAATAAAGAAAGAAAAACTACTCATAATTCATGGAGATAAAATAAAAGCACATGATTTATATTAAAAGCCAAGTCTTGACAAAAAAAGCTAAAAACACAAATACAAATTACTTATCTTGTGTCTTCTCCTTAAGTAATTCCTGAAGTCTCTATCAAGCAATCTCCAGACACTTCTTCTAAGTTGTTATGGTGGTTTAAGTTAATTAGGGTTGACCAGAGTTAGGTCAGGATGACTTGGTGGTTTAAGTTGAGTTGAGTTAACCCAATTTAGGTTAATTTGACCTAGTGGTTAAGTTGATTTGAATTAGCCTGAGTTAAGTCAAATTGTTTATCCGAGTTGGGTAGGGTTGAACCACTGATTTAAATTGATTTTGTTTAACCCAAGTTAGGTCAAGTTCACCCGGAGGTTTAAGCTAATTTGGACCCAAGAAGGTTCAAGTTATGTTAGGTCTAAGTTGAGTTAGACATAGTAGGGTTTAAATTAAACTAGGTCAAATCATGGTTAGACCTAGTGAAATTTAGGTTGAACTAGGTATAAGTTAGGTTAGACCTAATAAGGTTTAGGTTAAAATACATCTAAGCTAAGTTAGACCTGGTAGGGTTTAGGTTGAACTAGATCTAAGTTGGGTTAAACTTAGAAGGGCTTAAATTGTGGTAGGCCTAAGTTCAATAAGAATACAAGAGTTTATATTGTGCTAGGCCTAAGTTAGGTTAGATCTAGTAGGTTTGAGGTTGAATTAGGTATACGTTAGGTTAGAATTAATAGGGTTTAGGTTGAACTAGGTCTAAGATGGGTTAGACCTAGTAGAGTTTAGGTTTAACTAAAATTTTTTAGACCTAAAAGGTTTAAATTATGCTAGGTCTAAGTTAAGTTCGACATAGAAGGCTTTAAACTATGTCTATGTTGGGTTAGATATAGCAAGGTTGAGGTTGAACTAAGTCTAAGTTTGGTAAGACCTAGTTCAGACTCTAGTTAGACTTGATCTAGGTTAGGTCTAACTGGGGGTCAAACCTAGATTAACTTCAATTAGGTTGGGCCCAATTTGAGTCTACTTGTATGAGGACTAGGTTAGATTTAGACATAAATAAAGTTTGAACAAAATCAATTTTAATTTAGGCTAAACCCAGGTCATTAAGGATGGTTTCATGATTAAAATGATAATCACGATGTTAACCCCTTAAAACACCATTGGGCTAGGCCCCTAAGGTTGATTTATTGTTTTAAATTATATTTGAGGGCAATTTGGGCCAAGATGTAAAACATTGCTTTTACATTTTTACCCTTAGCTTCGTAATTTTTATTTTTGTGGTTTTAAGGGTGAAAATTTTCAATTTAGGGTTTAGTTCACAACTCCAAATTTTCTTGTTTATTTCTTTTTTAATTTGAATTTTTTTTTATTTCAATCTTTATAATTTTTTTTAAAAATGATTATAATTTTTGTGGAAATTTCATCATTTTAATGTTAGGGAGGTCCCTTGACCTTGAAAAAAACATGAAATATTTCCAATGGCAGAAGAAAATATCCCTCAATTTTTTAGATTTTTTCCCTTTATATTTATTCTTTAATAATTAAAATACTATTAGTATTTAATTAAAAAAATAAATATAAATTAATTAATTTCAACTTTGTGTTCATTATTTTCTCCTATGCTCCATGAGTTCATAAGTATTTTTATTTATTTATTTATTTTTACATTAAGTTAGGTACTTTTAAAGCTTCTAGGCATTTTTTAGAGTTAGTTATATCAAAAAAACCCTAAATTTTCCACTTAACCCAGTCAGTGCGCGTCATCCTTGGTTTCTTCAAAAGCCCACACATCCTCCTCTTATTGGCTGCATTTTACATGTGGTTGTCACACTATCCCTTAGTTTGGTGTTTCTCCCCTCTACAGTTCCATGGTCCAACTCATTCCTTGCCATTTGTTTCTAATTTATAGAAACATACGACATTGATTCATCTTCCCCATGAGATAGAGAACCGAGAACCGTTCATGTTGAAACACTAATATCTTGCTTAATTTTTAATAAAATCACTCGGGGTTAGTTCCTACACCTTCATCTAATTAAGACGAAGCTATCTATGTGGCTAAGTGCAACTGTATTATACATTTCTTTCATAGAAGGGCAAGCCAAGGGCCATTTTAATAAATTTAAATAATACCTTATCACAAAAGGTGTCTCTATTCAGGTTAACATAAATGATCGCCTTGAGATTTTGCAGCTCCCCCTTGCTTCAATTTGAACTAAATTTGGCTCAACCTATGAGCTAGCCCAGTTAATTCCACGATTTGGTGTTGGAATAGGTTAGAGGCTGCGGGAAAGCTTAATATTTATTGGGAATGATATTTGAGGTCTTATGAAGCTTTTGGGAAGGTTAGTTTTGGATTCTGAAAAGGTTGATGTCAAGGTCAAAAATATATCTAATGTACCTGAATTTTAGTGGTGAATTAGGGTTTGATGGTGGAGGAAATAGATTTAGGATGGCAGGATGGACTACCGTTGTTAGTGGGGAGTTTTTCTCTATTGAGGGTTGAAGGTTTGGGAGACTGCCTAAGGAGCTTAGAGGTGTCTCATACCTCTTGGTTTAGGTCTATTTATAGCCATGGAAGCTTGATGCGCCCCTAGCATGTGTTTTTTTATGCGTATTTTATGTCAGTTTAAATCCTTGGTACAGTGCCAAAAACTTGATCCGCCCCAAAATTATGCAGTAATTTAGTTTTCAAAAATATGGCCAATAATCATAGAATTAAAAAAGATAAGTGATGTATTTTATTAAAGCAAATCCACTAGATAAGTGTTTACAAAATCATAAGATAATGAAGAACACAATATTTAGTTTTTTCTTTTTTGAAAGAAAGATGAAAATCTCTCCCACAAAGTCTCCTGTTTATCCATGCAATGCTAGAACATTCCCTTATAAATTCTCTCAAAATCCCCTCAACATTCTCTCCAAAAAGGTAGAAATTTATATTTCTACTTCTATTCTAAGATCTCTAAACATTTTCCACGTTTTTCCCTCACACACAACACCTTTTTTTGACATAAAAACACTCTATTATAGTGTAAGGATGAATTTCCAAGAGATGCCTTAAGCAAGCGTCCAAATACATTGAATCTTTTAGAAATTCACCCAGTATCATGTCCAAACTGTCTCTGGAGCTGTCAACATCATTTTGGGTGCCGTCAGTGCCATTTTCATTTCAGTCTCTGAACTCTGGCTCCATCGGTGCCCACCCTGCGCAGCTTCACCATTTTGCTTTGTTTAGCTTCGTTTTAGCTCAATTTTGCTCCATTTCAGTTGTGTTGTGTTTCTAATAGATAGACCTACAAACTAAGCATAAAAATAACCTTTCTTTAAAGTGTAATTTCATTAAAAAATATGTGAGAAGTGTAAAATAGATGAAGCGTAGAAAAACTTATCGTAATGTTCAGGAAAGAATTTTCTTTCTTGCTCGTTTTAGCTCCAATTTGCATCGTTTTTTCTTCTTTTTCACCAAAAGTACATTTATTGTACCTAAAGCTAAATACATGAAAAATACCTTCCTTTAAAGGGCAATATCACAAAAAATATGTTTAAAATATATGTCTAAAAATGTATATATTTTTGGTATATCAAAGTCACTCAAACTTAAATGTTACTTTTCCTCAAGTAACACTTTTGATACATAAAAGTTATGACTAATGGTAGAGATTTTTACTTATAAATTTCTTTATTTTGTTCTACTTAT
Source organism: Phalaenopsis aphrodite (assembly GCA_003013225.1). Lineage (NCBI taxonomy): Eukaryota > Viridiplantae > Streptophyta > Magnoliopsida > Asparagales > Orchidaceae > Phalaenopsis > Phalaenopsis aphrodite. The sequence continues at coordinate 305,876 of NEWO01000554.1, forward strand.
TATAATAACACAACTTATGAAAAATTTTTAACAACTTAAGTCAAAACTAAAAGAATAAGAACATCTAGTAGCCATGTCTAGGATTTCTAATTCTTTATTCATTTCAAAAAAAAGTTGCAATTTGTCATATTAAAGTCACTTAGAATATCCATATGAAAAGAACTTCATGAGAAATTTATTAGTAAGGATACTAATACTCAAATACAAGTTTAGAAAATGTAATAAAGCCTTCTTCCTCTAGTTGATTCAAGTGAAGCCAATTTTCGATTAGACATCTCTTCAAGCTTCTCCTCACATACTTTTCTTTTATTTTTCTTTTTTTGTAGGATCATTTTTAATCTTTTTTTTCTTTTTCATGTGAAGATTACTATATCTGAATAGCCTTTAATAATTTTGAACTTCACTATCCACTTCTTAAATTTAAAAACTTTTTACATTCCTTGATTTTATAAATTCATATTAGCTTTGAAGATTTTTCATAAAGCCTCATTCTTTTCTTCCTACATGAGATTCTAAGATTCTTAATACTTCAAAAATACAATTTCCTTTACTTTAAATAGAAAAGGCATAGTCTTATTCTTTCGTACCAAATATCTTAACTCTAGAATCAACTTTCATTATTGAAAACTTTTACTTAAGTCTACTATATATTTAGAAACACAAATATAGTTATAAAAAGTTAGCCTCTAATAACAAAGGTCGTGTTAAATTAAAATTTTAAAATATAGCTAATTGAGGAAAAATAAAATTTAGTTTCATTATTTTAAAGAAAATTTTCTTCCGCTCAAAATTAAATTTTTAAATATTTTGCAATCAATTCCATAAAATGTAGCAGAAAGAAAAAGGTAAAAGTTGAATCTACTAACTACTACAACATACTATCAAATTCATATACATTCATAATCAGGATAGAATGAATGCAGGAGAAAGTAAATATAACCTAAAACATACATGCAATAATACTAAACTAAAAGGAAGCATACTCACTTTAAAGTTTTATTTTTCTTTCTATAGCTAAACTTGATTTTTAACACATATAACATTTCGTACAGAAGATATAAGCAGGAAAAAAAATAGTTTAGAAATTATATCTACCAAAAATGTCCATAAAAAAACATCTACAATTATTTATCAGCATAGCAAATATGTAGTAGAAAGTAACTCTAAACTAAACTTGCTTGATAAAACTGAAAGAAAGGTATAACAAGTAGGATAGGTATCTTCATAGAAATATATATTTTTATGTGTTCTCCAAATCCTTATATTATTGTAACACAAACACAAACACACATGATAAATGAGGTTAATTCTTCCTTTAAATCATCGTATCTCACAAAATTAGTTCCAATTTCTAACGAAATCACTACACAAATATATTAGGTACTTATAAATAATTTAATAAATTCTAATCCCAAAGATAAGATTATCCTTGATACATTGGGTCTCGAACACCAACCTCAGGTGTCACCATATCTCATTAATTAAGCACCTCAAGCAATTATAAGAATAGTGTAAATTCTACCACATGTTACTCATTAAATAGGTTCATGACTCTTACCAAATGAAAACAAAGTCAGGAAAAAGGAAGTAAAAAAGTTGAGATGGAACTGTCACTGTTCAAATTCAAGATGTCTCTTGTAAAACTCAAGTTTGCATGAGACCTGAGTCATAGTGGACTTGTAAATCCATTTACTACAAGAGATTAATCAAGTCTACCCATAATAAGAAGTTAAGGATTTATCTCCCTCATGGCACAGAAAAAGATCATATCATAGCACTAACAATCTAAACATCCACCAATCATCAATTAAAATGATCAATCTACACTAGAGCAAACAAAATAGAACACTAACAATCATGACTCTTAAGTATATTTGCCTCCCATAAAGCGCTTGGTTTAACGGTCTAGCCTGACAAATGATTCCACCTAGATAAAAATTCCAATTAAGTAATCCTTGATCAATTGCCCAATCTTTTCCAAATCCAGGGATTTTTATAAAGTCCTCAATTTTAAATTTTCTTTCAGCTCTTTCTTTTTATATTGATTCATAACATTATTCCTCATATTTCCTTCTAGATCTAATATTTTTCTATTAATTTTCTCAATTTTTATATTAATATCATTCTTAAAATTTATAAGAAATGGATCTTTATAAGATAATTCAAGATTTCCCAAAATTTGGATTAGATTCTCTTTAGATAATTCAAATTCTGGATCAAATTCTACTAGATTACTCTTCTGTTTCAAGTTATCTTCTAATTCTCCCCCTTGGTACTAAGTAAATGGTGGAGGTGGTCTTCCTATATTTATTTTAGTTGAGGAAATAGGTTTTTCTAATTACTTAGGAAATTCTTCCATTTGTCTTTCAATCTCCTTATCCTCATCTCTCAACTCGAAGTTCTTTTAAAAGATATCTTCAAATTCTCTTCTAAATATTTGTTCGATAACTTTATATTGCTCATCCTTCATCTGCTTAGGGTTTATCTCAAGGTCTCTAGGTAAAATCTTTGTGGGGTTAACTGTTAATTGCATTAATAATCTGCCCTAACATCAAAATCTCAGTCATTTTGTCTGTATACCACGAAATATGCCATTTAGTGACTTTGAATAACTCTTTCAATAGAGATCTTTTACTGATTTCATCATTCAATTCAGATTCATCTTGTGATTGACTTGAATATGAAGATATAAAGACTGGTTGTGCGATGAGTTCTCTAAAAAGGTAGGCTTTAAAATTGTATGTTGTATATTCATTTTAAGTTCATGAGATTTTTCAACATATGGAATTATTTTTGATAACGTCCCATTTTGTACCTCTCCTGAACATACATACTATCTTCTTTAATTAAAATTTTAGACTCATCATGAAAGTCCATTTCAATCTCATCTGTTAACTTACTCTCAAATCTTTTTTTCAAAATGGTCTTTACATAGATAATCAATTTCATCCATCCAAAACAATCATCATCTTTTCTCTCAGCTGGATATTTCATAGCCTTTAACACATCAAAAGAGACTTCCTGGTCATTAATATTCATAGTCAACTCTCATTTTTGCACATCTATCATAGCTTGTCCAGTAACAAGAAAACGTCTCCCCAAAATAATGGAATTTTCTTTGTCTTTCTCTATATCTAATACAATAAATTCTATAAAAAAGATAAGGGTATACACTTTAACAAGCACGTCTTCTATAACCCCTATTGGATAAATGATATATCGATCAGCTAACTGAAGGGTTACTGTAGTGAGAGAAATATTGGTTAAACCTAACCTTCTAAATATTGATAGAGGCATCACATTAACACTCACTTCTAAATTACATAAAGCTTTTCCACATAATCTTTCTCCAATTACGAAAGGAATTGTAAAGCTATAAGGATCTTTAAGTTTCTAAGGAAGCTTTTTCTGAAGTATAGCGTTGCACTCCTCACTTAATGCAACTATCTCGTAATCCCCAAATTTTATTTTCTTATTTAAAATCTCCTTCATAAACTTTGCATAACATGACATCTTTTCTAAAGCTTCAGCAAAAGGAATATTTATCGTTAACTTCTTAAGTACTTCCATGAACTTTGAAAATTGTTTATCTAACTCTTGATGTCTAAGTCTTTGAGGAAATGGAGGTGGCAGTCTTTCTAAATTGATTTTAGTTGGATATATTAATTTTTCCAGACCCTTAGAAAGATGTTCTTCAAGTCTTCTAGTTTCCTTTGTTTCTCCATAATTTATTTCTCTTTTGTAACGACATACTCTATCTCTCTTCCACTTGTTAATTGGACAGCTTCAACTTATTCATTATTGTTCTCTTTAGGGTTGATCTTAGTGTTGCTACAAAGTTTTCCTTGGGGTATATTGCAAAGTGAATTAGAAAACTTTTCCAGTTGATTCTCTATGTTTCTAATCGTAGCATTTTGAATTTGCAACTGGTTTCCCATTTGCAATACCACATCTTCTATAGACATCTTCTTATCCTCAAATTGTAGATCATTGTAAGAGTCTAGTGAATATGAAAGTCTATAATTTGTGTTAACCTATTTATTCCAACTTCCATTAGAATTTGCATGATTATTTTCCCATTGTTGATTTCCCCCCAAGTAGTATGATTCCAGTTAAAATTAGGATGGACCTTCCAACTTGGGTTGCAAAAGTTAGAATACGAGTTGTTTATGGTATTTAAAGTCTCATATGATAAGTTAGAATCAATCATATGCTCTGTTGACCTCACTTTTGTTTGAGGTCTAGAAACTTCTTTAGTATCCTAGGTCTAGCCATAAGACTTTTCTATTGACTAGTCTTAGAAAACTAGAAAAGGTACCCCCATCATTAGAAATTAAAAAAACTCTTCTCTTTACTTAACTTGAAGTTCTACATATTTGTCTTAACCTCTAGCATATAGTAGGTAAGATCATTATGAGAGAATTCAAGAAGAGTTCCTATAGGACTACTTGGCCTTAGGATTGACCTTGGGTGCTAGTTTGAAGTTAGGGTACACGATATCCTCACAATATTCTGGCTAAAACCAATACATAAGATCTCAAAATGAGGGTTTTATTGATCTACAGTTCATTTAGAATGGATATTTATCCAATTCTACTTGAAATATTAATCTTGGGTCTTTTGCCCCAGACACTCCCAAATTACCTAACTACCCTTAAGACCTTCCTTTAACCTAAAATCCAAAAATTCCCATAAAATCCCAATAAATCCCAATAAATCCCAA
>NEWO01000554.1:330678-388050 GCA_003013225.1 Phalaenopsis aphrodite
GGTGGAATCAAGAAAAATTTGCTAGATTCAGATTTCTTAAGATAAGAGCTTTACTTCTATGCAAAAATTTTTTATTTTCACCATGTATTTTGAGTACATTTTGAAGAATTTGAAAATTCACTATTCATGGTGAAAAATGAGGAAAATCTATGGAAATTGCATAGAAAGTGTAATTTAAGCTTTTGGAAGTTTAGTTTAGTGGTTTAAACTTGATTTGTGAAGTTATTATTGGAATTTAACAAATTTGTAGAATGACACCAAGAATGAAGAGGAGCAAAGGCAAAGCCCCTTTTGATTCGAGTAAATTTGTTAGTTCAAAATCTCAAGATCGGTATAGTGATGTGTTGCAATCACACAAACTGATTCAGGAGCTATGTTTTAGAAATTTGGGTGGAGACGTGGAAGATTTAATTGTTCGCCGACAGTGGAACAGTTCTGTTGTTTCTCTTTTGTGGCAGTTATATCTATTGTGAGGGAGTTCTATGCAAATCTCCTTGAAGCTGAAGACAATCGAGTTATGGTTCGAGGAAAGTTGATACCTTTTTTGCTAGAGGTAATCAACTTATTTTACTATTTACCACCGGATACATTATGTTTTGATGCAAACTATAGTCCTACTAAAGCAGAGTTAAACAAGATTATTCCATACTTAACTATTGGGAGAGGACTTTGGAAGATTACCAATGAGAGGAGAGTCAACTTCCCAACTTCAAAGTTATGTGCACCTTCAAAGTACTGACACTATTTCATTTCTGCTCGTCTGCTTCCAACCAATCATCTCAGTGAAGGGACAAGAGAAAGAGCAACATTGAACTATTATATTCAAGTAGGAAAGCTCATCAACATTAGAGCTTTGATCTGTCAGACTATCATCAGTTCTGCTACAGTTGTTACAACTACATGTCTGGGATTTACTTCCTTGATCTTTTCTTTGTGCGAGCACGCTAAAGTTAAATTTGATAGCTAGGAGGAAGTATTATTACCTCTAAAGTCTATCACTAAGGTGAATGTGAAGACTTACTTTGGGCATTCAATTTTTGACTGGAGAGGAGGATTTTCTTGGAGTTATGGAATGGAGACGTCTGCTGCTTCTACCTCTGCTGCTTCTGCATCTAAACCATCTACCTCACGCGCTTCTACATCTTGAGGTGAGTCTACTGAGACCCGAGATCAATTATTGCAGAGGATGATGGATAATATTAATTTTACCGCAGATATGGTACAAAATTTAGAGTGTTTTGCAGATCATACTAATAGGTATAATAGGAGAAAAAGTGATTATGAAGAGCAATTTCACTCATCTCTGGAGAGCCTCATTAGGGATTACCAAGTAGTGCAATTTCCTCCATATCCTAGATACCTTGATTGAGAGCCTACAAAAGTTTGGGATAGTGGTGATTCAGAGGATGAAGAGAAGAGCTAAGAGATTTATTTTATGATTGTAATATGATAAGAACTATGTGGTCTGGGCGTGCTACATTTGAATTTGTGTGTTGATTTGAACTATGTGATGTGTTTTGTACTTTTATGTTTAAGTGAGAATTATGATGTAATGTATTTTCATGTTTTGGACTTGAGATATGTATGTATGTTTACTTGTTTTGATATTGTGATGTGTGAGACTTTTATTTTTAATTGTATTGTAATGTTTGTGTTAGTTAGTAGTTTGTTTTAAAATTCTAGGATAGTAACTGTTGTGAGTTTTGTGATTTAGTTAGTTTAGAACTTAACTTAATTCTATATATGTTATAAAGTTGAAAATCGTGCTAACTTAGGTCTTAAATTTGAAACTTAGGAAACTACTACCATGTATTTTTCTTTTATCATGTTAGTGTGTTTGTTTTTATGCTGAGATTCGTGAAATTAAGTTAGTGTGTTAGTTTACATTTATGTTTACACCCACTGCTTAGAAGTCTATTGAATCTCTACATATTAAATTGAAATGAAAATATGAAAAATTTGATCAAAAATTAGTTTTACTCATGTTTTTAGTTTTATACTTATATCATTAGGGTTTAAAAATTTCTGTTAGTATGTTATTTTAAATTTTTATTCCTACTTATATATATCTGATGTTAAACTGTTTAATCTGTTAAAAATTTAAGTTTGGGGGAAATGAAGAATATTTTCAAAATTGGAATTTTATTTGTTCTCAAATGTGCTACAAGTGAATTTGACTTGAAAAGAAAAAAATCGATTATGTATATGAAGTTATATTAGGGAAGTAAAATTTGATTTTAGAAATGAGTAAGAAAATTTAGTTAAAATTTTTAATAATGAAGAAAAACTTTAATTTAAAAAGTTTTTAGATGAGAAAATGATTAATATAAATGATTATCTTTAGTAAGAAAAATTATATTTTTTTATAATTTTAGATAATTTAGACTTTTATTTTAATACTTAAATTTCTTTTATTAAAATAATTTTCTGAACTATTATTATATTTATAAGTAAAAGACTTATATCAAGACTTTGCTTTAGGAAAGGAGAAATGGAATTCAAAATCATTATAGGTCTATCTAGATATAGTAATCCTTGCCTGAAAAAGAAAAAGAAAAGAGAAAAATAAAAAAAAAGAAAAAGAAAAGAAAAAAGAAAAAAAAAAGAAAAAAAAAAGAAAAAGAGAAAGAAAAGAAAAAGAAAAAGAAAAAGAAAACGGGAAAAAAAAATTAGGAAGGAGAAGCTTGAGGATTAGTGTCTTATAAAAAATTGGTTCTACGTTTGATCTTTTAAAGTATAAGACTTGAGAAACTCTTAAGCTTATAGATATAATATGGTAAGCAAAATTATTTTTAATGAAAATTTTTAAGTGGAGATAATAAAAGAACTAAATTATAAATTTGGAAAATCTACAATATATTTCTGAATTAGATAGAAATTCATATTTTCATCTTTCTTAACTTTAAGAATTTCTAAACTTTAAGTTGTTCTCATTTACTGAATATTTTTTCTAAATTAGACTGTAATATTTCTAAATCAAAATTTTAGTAACTCCTAAAGAAACTCATATACATATTATACATATTTAGTTTTTAAAGATTGAAGTGTCACTTGAGGACAAGTAACTTTTTAAGTTTGTGGGATTTTGATACACCTAAAACATATAGTATTTTTAGACACATTTTTATATCTATTTTTGAGATATTGCACTTTAACGGAAGGTATTTTTGTGTTTTTCTTGCAGATACAGGTGAAAAGGATGAAAAATGCTTAAAGGAGTAAAAAAGGATCAAATTTGGAGCAAAAAGATGAAAAATGTGCAAAAATGTTTTACCGCCAACACTAGATTCGGCGCTTAAGCTCCAGTTAGACAAAGAAGTCCACGTCTAAGCGCCAGAGATCCCACGCTTAAGCGCCAGTGGTAGTTATTGGATGAGTAAATTCAGTTTTTGCAAATTTTGAAGAGGTTTTTGAGGCACCCATTGGCTTAATAAGTGTTTATAACAACCATGGACGAAAATTAACACGAAAGGATGCATCTCTAGGGGAAATACATCAAATCTAGACATATTTTGAAGAGAAACCAAGGTACGTTTTGGAAAATTATAAAAGAAAGAAGTTAGAGACTTTGAAAGAGGTCCTGAAAGTATTGGAAAGTTTTGAAAGTTCTTATTTGAGGAGTTAGTTCGGATAGATTTTCAGGCACCACTTTTACTTTTATTTTATCCTTTTTGTTATTTTATTTTGAGTGATTATAAAGAGAAGATAATCAAAGGAACTTCAATAGTTTGGTGGAGGACTTGAGATAAGTTTTTATCTTTTTTATTTTGAGACTACTTTTAGTTCTAATTGAGACTTATTTTTGGTTTGACAATGATTTCTTCTTTTCAACTAAAGTGTGGTTTTGTTTTCACCATGGATTTTGAGTAGTTTTCCTTATCTTTCTTCTTAAAATGATAAGTAATTAAGTTTTAGACAGAAGTTTTGGAAAGTATTGATCTTCAATGATGAAAGAAGTAGTGATGATTTAAATCCATGCATTTCATTTACTTCTTAATTTGGCCAATCCAGATGTTAAAATTTGTTGTGAGAACATGTAAGAACCAGGCTGATATTGTCTCAGTCAATAGTTGGAAAGAATCACATGAGGTTGTATGAATGAGAATGTAGTTCATATGATTGAGTGTTAATAAATAGGAAAATATTCATTGAAGGGTGTAGAGTTAGAGGACTTTAATGTGACAGGTTAAAGCCCCTAACTTGGTTTATTATTTTAGGTCCTGGTACAAGAATGTTAGCCCACAGGTGGAGGGAATCGAGGGAACTCTAGCCGGTCTTCAGAACTATTTAAACTTTAAATTAGCCAATATTCTTTATAGGATCTCTAGTAAGAGTAAAGAATATTATTGCTCTTACTTAGCACAACACAATTTACATACTTCCACAACATAATTCCTATACTTGTTATTGATTCATAACATGGAGAAGATATTTTCATATTGAGTGCTTTTCTTCTACAAAAACTCTAGTTATCTTTTTAAATTGTTATTGTTCAATCAAAATATTAAAAATACCAAACATATTTAAATTTTCATTACGACAAAAGTCATTTTTAGTTTAGATAATTAACTTTTTATTAAAAATAGAAAGTTTGTTATTCAATAGTGCATATTGCGCATTCTCCCAGTGGGTTTAATATTCAGGTCTTAATCAAAAAGTCCTATATTACTTAATAACAATACATATACTTGGGTAGCATCCCAATATATATAAATTAAAAGTTAAATTCTTATTTTTCTTCAGGATCAAGTTTTTGGTTTTGTTGCAAAATAAGGAAATATAAGTGAAATATAATCTGAATTATTATTTTACTGTGCACATTAGCAGTATCCAGGGATCACTAACCACCAAATGTGAACTATGGACCAATGGAATCCCCATTTGGGTCATCTATATACTGGTCTTAGCTAAACCCTAATGTAGGGCTAGTGGGTCTAGGGAACCATCTACATGAGTATCCCAAAAGAATCAAGGGATCAAAGTCAACAAATTTGAGTTTAGAGTTGTGAGTGATTGTGGGTAAGAGTGAGTGTAGGTGTGTGAACTAGCTCCAAACCCATACTTAGGGCCAACCCTAAGGTCAACCATTTCTATAGGGACTCTCCTTGAGAACCCCCACACTGACCCTACCTACTAAGTGCTAGAGGTTTAGGACCAATATGTGGAACTTCAAGTTGAGCAAAGAGGAGTTTAGATTTTCTAATGGTGAGGGTTCCTTTATAGTTTTCTAAGAATAGTCAAGAGGAAAATCCTATGGCTAGACCTCAGGCAACTAAATAGGAAAAAATTAACCTTAACCAAAAGTGAGGTCAACAAGGCCGACCCAGTCTTATTCTTCATGAATATTCCCCCTGATTGGGTTATCTAAGCTCTTAAGGAAATAAGATAAGAGCCAAGTAATAATAGCCACTTCCACTCCTTTATCTTATTTTATAAGCCTAGAAACTCAAATTCATCAAATGAAACAAATTGAATGAGACCATCTGGGTATGCTCAGAATGAGAAAATGTGAGAAAAATGTTTTGTTGACCGAAAAACTTTTGCTTAGTAGAAGATGACATAAAACATTATGGAGGAAATGAAGTTAGAAAAAATCTAAGTATGTACCACACCAAGAAGCATGAAGATTGATTGTAGCGCATTGCAGAATAACAACCTTAGACCATACATGAATTGGGTTTGGTTGAAGAAGAGATCATTCCCATACCTTTCAATTTCTTTGTTTTTCCCTCAAATGACTTACTGATCTTTGGAGGGATTAAAGACACAAAATTTATGTAATTAGAACACTTACCCTGATGACAGATTCAATCATTCAATCAAAGTCACAAACTTAAGGAGTTGAGAAGAAAATTTGGGAGCCATCTGAATGGAGAGAAGGAGAACAAAAAAATAAGAAAGCAAATGGAAGAAAAAAAAAGGTTAGAAAATACAAAGTCAAGGCCAAGCCACAACCATTATTTATAGGGTAACGAAGAAAGCAAAACTGTTGTATAGAATAATACATAGATTTCAAGAATGTGCCATAAGATCAACATAGAATTCATGAAAAAAATTCATGAAAAAAAGTATATTCTAAAAATTTGTTAACTTCACTTGGAAACCCTTCATATAAGATAAAATTTACAAGTGGATCATCTGGAACTTCGATCGAGGTAAACCCTCGATGAAGTAGTTCTTATATAAAATCTTTCAAATGAAGTTAAACATATATACTTGTATGATCTCAGCTTGGATCCAATGCATGGAGCATTCATCACAAAACTTGACAGCTCCAACTAAAGGCCCACCAGCTCCTCCCATATCCTCATTTTATTGGATCCTAATATACCAAGAGAAGGAGTGCACAATTTCATCCATGAACCAAGCAAACCAAATGAAATTTGGCATCTATCTATTGCTCCCTCTAGCTTTATTAGAACCACTTGGATGATTGACTCCTTCATCCTCTCTATCCACTGATGTTTAGGTTGTCCTTACTAGCATTACAGTCAAACCTAGACCAATATTTTCATGGGTAAGTCATCAACTGATATTAGATCGACTCTGGCAAAAGCTAATAAAGTAAAGTGAAAGAAAATTTAAACCTAATTTTTAGTACAAACCTATTCATACCATGGGGCCAATCTAGCTACGAGCATCTAACTGACACATTGCTCTCATCGTGCAGCGATGTAGCACGCATAATCTTTTAAGCCCTAGTTAACAATATAACACTTGCTTCTTGTGTCTCAAATAGCAGCGTGCCTTCAACTCCTTGTTCATGTCTTTCAATTTGCTAGTCTCGAGCTATAGCATAAGGTTGAGTTGACAGACTGACACTCAAATTGCTCAATCTGCTTCCATCTTCTCTTCAAATCTCCTTCGCTGATAATCATGAAGCGAGTGTGATGTCCCCACTTGGTTTGTTAGCTCTTTTACTTTCATTTCCTTGAATCAAGTTTCCTCTTCCTTTTTCACCCTCCAATTTCTTCTCTCCCTCCAATTTCTTCTAAGGCATAGTGTGGTATAGAACTGCAAACAGTCTAAAGGTGGTAGTCCTCATTTCAACACTCAGGATCTCATTTGAAGGATTCAAAACATTCTACATAACAAAATTTAGAAGCTGTCCTACTCAAACAAAGAGACACATAACAAATATGAAATATCGAAGAAATCCCAAAAAGTTCTATTAATAAGAATCTTTGGCATGGAAATCCAAGAATTTCAATTATTGAAGCTTTGTTTCCAACACAAATAATATCAACTTCTACATTTCATTTTCTTAGTCATATAGCTACTATTTCTTTCAAGAATTAAAACATTCAAGGAATAAAATTATGTAAATTGAGAATGTGGCTGCACAAATCTTAAGGAGATCGAACATTCAGAAGACAAAAAGGTATGACTAAGAAGGGCCCACCAAAAGATTTATGAAATAGACAAAAAAATTTATTATTCGTTATTGTGCACTTCTCTCTCTCTCTCTCTCTCTCATTTCTTATGTTCTAACCCTTGATGTGTGATTCGAGAACATATCATAATTGAAAACTACACAAAAATGTACATTCTTCTTAAAAATTTTTTAATACCAGTGTTTCCAATAGAATGTTTTTTTTTATTTAAATGAAAACATTTACTTTTCTTTTGACCATTAGGCAGAGTTTTTTTTTTTAAATTCAATCTATGATATTCAGGTATTCTTTCATTTGTTTGCATCAATTTGATTTTTACTCTCATTATCTTTCAGTACATGATTAACATTATCTTCTTTTAAATCTTCTTCATCAATATTTTCACTATCAATCATAATATTATTAAGAAAATTGTTACATTGTGTTATAACATCAACAAGATTCTCAATCTCCATCATATGGGGCTAACAAATAACTTTTTAAAGAATAGAAGTGCTAACATTCTAATGATAAAAGAATAAATCGAATAAGCTAGAGATATTGAATAAAATAGTCTAATTTATAGAGTCAATAAAACATTTAACCAATAGCAAAGAAGTGAGCCCTCATATTTGCAAATTCCAAAATATTTCAGCTTATTCAACCACATGACAAGATGGTAAATATATGAGTATAATTTAAAAAAAATACATATATACATTTCTTAACCTATTATGTTTTGATTGAGAATATCCAAATTTAGTTGCATAATTGAACTAAAAAAACTATGCATGCAAAAGTACCAACAAATAAATCAGATTGTAAACATTCATAGGAGTTAATAAATAAGTTTTTCTTAAAAACATGAGCAAAATAGAATGGCATATGCTAATCTAAAGTTTAATATTTGTTTTTCTAACTCACCACACTAATAAGTAAGCAACTAGATTGCACGTATTATTTTTTATAATATCATTCTACATTAGGTAATGATAGATACAAAATTGTTGATGCACATAATTTAAAGGAGCTTGAGATCCTGATCCTAAAATTGAAGAGCTCACTAGGAGAGAAAAAATTGAAGGGCTCACTGATTGAAAAAAAAAAAGCAAGGAGAACAAAATCATGCTCAGAAGGAAACCATGCAAATGTAAGGAAAATCCATGAGCCATAACATATAGAAAACATGAGTTGCTATGAGAAAAATCAAATAGGTGAAATCTAGAGCAATTTCAAGTGGGTGGAAGGAAATCGAAGTCCAATTAGAGAGGAAAAAGGAGCCAGCAAGTTGTGATGAAATGGTTTTGCATTGTTTGGTCAAAAACCCTAACTCAATAGCAATACACACCATTCTTAGTGTTGTGTGATGGATGCTTGGACTAGACCACCCGATACGACCATCTGCCTTACTCAATTTTGAGCCGCTCGACAAGTTTTCAAGTTGAGCCACATTTAACCCTAACTCAAGCTCTTTTACATACAGAGTCCTAAGTCTTGATTGAGCTAGTGGCTCAATAAGCTCAGCTCTGAGGTCATTAATGAGTCGAGCTCATGCCAGCTCACGAATGGACTTGACACATTTACACCCTTAATTAAATGCAATGCCTTCTAAAATGTTGGATTCTTTCACTTATCCCCATGGTCCTTGTTAAATATAGAAAAATTGTACACAAACTTTAGAATTATTGTACAATTTACTTTAGCCTAATAATTGAGAGTTTTGTCCTTTCACTTTTGAGTCTTTGAGTTTAAGGCCTTACATATATGATATGATGCATTTGTGATTAATTTTACCAAATTTTAAAATTAAAATGAAAAAAAAAAACATTTACAATGTTCTGAATTTGCACTTTTGACTGCATAAACCAAATTATTTACAGTCTGACACGTCGACGTCAAGTTTGGCTTATGAGCATTTTCCTATAAATTTATTATTTAATTTTACAATCGTGGATTAAAATAAGAGGAAAATAGCATGAGGTTGTTGACTAAGCCCTCTCAACAAGTCCTAAAATGAAGAAATTAATGCTTACACAAAAGTCACATGCAGACTTTTTCTGCATTCAAGCAAGGCACAGAACTTGTTTCCTCACTCCCATGCATTGTTTAGTGTGCCTACCAATAACGTTAGTCCAGCAGGCATGGTTTGCTGTTAAGAAGATAAGCACCGATATAAATAATCTTAATTTGTCTTCTTCCTTCAATCATTTTTTGCTATAATAATATACGAGTCTTGGACTAATATATGTTTTTCTTTTTAATGGAAAAAGAAGATACATTAAAGATTAATCAAAATATTACGGAGCCTAAGATGGGACCCTAATAACACGAAGCTCTAAAATATCATCATGTAACAAAACCTTAAGCTAATAAAAATAGTGTCACTACTAGCAGAAAATATAGTGACAAAGGTGCCAAAAAAATTGGCAATAAATCTAGTGAATTCTATCCAAAATATGCTATGTTTGTTGCGTGGTTTATTGGCACCATGTCTGGCACCTAGACGCTTGGCTGCTTAGGATTTTTTATTGCTTGGGACCAACATTTGGTTGTCTGGCCAATCACCTCAAATAATTGAGTTATATTAAACGTTGTAGGAGTAGACTTAGGTGGGTGCATTGTTCTTAGAGTGGCACTTGAGAGCCTATGCCTTGAGTAATTGCCAATGGCCATGCACCTAAATGGCTGACACAGGCACTTTGTGCTTGTACCTAAGTGTTGAACATCTTTTTTTAATCGTTTCACTCTATTTAGTGTTGAATCATTATTTAAATCGTTGATTCATATGTACATTCCTATTTTGAGTATGTCACATTAGTTGTGTGTTTTTTTTTTCTTGCACATCTACAAAGATTAGCAATTAACCATCATTGCAAAAAAATTACTCAACAAATGTTCCTGAATATTTAGCATAGAACATAAAATGTAAATGTAGATAATAAGAATTAGAGAAGAATAACAAATAGAGCTTCCTAGTCGGATGGTGCAATACACGTTTTGCTCTATCTCCTCATTGAGGGTTGGTTATCTTGGATACTCTCATGGAAGAAGAAAACAAATAATGATTGGACCAACTTGCAGATGCTAGTTACTAAACATGTTTGCCAAAATTGTATTGGACTGGCTAACAAAGTTATAATGTTGTGTACCACTTTCCTTCAAATATTGTTTGTTAAAGTACATTCTCTTATACTTGTTGTTGACTTTGCTCAATATTGTCTATCTTGGTATTATTTATTTTAAATACCTCATCTAAACTACTCTCCTCCTAACACTGAAGATCACTTGTGTGATGGAGTAGGGTTCTTCTCAAAATTATCAACCATGTCCTCTTTTTTCAGCTCCTCCTTTTTTCAATGTATTTTTCGAGGTCACACATGGAGAAATTTCTTACATGTGAACACTTTATTTGGGAGACAATCTTCTTAAAGACATTTATGAGGACCCCAACTTGTGTGCATAAGTTGTGTTAAAAAGAGAGGTAAGCAAGCTCCCATATTTTTTTTACCTAGTCGTGTATAAATTATCACCATTGTTTATTTCCCCATTTTTAGTTGTCATTTTGTTTTAGTTACAAACTTTAGGGAAATTTTCTCTTTGTTGATATCGTTGGGTGGCAACTAGATATTAGACTTACAGAGATGAAAATGTGCCAACCTCCCAATATTGTTATGACTATAGTGCTAGGAAAGTTGACTGTAACACAACCTACCCCTTGCACTTTGTGCCTCACATAGCAAGCTAATAAAGTTTCCCATCATAGTCTGGCAAATTAATGAGAAACATTAGTAGATGTTGATGCACCAAAAATATATGCATTTTTAGGCCTATATTTTATACTCATTTTTGGTGATATTGCGTTTTAAAGGAAGATATTTTTTATCTTTGTTTGCAGGTTGATGATTTTTAGGACTTGAAGAAAAAAGGGTGAAATTTGGAGTCAAAATGACGTTTTGGAAAAAAATACTCAGCACCGACGGTGCTAGACTGGGCGTTGATGATGCCATTTGACAAAGAGCATAGAATTAAATTAAGGCCACGAGCGCCGACGGTGCCATCATGGGCGCCGACGGCGTGAAGTTCGATGTTGTCGGAAATTCTAAAAGATTTGATGAATTTGGATGCTTTTTGAAGATTTATTGGAGGCACATCTAAGAAAATCGACATTATGCTTTATTTAGAGCAAAAATTGCTCATAAAAAAGTAGTAGTTAGAGGGGGCTAGAGGGTAAATGAGTTTACTTGAGTGTTCTATTGTTTAGTGTGGTGAGTCTAAGTGTGATTTTCTCATAAGAGCTGTTAAGAGAGGGAGAGAAGTGAGAGATTGCTTCTTCCATACATCTTTAAAGAGAAAATCAAGAGTCTTGTAAAGAGAGAAAGAGTTTAAGAGATGCTACAAGGGATTTGCTTTGAGAAAGAGTTACAGATAAGTGGTGTTTGTTTATTATGATTGTATAAACTTTCTTTTATTTATGAAATTTGTATTTTTTTGTATCTTTCTGATGAGGTCTGAGTAGTTTTTTTTGTCTTTCTCCCTACTCTGAGATATGGTGAAATAAAGAGATAATTTGGATGTGCCAATTTTAAAATATAAAATAAATTATGATGATTTTTCAACTCTGTTCTTAATTTACTTTTCGATGTGGCTAATTGAAATGTTAAAATCTGTTGTGAAACATATGATCCGGGAAATGGAGCATGAGTTCTAGAACAAAGTGACAATCACATTCAATTATATGAAGGAGTGTTTCGTTCATAGAATTGAGTGCAAATAAAAAGGAAAATATATATTATTAGGCGAAGAATTAGAGATTTTAGGGTGACAAACTAAAATCCTCAATTTGGTTTTAGTGTTTAAGAACTAAAGCGAGAGTTAGCCTTCAGGGGAAGGGAAGTAGGAGCTCTAGAGTGAGAGTCAGTATCCTCGCAGCATAACCATGGATTTAGAGATTAAACCTAAGATTTGACAATGATTCTCTTTAACACTTGACTAAGGGTGAAGAATTTAAATTGCTCCTATTTGGCACAATACAAATTCAAACCATTTATCTCTCTCATTTAACAAAAAACTCATTGTAGTGGGAAAGTTGTTTTTTCATATTTGATAACTTCATCACAGAAATATAGTTTGGTAGTTATAGTTTAACTTTACTTTACAGTCTTACTAGTAGTTGATAATTTAGTTCTGATAGCACCTTAAACATTTGAAATTGGTATAGTAGACTTGCTTTATTATTGTGAAATTCCTAATTTAAATTATCATCTCAAATTTAAACCTTCCTCGTGGGATCGATATTTGGGGCTTAAACAAAAAATCTTGTATTACTTGATAATGATACGTATACTTGCGTAGAATCCCAACATAAATTGCTTCAACTTCTTACTAATAAATAACAAACTAAGCTTTTTTGGCATCGCTGCAAAGTGGAGTCATCTTCTTTAATTTTACACAACTATAATTTTTTGGATCAAGTTTTTGGTGCCGTTGTCGGGGAAGGTAAATGTAAATAAAATAGATTTGGTAAATTAGGAAATTTAGTGATAAACATATTAAAAAACTTAAAAATCATAAAAAATCATTTAAGAGTATTTTTAAGAAATTTTTCTTTACTTATTATATTTGTTTATGCGTAGTATTGGATCTGAATGTTTAGTACCTTACGATTCAGAATTAGAACGAACTATTAGAAAAATATGAAAGCAACAAAAAGAAATTAGAAATTTGAACCAAATGATGAATAACTTAGATAATCAAATAAATAAAATTGACAAAGACCTTTAAAAGATTATGATAATCGTTCAGTAGATGAAATTCACTTGACTATTCAAAATCATGATGTTGCTGCTAATTCATTTTAGGTTAAACTTGTTATTATCCAAATGATACAAAATAATCAGTTTGGAGGAACACCTACTGAAGATCCTAACTTACATCTTGCTAGTTTTCTTAAATTATGTGCTAATTTTAAATATGATGGAGTGTTTAATGATGTTATCAGGCTCAGACTTTTTCCTTTCTCACTAAGGGATAAAGCTAAAGCTTGGTTAAATTCATTAGCACCTAGATCTATCAAAACTTGGGGAGAGCTATTGCAAAATTTTTTGGTTAAATATTTTCCACCCTTGAAAACTACTAAGCTTAGAAATGATATTATATCTTTTGTCAGTTCGAAGGGGAATCGATATATGAAGACTAAGAAAGATTTAAAGATATCCTTAGGAGATGTCCACACTTACCAGATTTGTTAATAATTCAAATTTTTTACAATTGATTAGTAGGATCACTTAGATCTATTATAGATGTTGTTGCAGATGGATCATTAATGTCATAAACTTTTGATGAAACATATTCTTTAATAGAGAAAATGACAACTAACAATTGTCAATGGCCCTCTGAATAGGTAAATCCAAAGAGAGTAACTAATATTCATGATTCTGATGTGATTTCTATTTTAGCATCTCAAATTGCTGCTATATCAAAAAAGATTGATCAAATTGGAGTGAATTATTCTCAAATACCACCAATGTTAGAGGAAAATTCACTAAGACAGATAATTGATAATCAATCATCTTATAAAAATTTGAATATTATAAATAATCGAAATAATAATCATTATTCTAATTATTATAATCCTGGATGGAAAAATTACCCTAATTTTAGTTGGAATAATTATAACAATTTGGTGACCCCCCTTAGGAAATTCAAATAACCAAGGGAATCCTAACTATAAACTTTATTATTCTCCTAGATTTAATAATAACTCACAAGTTAAGGAGAAGAATCCAATTATAGAAGAAGCAACGTTGAACATTTAACAATAGGAAGTTTTACTACATAATACAAGATTGAAATTATTCCTTGGAAAACTTAAGTCTAGGTGGACAGGGTCATTCACTGTTGCAAAAGTTTACACCTATGAAGTTGTTAGTATTGAAGATCCAAAAATTGGAAATATATTTAAAGTAAATGGACACAAATTGAAACCATATATTGGTGGTCAAAGGGAAAAATTTAAAGAGTATGTAATCTTGGGTCACCCAGAGTAAAGACCAGGAATGTCGGACTGACGACATTAAACCAAGCGTTTTGTGGGAGGGAACCCATAGTTATCTTTAATTATGATGTGAATCTATTTTTATAAGTAATATTATATATTTATATTTCATTTCTTTTTATGAATTTTGTGTACTTGGGAAACTTACATATTAATAAAATACATTAAAACATCTTTAACTACTGAATTACATGCAAGATTTGAGAGTTATTTGGACCATAACCAAAATGGTGCAGAATTATGTTTTGGTGTTAGAGGCGTTAGAATTGGCACCAAAAGTGCCAGATTACAGATAATCGGCACCAGAGGCGCCAAAATTCGGCACCAGTAGCACCACAATTACCAAGGCAGTTTGGAAGATTCTAAAGGAGGCTTTTGGTGGTTTTGGACTGATTTTCTTCCTTGTAACTCCCAAAATCTGTATTTTGCAGTTATTTAAGTCAGTAAAATGAAAGAGAACTCCCTTTTTTTGAATCCTATGGCGTCCAACTCTCTAGAAACTTCTAGATATGAAATCTTTAATAGAAGATAGTTCATCAGTTTCGATGCACAGAAA
The DNA here is from genome assembly GCA_003013225.1 of Phalaenopsis aphrodite. NCBI lineage: Eukaryota > Viridiplantae > Streptophyta > Magnoliopsida > Asparagales > Orchidaceae > Phalaenopsis > Phalaenopsis aphrodite. Next base: position 345,662 of record NEWO01000554.1, read on the forward strand.
TTATATGATAAGGTTTTTATGAAGAAGAGATTAATCAAAGAAAGAGGATTTGTGAATCGAGGACTCAACACACCAAGTACTTGAGTCAAGGAGATTATTTTGCGGAGATGCTGGGAAGTGTTATGATATATCACTGCTACAGTATTCATTCATGTGGTAAAAGAGTTTTATGCTGATCTTCATGGGATTAACCAGGGAGTCGCCTATGTTCGAGGTAGGTGTGTACCATTTACACCTTTAAGAATAAAAGATTTGTTTATGTTTGAAAGTGTCCCAGTTTGTCATTATGCCAATTTTGTCCCTACATGAGATAACATGAATGAATTTTATTAATTCCTAACTGATGAAGATGCAAATTGGGAAATAAGAGATAATGGACATGTAAGTTTTTCTTCATCATTTTTTAATCCTGCATCAAAGGTATGACATTTCTTTATTTCAACAAAACTTCTTCCAACCATGAAAATCAGTAAAGTGACCAAGGAGAGAGCTATCTTGAATTATTGTATTCAAACTGGAAGACCTATTGATGTGAGTACTTTAATTATAAAATATGTTCTAAGTTTGATTATAAATGTATCGACTTATGGGCTGGGACATCCATCTACCATATTCCTACTATGTAGCAGGTCACAAGTACCCTATGAAAGTTGGGAAAAAGTGCTTCTCCCTTGGAAGCCCATGGACCCAGAGATTTGTTGTAAGTGCAGAGGAAATGGGGAGGAAAATAATATGAACATTCATATAGATCAATCATCTCAAAATGGTTGAATTGCTTCCTTTTTGTGATTTTTCTGAATATTCATTTATGTTTGTCAGAATCTCGAGCAAGAAGACAGTTTTCTATGGTGACACGTAGTAGGAAGCATCTTCATGAATACCTACTTCATGAATTGAAAATGGTTGTAGATCTCCTTTGATGCAGCATTCGTGTCCTTATTTGCAGTATTTGATGCACTGGTGTAGATATGACAGAACCATGTTGTGTTCATGAATCCACGGTCGACCAAGTAGAGCATTAAAAGAGGTCTCGGTGTCGATGACATAAAATTTAACTGTTGTTGTTAGTTCTCCAACCTTCATAAGTAATGTGATCGATCCAAAGGCTCGTTCTCATTTTTGGTTAAATCCTCTTAGCATCATTTTATCAGTCGTAAGCTCTTGGGCTTCGATGTCCAAATAGGTCAATGTCCGTAGGCTCAACAAGTTGAGAGATGCTCCTTGATCTACTAGAACTCTGGATAATACGAATCTGCCTATGTTGACGGAGATGTAGAGTGGTCGATTATGGTCGGTGGTACCAAGCAAAAAATCTTCATCTGTGAAGGTTACCCCTGACTATTCTTTCAACGAGCAAACTTCATCTAAGGATGTGCTGGCCAACTGAGCTAGACAAATCTCTGAGTCAAGCAAAGCTGTAATCAAAGCTTCTCTCATCTCCGTTAATAGGATTAGAGCATCATAAATGCTTAGTCAGGTCGGCAACTTCCTAAGATGATCTAGCACGTTGTAATCCACATTGTATCGTCCTTCAATTTTCTCTTGGTTATGTGTTTCTTCCAATGGTGGAGGTGGAGGTAGTTCTTCTCGAGTTACTATCTGTTTTCCTTTATCTACTGGAGCTGTTCTCGAAGGTAACACTATCCCGCTCCTTAAGTTTATTTCTATAATTTCTTCTTCTTAAGGTACCTTTGTTTAATTTTATGGTGCCTCTTCTTTGTCGGAAAGATCTAAGTTAATGGCAAGCGGTGTGCCGTGGTGCTTGAGGGTTGGCTCCTCACTTCTGGTGTTATCGTAGTCGTTGTCATTGATGTCTTCTTCGGTATTGTTAGCGAGTTCGTCATACTCCAGTACGATTTGAGGATCATTTCGGGAATCAAGATTGAAGTTAGATTGGTCATAATCTATTACGTTATCACTAGAAACAATTAAAATGTGGCCGAAACCACAATCATTATATTCATCAGCCCCTGGAGGGGTAAAAAGATAATCATACAAAGTCAGGGGTTCGAGGATTTTCTTCCCCAAATCTGAGACCACCAATTTATTAGAGGCAACCCATATACTACCCCCCATGCTATCAATCTTCGTTATGGCGTTCTTCTTTTTCTTTGACTTTGATGACGACAACTCTTGTGGTGAAATCTTTCTCCTGGGCCCGGCGGGTTGAAAACTCTGAGCAGTAGTTTGCTTGGAAGTGTTCTTGATTTGATTTAACATCTTCTTTGATGATTTGCTCCAAACTGTATCCCATCCATCTTTTTCGGCATGTGCGGAAAAATGATTTGATGAATTCTGTATTTGGTTTATGACCCTCTTGAGCTTGTTCCAAATTGTACTCCATCCCTTTTTTCCGGTGTATGGACGAATCGGAGAGATTGGCTGGGCAGAAATTATATTTATGGAACTTTTTTCAGGTTTTTTAAATACTCTTTTGGGATTGTTATATTTCCTTCTTTGAGATTTTTCTCGAGCCAATCCTTAAAGATGAAGCATTCTTCTATTGTATGTCGCAGTAGTCTGTGATATGGGCAATAATTCGATTGATCCTTCTTATTGACCTCTTCGGGGTTTTTTGGGTCTGGTAGTTTGAACTCGGGCTTCTTCATCAAACTTCTGAATATTTTAGATACTGCTTCATCTTTCAATGAGTACACCATTTTTTTTTGTTCTGCCAGAGATATTCTTTTATTTTGAGATGATCCTCCCTAAGGCAGTCACTGGTTAGACTGGATATTTTATTTCGGAGCCTGCTGTAACAAAGATTGACGAGGAGTTTCTGCATATATCTTTATCGGTTGTTTTCCTTTATCAATAGTTGCGACTGTTCCAGATTTCTTTTCAAACACTCTGGTTGTCTTTGACTTCTCATGAGAATCTATGTGTTTAATTTCTTCCTGAAGACTGTTAGCCTTGCTGAGTAACTTCTCGAAGATTTGATGGAGAGTCCCGTGAGCATGAAAGCTACGGGTCCATGAATGCTTTTGAGTAGAATCTTAATCGCATGATGTTCCTGTAACTAAGGTTTGCACTTCATGCTAAGGTTTCTCCACCTCAAAATTTAATCCACTAAAGTCTCATTGGGCTTTTGTTTCTCAATCATGAGTTCTCCTATGGAAACATGATGTTGCGCCCCGACGAATCTCTTTATAAATAATTGCTCCAACTCGACGAACGTCTTAACTGATTCGTTGGGCAAATTGGCATACCAACAGAAGACAACTCCTGACAGGCTGCTGATGAACTTTTGATAGAGTAAAGCTTCATTATTTCTTGTAATGCCGCAACTGGCTCGGAAGTGTGCTAGGTGCTGTCTGGGATTTCCGGTCCCATCAAATATCTTGAAGTTTTGGAATACAAAACCCTTAGGAAAATTTACGGTATCGAACTCTTCCGGATAAGGTCTACCTTTTAGAATCAATGCACCACCCTTAATTTTGGTTAAGGCATCCCGAACTTGCTCAACCATCTGTTTGAATTCTTTCTCTATCATGGCACCCGGTGGAGAATCCTTCTTCGGTTGCTCATATCAGTTTGTTGAGACAACTACTCTTCTTTCATTTGTAATATGTATAGTTTCTGGTTGGTTAATCTCTGGAAATGCTAGTTGCGGCAATTGTGATTGCCCTTGAATTGTGACCATTGCGGTCATGGCGGCAGCTATCTCTTCTATCCTTTTCTCCAATAGGTTGACTTGCTCATCCCTTAGGAGGATAACCCTAGGAAGCTCATCTACGGTGTTCTCTTTAGAAGAAAGTTGAGTGTCGCGTGCAGATGCAGTGGCCCTGATCTCGATAATATGAAAATCCATAAAATTTTCTTCGAGGTAATCGTTATAGTCGAAATATTCATCATCATCATCATCGATGGCAACTCCATGTTTCTGAGCCAACTCAAAAATATCGACTCTGAGCTTTTCAACTTTTTCTTCGATTAACAATTCTTGAATCATCTTAAGATCTGGAGGACCCTGCTGAACATCCTCTACTTGTTCTTCCATCTAGATGACAATCATTGCGATGATGTCAGACATTTTGGACCCTGGCTTCATTCCATGATCTTGCCCTACGGGTTCACTGGACTGTATCGGTGCAGCAACCTTGGATATACATACTTTTCTCTTTGACGATGGTGTCTGAGAAAGGAGTGTCCTAGCAAAAACATTGGTATATTAAGGAGAAATATGCTCCCCACGGTGTAGACCAGGTATAATATAAGGTAACCTCCTTGTCTTTTCCTTCTTAGAAATATCTTTATGATGTGTGCTCGGTAGGATTTCAGACCCAATCTTGACTTTACTGGTCGACGGCTTGTGGTCCTGGTAACGGTGGAATCTGTAGTAATAGTGGCAGTGTCAACCTTGTTTTCCAGGCAGAACCATACGGGAATGCGAGCGGGCATATTTTCATTTGACTTTTTTTTTACGGACTTGTTGTCCCTCAAAATTTCTTCCTTCATTTGAGAGGATATTGCATGTCTCACTCTATTGAGTAACTCACGAACTGAACAACCCTCTTTGACAGCTACTCTCTAAAAAACTGAGATGACTCGAGTGATAGGGGTAACATTCTTTTTCTCTCTATCCTGTCCATGAAAAGATGGTAGCGCAACAGCAATCTTCTGGACACTCTCGTGTATGTCGGTGTCCGCTAGAGGATGAAATCTGCTTCCTCGCAGAAGTGGATATATTTTTGGTAGTTCAAATTTCTCTTGGTGAGACTCTTTCTCGAGCTTGTGGCCAAAACCTTGTATGGCCACAACATAACTTTGTAATCTTAGTGCAAGTACTAAAAATTAACAGAGGTTAATCTGTAGACTGTTTGAGTTTGTGGAGATTTTTAAAAATTTTAATAAAAATGTGATTTGAAAGTAGAAAAAATTTAATTTGCAAAAAATAAAATTTGAAGTGCATGCAGCACAACATAACTTTGATTTAAACTGCACAACAGCAAATCAAACTTGAAAAGGAGATGTGAAGTGTTTAGGACCCTGTGCGGGACCCATTTATCAACACAAAATGCCCATGTGAACTAGGAACTAGTCCACCAACACACCTATTGGGGTTTGACCCCACATGAGGATTTAAAGAGTCTTTAATGACCTCCTGAACTCCTCTGTTCAAAGGTGATTGAATAGGTAGTCTTGAAGTTCAAAGAGTTGACCGTACTTTCCCAAGGTAGAAATGGGTAAAGCAAGCCAATGGAAGAAGGGTAATTTTGGTTCATAAGGGACATGAACGCATTACCGATGTATGAAAATATTTTTTTATTGATTTAAATGGAGAGTGAAGCTATTCCCCAGCGGAGTCGCCAGAAGCTGTCGACACTAAAAAGTTGGGGGAGTTGCCCATAAGAAGTTGTCGGTCACCAAAATCGAAATCCCGTCGCCCGCTTCGGAAAAACACTTTAATTAACATATAAATTTAAGTTTAAAAAAAATATGAAATCAAACTAACCCCATATGTTTATAGTTTAAATGAAAGAGAACTATAACTCAAACCCTGTATTTATCCCGAAGGATAAACACAAGACTTGAGAATGAGGCTCGATCAAATAAACTAAGAAAGGTATGACGTTCGTTTAATCTGCAAACAGTTTTATTTGCCGACAATTTCCCCTATTTAATATGAAGAATTAAATAGAGTTTATATTAAGCTGGGTTCAAGAAAAGCTTCCTATAAGGGCAAGCCTCAATAGTTAATTACATCTTAAATGACCAAAGTCATCTAAGAAAACTCTCGATAAAATCAAGAAATATTATCTTCAAGGAATTCAAAGGAAAGGACTGTTCAATGATATCCAATAAAAAAGTTTGAAATGGGATTAGCTCAAATTTGGAACAATCCGTTTTGGAATCCAAAGGAGGAAGAACTAGGGGATGTCACAGATCCGGGGGAGAACCTTGGTGACTTCCCAAGCAAATCTATAGTTTGGCTTCAGTTTTGAGGAGAAATATTTAGATGTTTCATCCTGCCAATTTTATTAATTTAGGACTTACATTTGTGTGAAACGATCACACAAATAGCCTGGAAGACGTGAGGATTTAGGTCACGAAGAAAGATAACCTCAGAATCCTAAGACGAGTTTAGGGCTTATATTGTACAACATAGTGGTACAAAGACTTAAAGACGAGGTGAGGATTTATGTTGCATAAGCAGACAACCTCAAAATCCTATGGCTTTGTTGTTTAATTCTAAAAAAAGAAGTTGTTTTAGTTGATGCAGACGTATTTTTCTTTTGAAGATGGTCATGATGCCCACAATGCTAGCTCCAAGCTCCTTGCCGTGACGAGTTTCAATTTTCTAGGGTGTCAAGTTATGATGTCAAATCAGACGGCCCTATGGTTGTAGTTCTCTAAATTTTATGGGNTGACGAGTTTCAATTTTCTAGGGTGTCAAGTTATGATGTCAAATCAGACGGCCCTATGGTTGTAGTTCTCTAAATTTTATGGGGGACGTCAAAGCTGATTAGAGGGACACCGGTTAGGATCCTACAGTTCCCTCGCTCCGGCACCACTATTTCTTATTGGATTCACTTAGTTTAAATGAATTTAAACTCAACTGAATGAGTTCCATAATTTCTTTTAAACCGTCGGAAGCCTAGTTAGCAACCGTAGGTTATCCCATCTGAGGGGTTCTTGATCATCTGATAGAGACATCTTAATTTAGTTGCAATTGTAGTTTTGTGTGATGTTTGTGGATTAAATTTTTGAGTTGTTTTATATTTTGAATGTTGTGGGGGTAAATTTTATCTTGGTTGATTTTAGTTTTAGTTTTGGTTTTGATTTTAGTTTTGGTTTTGGTTTTGTGGCTATCCTGATAATTTTAGTTTTCATGCAGGGTGGCATCATTGTTTAGCATGCAAGTTTTGCAAGTATAAAAAATACAAGAAAGACAGCACTGTAAACTATAAAAGGCGTACCTGGCGAGTTTTCTCGTTCCACCACCTAAAACTTAAAATTCATGTCAGAGCATTTTATATGAAACAGGAAAACAAAGTTTTGGCGGCCTACCTAACCCTTAGTCATATCTTGGTGGGTCCCTATTAGTCTGATTAAGGATGATTTTTGTTAAGCAAAACATATTAAGTTTAGTAGACCTATGAGGTATCCAACAAGTTAGGAGAAAGAAGCAGGTCCATGCTTCCCTCTCACTACCTGGTGAAAGGCCTCGAGCTCATTTAAACTAATTGTGTTGCTTAATAATTCATCCTATGAATGCCCTAATGCTCAATGAACATCGATATCCTAATTATCCCTAAGAGTATGGTAATTATCATTTGTAATTTAATTTTGAAGATTATGTGAATGAAGACCCTTAAAGGGGGCAAGCTAGTGTTGTTGGAACACTTAGCCAAATTTTGGTCCTAATTGGGCCTGTGGTGTTTTAAAGGTCTTAAATTTTAGCTATGTTTGCTTTTTCTAATCCTCATTTAAACATTCTTGATTTAACTTAGATTACTACTAAGCCCTTAAGATATATGTGAGTGTCTTAATTAATTTTTAAAAGGTTAAGTTTTAGGTGATCATGATTTATTATTTGAATTTCATTTGAACATCAAATATGGGTATTAAATTGAATAATTATTGACTTCAAAAGTCATACCCCTAAGTCCTAGGTTCATTTAATTTTAATAAACTTCCAAATTTTAATAATTTAGAAATTTATTAATTTATCCTTTTAATTAGAATAGTGAGGTTGGTTTCTACCAATTAATCCCCTTTTTAATTTTAGTCACCCAAAAAGGTTAATTAAGATCAGAGGTTGCCCATTTCCCTCCTTGAATTAAGCCTAAATGTTAATTAAGGAAGGCCAAATTCCTGAAATTACACTTTTGCCCCTATGGCTCTAACACTTCATAATTTGTCAAATTCAAATCAAATGACTTTGAATTTTTTATTCTACCTCATTCATGGGTCAATTAAGACATTAGAGGAGAAAATATGATTTTTCAAAATTTTATTTAGTTTATATAATTATTTTCATGCAAAAATGGGATTTCTCAAGGAAACTTTGATAACTTGACCAAGGTGAAGCTTAATCACTTGAAATTTTTACTAGAGGTAGACCTAGACTAGGGAACCATTTAAACACCATTTCATGATTTTTTGAATTTTATTTGAATTATTAGAATTATTTTAAATTCTGGGGTATTTTTTAAATATAAAATATTTTAAATGGGGAAAATTAAGTTTTATATTTTTAAAAAATCTCCCAGAAAATTAAATTTTATATTCTTCTGATTTTTCTTTGATTTATTGAAATTATTTTAGTGGAAATCCAGACTTTAAAAATTATTTTAAGCTTCAAAATACAATATCTTTATTTTAAAAATCAAGAAAAATGTTCCAACTACTTCTAAATGCTTAGAAAATAATTTATAATATTTCCATGAATTTTATTATTTTTGTGATTTTTTATAAATTTTTAATTATTTTAAATATTTAAAACTAGGCTAAAGATGAAGTTTTTATTTTAAATACCATTTTATTTTTATAAAATTCCCCTGAACGTAGAAAACTCCAAAAATAAGTTTTCATAATTTTTTGAGTTATATTTTGATCATTAAAAATCATTTTAGTCCCAAAAAAGATATTTAACTTGAAAAATCAATTTAGGCCATCAAATGAACTCAAAATGCTTTGAAATTTTTATGGGGAGTTATCTAGATTTTCGACAACAGTGGAGATTAAAAACCAATCATTTTGATGTTTATATTTTCCAAAATTTATTATATTAGTGATTTAGGGTTTAAGCAAATTATGTTTATTTTGAATAACTTGACTCATGAGAAATTTTCTTAAAGGTTCTCTGGTCATCATAAACTTTTCAAAATTTTCTTGGATTTTTTTAAGCAACATGCTAATTATTATAATTAATTTATGCAAATAATAGACATAAACTTAAAAAATAGAGATCTCTGTCTAGAGGTCTTCTCTGACTTTGGAAAAATCAGGAAATGTTCCTCATGATAGAGGCTACAACATGCTAAAATTTTAAGTCATGGAGAATCAAAAGACTCAAAACAATGTTTAATTAATTAAAAATAAAATATGCATCAAATGGACTTTAAATTCTTTCCAAATTGTTCTCCTCTGTTCACTGAGCAAGAGGGTATTTCTATTTTATTTTTGTGATTTTTCTACACCAAGATATGGATTTTTGAAGTTAGGGTGTATTTTCAGAAAATTTTAATTCCCTATTTATCTTTTTAAATGCGCAGCGCCACATCATCCTAGGCAGCTCCAAGTGGCGCACTCCCGTTTGACACCATCATCCAATTCAGCACTGACTCGTCTCGCAGTTTATGCCACGAAGCGATGTCCGGCTTCATCTTGACCGTCCATCCGATACACGCTTGATCGAATGGGGCTCCATCATCATCCCCAGATAGACTAACCCGAGAACCTTCCATCTTTAAGGCTTCATATCTCCCTCATTTCTCAACTAAATGGTCTAGGTATGAATTTGACTAAGCTCGATTTCAGGTGTTGATCAAAGTCTATGCTAGGGGCTTTATCTTCTTTCAGTGTTGTGAAGGTGTGGGTACAAGTAATTAAAGTTTTGTGGACTGTGGGAGTGTAATGAGCTCTGTCCTGGTATTAGGCAGAAATTTGAACTCAAAATTTGGCTTCCACAATGGGAGTCAGTGGGGTAAGATGGTTGGATTGCACTAAGGAGGTCTCAAAGAAGCTCTGTGAGTGATTTGGGAAGCTCTTTCTGAGAAAATTTTTGCACTACTTCCATGGCCGTGGGGGTGAGCTTTTTATAAAAATGGGCTTAGGGTGGCTGTCATGGCCAATGTTTAGGTGCAATGTGATGCTTAGGTGGAGGGCAGAGGGGCTCTACAAGTTAAAATGGGTGAGCTGGTCACTAGGTTCAAATTGGGTGAAGTTTAAGAGGGAGTGGCACTCGGTTTTAGCTTCTCCGGTGACTAGGCCGGCCGGCCATGGCAGGGGGAGGTGGCTAGGAGCTCAGAGAACCCAGGGGAATAAGTCACATTAATTAAATGAGTTGAGGTTTAATTTTGGCAAAAATATCCAAGGCTTAAGCAAATATGGAATCAAAATCTCGTGATTTAGGGCACCTTTGGTCCATGTCTTAGCTTAGGTGGTTTTTTGAGGTTTAGCTTGGTCACTAGGGTACAACTAATGGTTGTGGAGTCATTAATTTTGTGACTTTGGGCTCGTTAGGCTAATTTTAGTGCATGGGTATAATGTGGGTTCAAATGGCTAAAACTTGGGTTTGGGCTAGGCTAGACATGTCAATTGACCCAATTGATTGATGTGTTTGATGTAGATGATTGTAATGAACATTTTTTGTGAAGGATTGAAAGAATTTTGAGTTCAGTTGAAGGGTCAATTTGAAGGAATTTGAAAATTGGTCATTTTTGGCATATTTGGTTAGACTTGGGTCTAGATTGGGCTAACCTTGGGTTAAGTCCAAATTCATGGTTGAAAATGGTCAATATGAACCTCATGAAGAGTTTTCAACATAAATTGGGTGCCATTTTGGGCTTAAGGCATTCAATTTGACGAGACTTGCAGACATAGCCAATTTAGGGATTTTGGACTTAAGTTGAAATTAAATAAAATTGAGACTTCACCAAGGCTAATCGATGGTCAATTTTGATGTGTTGGAATGTTGTAAAGAGTTCAATATAAACCATGTCCAATTTAGGGGCTATGAATTCAATTTGGTGAGATTAGGTCATGTGTCCAAAATTGGGGGTTTGATCTAAATGAAAAATTGGGCTCAAAGCATGGGCCAATTGAGCTTGGATTTGGTTAAATTTGGTCACATTGAAGGTGAATGTTAGTTTGGGATTGAAATTGGGGGAAATTGGGATCAAATTGATGGACATTTGAGTTGAATTTGGGGAAATTTGGGCCTTTAAAAGTAAATTTGAGGGTCTTTGTCAAAGATGGTAAAATTGGCCAAATTGGGTCATGTGGTAGTTGAGAAAAATGAAATTGGGAATATTTTCAATATTTTGGGATTTTTTTGGAATTTTTGAAATTTTGTGCTAAGGAGGGGCATTTTGGTAATTTGGCAATTTTTGGTGCTTTTGGGTAATATGGGTGTTTTCAAAGGTTTGAAATAATTTTTAAACAAGTTTGGGTTTTTTGGATAAATTTGGGAATTTTGACCAAATTTAGGGTTTCAAGGGCACTTAGGTAATTTGGGGGAGTTTAGGGGCAAAAGGCCAGACTGAGTATTTTAGGTAAAATTGGGGAACTAACCACCAAAAGTAAGCCATGGACCAATGGAAACCCCATTTGGGTCCTCTATGTGCTGGTCTTAGCTAAACCCTAACCTAGAGCTAGTAGGGCTAGTAGGTTTAAGGGACCATCTACATGAGTTTCCCAAAGGCTCGAGGGACCAAAGTTAGGAAATTCTGGGTTTAGAGCAGTAAGTGATTGTGAGTGAAGTGAGTGCCTTAGCTCTAGACCAACACCCAAGGTCAACCCTAAGGTCAAATAGCCTTATAGGAACTCTCGTTGAGCTCCCTCATAATGACCCCACCTACTAAGTGCTAGAGGTTATGACCAATGTCTGGAACTTCAAGTTGAGTAAAGAAGAGTTAAGAATTTCTAATGGTGAGGGTGCCTTTTTCTAGTTCTTCTAAGAATAATCAATAGGAAGTTCTATGGCTAGACCTTAGGCTACTAATGAGAACTACTAGACCTCAACCAAAAGTGAGGTCAACAGTGACAGACTAAAATCTCCAATTTAGTCTAGTTGTTTAGAAAATAAAGAGAGATGTTAGCCCTCAGGGTAGAAAGAATTGGGAGCTCTAGAGTTAGAACCAGTATCCTCTCAGCCTAACCACAAATTTAGTGACCAAACTCTGGATTAGTCAATATTTTTTATGTATTCGACAAATGATAAAGAATAAGATTGCTCATATTTGGCATAATACAACTTTATATAATTTTAAATGATTTTAATTACTTCACTAACCATAAACTTATTGTAAAAGGAAAGTATGTTTTCTTAAATTTGAACTCTTCATTACAAAACTTTGTTTAGTCTTAGTAAATTTAACTTTGAAGTTTAGAAACTAGCTTAGTTAACTTAGTTCTTTAGCAACATTTCATTAGCATACATTAAACTTATTTTCAACTTGTTTTTCTTACTTAGGTTTTTATAGTTTGAATATTATTTTTTTACGTTATAACCATATGAATTTCTGCCTCCCTGTGTGATCGATACTTAGGACTCCATTAGACCCCTTTATTACTTGAACAATACGTATACTTGCGTAATTATTATGCTTGGCAGCTTAAAGATTTTAAAAGATAAAATTATTTAAACTGAAGTGATTTTTATTGTGATTGATCTACACAATTACCAATTGTGTGGCAGTGTGTGTTGTAGTATTGAAAAATATTTACAGTGCATACAGAAAACCGCGCATCAGGTTTAATTTAGTATGTTCGTGAATTGTGATTGTTTGTGTTGTATTTCGTTTGCTTTTGTGTGGATTGATCAGTTTGATTTATGTTGGTAGATGTTTGGATTGTTATTAGATTGATTTGATATTTTTATTTCATGAGAGAGATGATTTCAAAATTTCTAGATGTGTCTAGACTTTTGTTAGTTCTCTGATAATAATGGATTAACAAGTATATTATAACTCAGATCTAAACCATACTTGAGGTTTAACTAGAGACCTTATGAGTTTCGACATTGAATAGGTCCATCTAATTTTTATTACTACATTTATCTGATCTTGTTTACTTTAATTTGGTTCCATAAACGAGTTCAAGAATAACATAAGGATGATCTTTAACTAGCTTTATAACTATTTGAGGTGCATACTTAATGGGATAAGGAAATGTCTGATGTTGGTGCTCGCGAGCCAACAAATTAGGGATAATCATGTCCATGGAATTTGACTTTATAAAAGCTTCAAAAAGTACCAAATTAATTAATAAAGTGATTCCATTAGAAAATTAGAAGTTACAAATTAAGTTGTGATGAGATGGAGGAAGAATTAATATCATTTATGTATTAATATTTGTGTTTGTATTTTATGTTTGTTTTTGTGTTACAACTTTTAATAGAACTTGAAGAAAATTTTTATATTCCTATGCTAATACCTATTATGCTAGTTAGACTTATTTTTAGTCAATTTTATTCTGACATGTTTAATTTAGATTTACTTTCTGCTACATATTTTCTATTCTGATTAATAATTGTAGATGTTTCTGATAGACATATGCAGCAGATGGAATTTCTAAACTATTTTCGTTCCTAATTATATTTTTTTGTACTTAATGTTGTACATGTTAAAAATCAAGTTTGGGGGGAGGAAGAAAAAAAAATTCAATATTGGTATATATCCTTTTAGTTTAATATTATTGCATCCAAGTTTTAAGCTAGATTTATTTTCTTGTGCAGTCAGTCTATTCTGATTATGAATGTATATGAATTTGATTGGAAGTTGTAGTAGCTAGTAGGTTCAACTTTTACTTTTTCTTCCTTCTACATTTGTTAGAATTGACTGAAAAATATTTAAAAATTCAAGTTTGGGGAGGAAGAAAAATAACTTTCAAAGTTAAATTTTATTTCTTCTCAGTAGCCTGCATGTAATTTAATATAACTTTTTAAAATAATATGTGGTATGTGGTGTTATCTTTAAAATTACTAAACATGGGTTGCGGAACGTTAGGGTGACAGGCTAGTTAGATAGGGATTGCCAGCGATAGTCGATAGTGGTTGACGAGCGGTGGTCGAGATGGTTGGCGGCTGTGGAGGTTGGTGGCTAATTACTCGATGTTCTTCTCTCCAAAATAGGCTCGGGATTACAATGCCTTCTTCTTCTCCTCCTCCCTAGTGAAGAGATGCAAGCTATTGATAATCTTTTGGGGAGGGGCATTTTGGTTTTTTAGTGCATAACATTCAAACTAATTTTTACATCATTTGGTTCTTCTTGTCTAACCATTTAGCTTAACTCTAAACTTGCTAAAATCCATGCTTGAATGTTCTTGAATTTGAATATGATTTTTTTTTTTTTTGTTAAAAATTACATCAAGATTCATGTTTGACAAAAAGTTGTTCATGACCACCTCCAAGTAGCCAGAGAGAAATAAATAGAATTCGACTTCGAGTGTGTTCAGATTTAGAGCACCCATATTGACGGCTATTATTTCTCCAAGCAATTCTATATAATTCTAAATTTTTTTATTCCTACAAATCTTAGCCATGTATTCTAATTAAAATAGGGCTAAGTTACTGAGATATTGATCCATATAGTGCGGGAAATAAAAAATGATCTATAAAATATATCAAAACACCTACCCTCTTGTCGGCGGCCCACCCAAGCGACGAACAATCCTCATTATTCTATTATTTATTTTAATCATAAAATTTGAATTAGATGCGAAGAAGACTGAGGTGTCCAATGGATACCATTTAATATTAATATATAAAGGCGTTTGTATACATACCACGTATTGGGCTGTCAATTATCAATTCGGGGGGTCGTTGTTTAGATGAGAAGACTACGACTTTGAACAGGTGATTTAAGGACACCTGGTCATTATTATTATTATTATTATTATTATTATTATTATTATTATTATTATTATTATTATTATTATTATTATTATTTTTTGTAGAGTTCAAATAACAAATTAAAGATATTGATCATAATTTCATAATTTTTTCAGAGCATGAGTCATGACAAAAGGATAGAAATGTTCCCATCAGGGTAAGGAAAAAATATTAGATCAGGACTCCGCACGTAGAGCTACATGCGGAATCCAATCGTGGAGTCAGTCCGGTAACATAAGGAAATATTTCTCTCGTGTTATTCAGGTATTAGTGTGTGTTATTCAGATGTTATTGTGTGTTATTCAAGTATTATTGATGTGTTATTGTGTTATTATAATATCGGAAATATTCCCTGAACACAATAACACTTGAATAACATACAATAACACTTGAATAAGACACAATAACACCCGAATAATACGAGAGGAATATTTTCTTCTGTTACCGGACTGATCAACTCCACGACATAATTTCATTGGGCTCTGCACGTAACCCTACGTGCGGAGTTCTGATGTAATATTTTTTCCAGAGTAAGATCTTACTTTTTATGACAAAATAATGTTTTTTTTTTTTTTGACGAGTACTCCTATTTAGGTTTTTTGTTTTGATTTTATGCTTTAACACTTGCTAACTTTGAGACTATCAAACATGGAACTTCGCTTATGTGGTCAAATTAAATTTCTACTTGATATTTTCTATTATTTTTATGGATTTTGTGATACTTATAAAGGATTGAGGGTGGGTCCGTTTGGGGCAGCTTGTGCATTTCAGGATAAGCTGCTTATCCTGAAACGCGGCCTGCTGACCGGCCGCAGGGGTCGGCTCGCGGTCTGTGTTTAGTGTAAAAACCCAAACGAAGTTTCGGATAAACTGACGAAAATCGCAAACCAAACGGTATGGCGGCGTTTTGAAAACGCCGCCCGTACTTATAAGCTGCCCCAAACGGACCCTGAGTTTCATAAACATGCTCTCAAAATGAGGTGAAATTTTTCTTATTATGGTTAAGGGATGCATTTCCCAATTTATCGGGATTTCATATGCCATGCCCTTGCATTGAACGTTCAATGGATTCATGAAAAAAAAAGGAAAATAAACACATTTTATTATTAAACAAAGAATTATCCAAGAAAATATAAATTAGCCCTCAACCTTGTAGCTTTATTTCTGCAATAATATGAATTTAAATTATGAGAATGTAATAAAAACTTAGTGCACTCAACCATATAAATTGAACGCATTCTATGATCTCGCTTGCCCGCCCATAATCTTCAATTCATATGGAGCTATAAAAACTCTGTTGTGCTCATTGAAATATATTTAAAATATTAAACGCAAAATTATACAATTAATATGGGTCGGTTTGGGGCAGTTGCAGCTTATCAATAAGCTACGACGCATAAGCTAGCTTGTTGTTTGTTTTTTATAGTTTCAAAATAACCGTGCGACAGCTATTTCTAGACAAATGATCATTTTGTCCCTGTGTGGTAATGTTATTTATAGCAGAGTTGTCATAGCAATATATTTGATACTTGAGAAGCAAAAATCCACTTCATAACATTATAAAAAATAAGACATACACCTCACTTAACAGTAAGTATCATGATTGCTTAAAAAAAAAAGAAAAAATCCTATTAGATGAGAACTCCAAATACATGTGATATGAGGAAAAGAAGCCCCATTAATTCCATTAAATCAACTAGTTAATCACAAATATAATGGGTACTAAAAAATCTACAAAAATTTCATCTAAGGAGGTCACATTTGTCCAAATTCTCCAGAACCTTAAGAACCCAAACAACAAAATAATAAACTCTTCAAAGCCTTACCTAGCTACAAACCACAAACAGATCTATACCCCTTTCCTCAGCACACATCTAATAATTAATAATTTGTTGAAATTGAGGATCTAAAAGTAGCATATCAGATGCTTAAAGGATTTATAATAAAATGGGCAGAACTTGACATGCTTTGATAGCAGCACCATATGGAGCTGCAAGCTAACCTAAGCAGATATCTTTATTTCTAATCAATGTCATTGAATTGATCTTCTCCTATATGAGAATGGCATGCACTGCAAACAAAATCAGAGATAATTTTAACTAAAAAAGCTCTTCACTATCAAGTTGAATGAGATATAGGAACAAACTGACCAATACATAAAAAGGTTCCAAACCGCCGATTTTTAAAAAAAAAGGCTAAATATACATATAACATCACACTTTAGACTAGTTGAATGTTTGGATTGCTCGTAAGAATAAGGATCCACTCAAAAAATTTGTAGGGAATGGTTAATTTTATGTTGAAATATCTAATTTAAATTACAAGATTTATTGTCTTTTCTGTTAAGACTTATAATAGGAAATAATTTATTTCTAGTTATGAGGAATAAATTCTTTCTTTAATATAAGAAGATATTTTCTTTCATATATTAGAAATTATTTGTTTCCTTAATTTATATTATTTCATTATCTCCTAATAATTAATATGAAATAATTATTGGAGATATCAGGTGATATACATTTTCTTTCATATCATTTACTTTTTTTATTATTTTTCCTATTATAGGATTTTTGTAAGGGTTATTTATACCTCAATTCAAATCAATAAAAGTATTTCGCATTATTCTAAAATTCAACATGATATTAGAACCTAATTTTGTACTCTAGCCACCAGTCTTCTTTTTAGAAATGTCAGACTCCCTTCATGTCATCCTTTGTGCAGGAAGGGAGGGGCGCTCTTACTCTCTCTCTCTCTAACTTTCTCTCTGCTGCTGTCTCCACCTTTCATGGACACCACCGGCGCCACGCCACCATAAAGTCGTCGCCTTTATCTTCACTGGACCCTGAATCCACCTTCCTCCTCGAACTCACCGAAAACAACGACCTTTACACCTTCAAGCATGCCGTAGAAGACGAAGCAGTCTCTTTCAATATTGCAGCAGCCGGTGGATCGTCGGCGTCGCTCGAACCAGTCAAACTTCTGATCAATGCTTTTGCGGACGTCGACGCAGCCGGAAACCACCCCGACGACGTTATTGCTATGCAATTCTCTGCTGCCAAGGAGAAAGACTTCAAGGTTCTTCTCAAAGCTCCATGCCTTCGAGTTTCATCTCCTTCAAAGAAGGAATACCCACCAGATTTAACTCTCCCAGATTTAAAAAATTGGATCTATAGCACCGATGAGTTCAGGATGTATACTTTCAAGGTGAAGCCTCGCTCCAGAGCTTACTCTCATGACTGGACAGAGTGCACGTTTGTCCACCCTGGTGAGATCGCACGGTGTCGGGATCTCAGAAAGTATTCATATAAGTGTGTTCCTTGCCCTGATTTCCATAAAAGTTCTTGCTTGAAGCTGATTCTTGTGAATATGCACACGGGGTGTTTGAGTGTTGGCTTCATCTAGCTCAGTATTGTACTCGTCTTTGTAAAGATGAAACTGAATTTGTTGGGTCAATAAACCTTTATCTTAATAAAATTTTTTGGCAAATAGAGAATCCATGATTGTGTCAAGATACTGAATTTGAGATATACCATGACAAAGTGCACGAGAGAGACTATCGTTGAGGAAGTTGGAAATCTGCGAAGAAGGGGAGTGATTTTGTTGTAGCTTTCTTATAGAAGTTCGAAGTTCATACCGTCGAAGAAGGGAAGCAATTTTGCTTTCATAGAGGAGTTCGAAGATCATAATAACATAGAGAAGTTCGAAGTCCATACTGTCGAGAAGGTTGCGAGAAAGGGGAGGGAGAAGCCGTGTAGTCGTGACAGAAGAGAAGGAAGAGTCGCGAGAGAGGGCACAAGGGAGAGAGGCAAGGGTTGAGAGAGGGTATGGTAATAAAAAAACTGAATGGAAACGTAGGTTGTAGGGTCAAACGGACGGCCTGCGTTCCACAAAAAAATTTGTACACGCTGCCAAAAAAAGACTACCAAACGTCAAATAAGATTTGGGCTTTAAGACTGTCCCGCGCAAGAAACGCAGCCCCAAATGAAGCCTCAAAATGTAATAAATGAATTATATGACATTACGTATCTATTCAGGCATAGAGAACATGACTCACTCAATCATAAGCATATTTATTTCTTAATTTCATTCAGATAAAGTTTGATGGGGTATCGTGTTAAGTAACATGTTAAGAGAATTATTAACTTTGATGAATGTAAAAAATAATCAAGTAATTGCTTAAATTACCTTAAAAAACTTTTAATAGCTAAAAGAAGACAAAAATTTATATTAATAAAAAATAAACTGAATGGACATAAGAGCTTCCTTGCAAGGAAGTCTACACCCAATGATTAGTGTCTATCCCAAGTAATGGCTTCTGGACAAACTCCCAAGTATAGAAAAATCTCTTCGTTTGGTTTGGGGCTGCTTAGAAGTGATGGAGAGACTATGGACTCCTTCAATTTCTTTAGTGTTTGCTTACATTCTCTTGATCAAAAGAAGTTCTTCGCTTTCTTTAGCATTTTGAACAATGTTGCAAATTTATTTCCTAACATAGAAATGAATCGGTTTATACCTTCAATCTAACTAGCAACTTGTTACCCTAATGATTCTTTCAAATTACATTTCAATGGATTTAACCTCATATTGAATTTTGTAAGTGCTTTGAAGAGTCCTTTTAGATATTATATACGGTGTTTAGTCGTTTTACTTTTAACCAGCACATCATTCACATACACATCAATATTTTGTCCTTTCTACCTTAAAAATATTAAATCCATCAGTCGCTAGTAAGTAGCATAAGTATTTTTATACTCAAAGAACATTATATTATAATAAAATACACCTTCGCTTATTATGAAAGTGATTTTCTTTATGTCAGCCAGATGCATCTTTATTTTGTGGTGTCTGGAGAATGAATCCGTGAGGCTTATTAGAGCATTAATATTTGGCAACATGCAGCAATCCATTTGACAAGTCGAGTCCATGTTTGTGAAATCAACGAACATATTCAACTTGTCGTTTGCTTTTTAAACAATCACTACATTCGATACCTAGGTCAAATATTGTAGCTCTGAATATATTGGCCTCCAATAAATTTTTTACCTTCTCTCAAACAAATTCAACCAAGGAGATAGCCAAAGACTCATCTTTTGCTTCATCAATTAATCAGTTAGATTCAAATTCAATTGATGGCATGCAACATTGACTGGTATCGCTGGCATTTTGATGGCTCCCGGCGAAAACCTCTCAATACTCTCTGAAGGCCTTGATAAAAATATCTTTTAACCCTACATCAAAATTTTCTTTTATTTGAAAAAAATTCTATGGTTTGTCTTTAGCCTTCAAAACTTCACATAGGTTTTGAAGAATGAGTGGATCCTTCTTCTTGATTTTGACCACATGGAAGTAGCATGTTTGGGATTTCTCTAGGTCACCTTAAACTGTGATGACCTCCCAATCACTGAAAACTTTACCGTTACATTGTACGTTGAAGTGAAAGCCTTAAATTTGTTGAGTGGTCATCTGAAGATGGTGTATTAGGCCAGTGGTGAATCGAACACAAAGAAGTCCTCCTTATTTTTAAATTATTTTTCATTTTCTCCTTAGGTGACTGACAGAGCTCTTACTCTCAAGGCTTCTTTTCTCTTGCTAGAGAAGCCATAAAGCGGACTAGTAGTTACTATTGGTTGGTCATTTATCAAGCCCATCTTGTAGAACGCTAACTTTAACAGGATGTTTAAAGAGCTGCCAATATTGACAAGTATACTACAAATTTGATTGTTAATTATCAAGGAAGTAATGGCTACAGTGTTGTTATAATGATTTCCCTTAAAGGCAACATATCTAAGTAAGCAAACAAAATAAGGGGATGTGAGCTTCATTTTGGGTGAAGGGGACAACACACATTTCTCCCGATCAGAGCCTCTTGATGTTGTCTTGGCGAGATAATTCTCTACCTCCTTCAAAAATGGTTGGGATTATGCCAGTGATGTAAATGAAATATGCCTGGATCGGCTCATCCAAGTTTTTCTCTAGTTGAGTTTCTCATACCGTTGGGTGTTTGTTCTCGATCCTACAAACTTCTTTTGTTTGTCACCTTGATCAATTTTTCAATCAAGCTATGGAGGTGTTGACAGTCCTTAATATTCTTATGGTATGTACAATACTTCTTCGTGTCTCAAAGATAGGCTCTGGACTTCATCGGGGGAGCTCTTCTCATGTACTCCTTGTTCTAAATGGCTTATATTATCTCAACCATTTCTATCCTCAATTGGGTTATCTTGGGAACTTCATGATGGGCTAGTGGTCACTTATTGTACAAAGCCAACCGTTGATCAGGATATCAGGCCTGACTCCTATTCTCATGGGCTCTTTCAACTTATCTGTGGTTTATGGTCAGTTGATTTTCCACATATGGTGGGAAAGCAGAAGGACATTAATCATCCCTCTCTCTCACCTTGTCATTCTTGGGTGCCCTCTTCTACAAAAGATGGTGGAAGACTTTTCTCTGACGGAAGTGGGGGTGGAATCATAATATTCTACCGATATGAGGTTGTTGGCTAGCTTCAAGAACTTGGCTCAGGTTTGTGGTTGTTGTATGTATAAATAATCCTAAAATGAGCCTTCCTTCAATCCTTTCTGAAGGGCGACATGTGCAACTGCAAGTTCAAGATCCTACAAGTCTATCATATCTTTCTGGAATCCAATAACAAATGAGCATATGCTCTCATTCGGCCCCTAGATTAACTTCAGAAGGGCTTGTGAACTCATTTGAGGCTTTTGGGTGATGGCAAATTGTGCCACAAAAATCCATTTTAAGTCAATAAATGAGGTAATCACCCATGGCAACAATCTGTCGAATCAGCTGAGGGTCGACTCCCTTAGCGTGGATTAGAAAAGTCGAACGTCAGTGCATTTGTGATCTTCAACAAGCTAACATTTGGTTAAAAGGAGGCTAAGTGGTCAGCTAAATCGGTGCAAGTTTTGTATGATTTTAGAAAATACTTTCATATGCTAGTGTGGTGCCACAATGAACTCAAATTTCTATTTATCCATTGGTGTTGAGGCAGACTTATCAAAGAATTGAGAATATATTTCCCTTTCCACAAGTAAGGGTGCCCTTCAACCATCAGGCACTAACCCTTCCACTCAGGGGTTCTGCTCTTTTTCCAAAGCCAACGCCTCTTTAAGGTTATACATCATCTGGTTTTACAACTCATGGATTTTTCGTTGTAAGAACTCCTTGTTGCACTCCACGTTATTGATGTCTCTATTAGGATTTCTTCTTTGTGTGTTACTTCTATTTTTGTCTGTGGCATGAACCTAGTTCACCACACCTTTTAAATTGTTGAGTTTTGATTATCATTGAATCAAACCCAAGAAACAAACCTAAGATGAGGTAGAGAGAGAGAATTGCCCAGTAATGAAAAGTAATCTAATTTGTTGATTATCGCTTTTTCATGAAACCCGTCTATTTATAGAAGAGATGATACAAGATATGTAATTATATGTTTTCCTTACTTTAATGGAGGTGTTATAGGTTATTTTAGGCATATTACAGAACCATGATCTGGTTGCCCTATGACTTTGTAGGTTGAAATAATAGATCTTAGCTCTATAAGTCCTACTCTTATGACTGTACTGAATCTGGTTTGTTGGTCGGTCTTTGTTGGTGTTTTAATTCAAAAGGATCGGCTCTATCAACTTAGTTTTACCGGTTGGTTGTTCTAGTCTAGTTATCAACTGTTGATCCCTAATTGAGGAGCTCCTATTGGCGGAATAAAAATAAGATGTTGAGCAGATAGTGAAGCACTGTAATCTGAAATATAGCTCATTCTTTGATCAGAAAGTCTTTTGGGATGCTTCATTGATTACATTATGGCCAGTTCTTGGCCCTTGATGAGGAATCCCAAGTGCGTCCGTCAAATGACTCAAGAGACTATACTCTTCCCATGAGTTAGTTTTGGTGAGAGGTATGTCAATACCTCTAATAAGCTTGGATAGGCTAGTTTATGGTTTAGATGACATGCATCCAGTCGGCCTCTAATGCCTGTTCAAGGGGGATGTACCTAGTCAAGTAGGCCATCTGGTATTCCGCTAGTGGGCCCTTTGATCTTTCATCTTTGGGTCTTCTTTAGCCATAATTCTTTGTCGTTTAGTCTGTTGGATCTCCTTGAGATTTGTGCTAACGCATTTTTGAAGTACATGTAGTTGTATTGTACCAAATATGTTTAATAATTAGCCCACCTCACAATAATTGTCCTATTAATTCCATACAGACCTTTGTGTTGGTTCATCAAATTAGGCTCAAGGTAATTTAGTGGAAGTTTGAAAATCAGTGCTTAGAGGGTGTGTTTAAGTTATATGTGTATATAATAATAATAATAATAGTCTAAGCATAGTTATTTATTTAGCATTTTTTATTTATTTTAAGCTTAACTTAATGGTTAGTATTAATTATTGATTTTTAAAATTATAAGGTCAGTTTTTTTTTATTGGGAAAATTTGGGACTTTAAGATCAACTAGACAAAACAAAAAGATTAAAAATAAAAAAAATAAAAAAACCTAGACATTCAAACAAACAAAACAGTACCGAAAGCATGTTGAAATTCTCTTACACAAATAAAAGTTGAAGTACACAAATCAAAATGGAAAATTCAAAAAGACTTACTACACCATGAACAGCAACCAAAAACTCAATCCTTTCAGTTAAGGAAGAAAATAAAGATTGACAATAGATGATATCAAGAACCTGCACATCCAGTCGAAATTCGGCTTTACATAGTGCAGCTGAAGCTGAATCTCCAAAGGAAATCAATCATTAAAAGAAAACAGGATCCAAAGAACCTTCAAAAAGAAACTAACCAAAGAGCAGAACCTAGAAGAAAACTAGAGATACTGAAACTAGCAACTAAAACAATTGAAAAATAGATGAACATTTTGCTAAAAAGGCACCAGGCACATTTCCAATATAAATTTTTTGCAAGGGATAGATCCTTTCTGAATTTTCATCTTTTTGCTTTTTTGCGTTGCAGCCTTGTGAGTATTTTGATCCAGAAAATCAGGGCTATTGAAAACAAGGTCAAAGTGCTTAGCTTCTTATTAGAAAGCTTTTTTTCTTTTTATTTAAAATTTTAGTACGTGTGTGTTTAATTATTGATCTTCAATTATCTCTGTTGGTCAATGGTTTTTTAATATGCTAATTGTTTAATTTAGCTACATTGATCCAATTAATGGTTTATTTAACGCCTTTCTTTTCAATTGTATGTCGATACCTGACAAAGGCCATTAATAAGTTCCATAGAGAATTACTTGTTCCGTGAGAGAACCTCCTATATGCTCGTTTATTTCACTGTTCAATCTAATGACAGCGGCATGAATGCAATATCTGGCCAAATAGTAAATCATGAGCAAAATAGCAATGAGAATTGATTGGGAAGCAAAATTTACGGAAAAAAGAACTTAGATTAAGAAGACTTAGAATGGAAGGGGAAGTATCTTCGCCCATTTGTGGTTTTTTGTAAGAAGGGTGGGTAAGGTCCTCAATTAAGGAAAAATAAGCCGTCAACCACCGGCAGTCACGTCGTCAAAACCCTTCGTTGAAGGGTACCATGACGGCCAGCGGTTGGCCTTCATGACGTGCGGACGTTTGGGCGAAACATTTTTTCCCAATTCAGCCCCAATGGCTCGCTCGATTGTTGGGCCATATAATATTAAAAAAAAAATAAAAAACTAAAATTGCCCCGGTTTTGAAGGCAATAATACTTATGGTCCCGTATTTCCGCCGCTTCTAACATTAACAATTTACCACGCAAGTGAATTATTACCGCTAAATCGTTAATTTGCTCTTAAAAATACTTAAAACATAATTTATTTAACTAAAGATGCTAAAAAAAAAAACTACTCGCTCACTTGTATCACCTACCGTCTACCAACCGCGCTGACCAAAGCTACCAAGTACGAAATGGTCTGAGTCGCCTAACTCGTACGAGAGGTCCTGGTCTCCTGACTCATCCTTCAACTATAAAAGTCCCCCCATCCATCTCCATTGGCCATCCATATTTCTTCTCTCCATATCATAGCCTGCCTCATCTCCCTTACGGGTCAACCAGGTAAAATGGTGTTCTCCATCACCCGGAAATCTACCGCATTCGTCACCCCTGCCGAGCCGACCCCGAATGAGATCCTTCCGCTATCCGCCATAGATCGCATCGAGGGTCTACGCTACTTGGTGCGATCGGTTCATGTGTTCAAGAGCGGCGTGAGAGCGGCAGAAACTATCAAACAAGCTATGTCGAAGGCCCTCGTAACTTATTACCCTTTCGCTGGTCGGTTCATCAATGATCCTGAAGATGGTGAAGTGAAGTTAGCGTGTCGAGGCCAGGGCGTGTTGTTCGTTGAGGCTGTCGCTAACTGTAGTCTTGAGGATGTGAGGTTTCTCGACTATCCACTAATGATCCCGCAGGACGATATATTTCCAGAGCTCTCGCAGGATATTATTGAGTCGGTCGACATTCCATCCATGATGCAGGTGTGTCTTCATGCTATATTTTTACTCGTTTACTTATGTGGCACTTTTTTTTCTTTTTTGTAATCTACGTTGCTATTTCATCATGTTTGATTATGAAGGATGTCATGATCTAGAACTTCATATAAAATATTTAAAAATTTTTATTTAATAACTAAAAAATAGTATATGTAACTAATTAGAACGAGATGATACAACTCAATCAACAAATATTATAATTTGTAGATTTATTTATATAATTTATACATATTAAAAGTACTTTTTTGCAAATTAAATTGATGGGATTTATAACTAGTTGATATAATTTTTATTAATTTATTTAATTAATGTTTTAACTTTTTTTTTCAAGTATGTGCATAATATCTAAATAGTTAACAAAGGTATTAAAAAATAATATATATATATATATAATTTTGCAAAATAAAATTCACCTCCTCGTTTGTTGATTTTAATGTGATTATGTACTAAATATTATAAATATAAATATGAAAATATATATGAGTAGATGTGTCCTGGTATGTATGTGAATTTTTTGATTATTTTTTGTAATGTTGATGCAAACTTAATATGTTTATTCTTATAAAATTATTATTACTAAAATATTTTCTTATGATATATGCTAACAACAAACACGACGATACGTGTCTGATGACAAGTTTTCATATCTGAAGAATAATGCACGTAAAGACAAGAGCAGGATTTCGGAAGAAAACTGAAATGCTCGCTAACAGAAAATTGATTGGGGGCGCAGGGCATTTTTGTTTTAAATGTTTGTTAATTTTTTGCTTAAGTTTTGAAAAATAAAATCTCTCTGAGAAATTGCTTCGCCTAAAATTCTTTGCTTTCTCTCATTGACTAACAAATCTAATGGTGGATACAATCTGAATTTACAGGTAACTGAGTTCACATGTGGTGGTTTCGTCGTCGGTCTCTTCTCAGTCCACACAATGGCCGACGGCCTCGGAGTTGCTCAGTTCCTACACGCCATTGGAGAGGTAGCCCGCGGGCTGCCAAAACTCACCCATAACCCCATATGGGCGCGGGATCTTCTTCCCAACCCGACCAATCTCCGGCAGTCCAGCCCTCCACCTGTTATCGACAACGACAAGCTTGAATGCACAACCATAGATTTCTCAGCCGACAGCATCCTAAAGCTGAAAACAGACTTCTTCCATTCCACTGGGAAACACTGCTCCACCTTTGACGCCTCCGTTGCCAAGGTATGGCAATCTCGAACCCGTGCTATTGGGTTCGAGCTTGATGAACCAGTTCACATCTGTTTTTTTGCCAACATTCGCCACCTTCTCTCCAAAATTGTGCCGCCAGAGGGAGGATACTACGGCAACTGCTTCTACCCTGTAACAGTCTCCTCCACGGCAGGAATAGTGTCGGAGTCGAACCTTGTGGACGTGGTGAGAATCATAAAGGATGCAAAGAACGACCTCCCAAAGGCGTTTGCAAAATGGGCCATTGGGGACTTTAAGGAGGATCCTTTTCAGCTAACCTTCAGATACAATTCCCTGTTTGTGTCGGACTGGACAAGGTTGGGTTTTAGGGAGGTGGATTATGGGTGGGGAAAGCCGGTGAATGTCATACCATTTCCATACTATGAGTTCATGGCGATGGCGGTCATTGGGACTTTGCCAGTGCCGAAGCAGGGAGCAAGGATCATGACACAGTGTGTTGAAAAAAAGCACTTTGAGACATTTGAGCGCGAGATGGGGAAATTTAATTGTTAGAAGTGAAAGTCAGAATTGCAGTACTGGTTTCAAATGCACGATTAGGACTTGTTCTATTATGTTTTTTTTCCTTTTTTTGTTTTCTCATTGGTGTTTCTGTTTGTTAACCCTTAGTGATTGCCCAAGCATTGTTTGATGTGTGGAAACACGTTGTAATTAAGTGACAAAATGCTATGTTTGACTTTGAAGGCCAATTCAGTTACCTTTGATGGTGTGCAACAGAAGAAAAAACAAATTATTTTTAGCCAATAATTTCATTGGATACATTATGCTACAAATAACTCACAAAGTTGTTTTTTGACGAAAGAAGGTGCAATGAAGAAACAGTAATAATAATCGAAAATATCAAACTTATGGAGATATATAAAGTTTAGATTGGCTAAAAGGTTTTCTTTTTGGTACACATTTGGAAATATATAGAGAAGAGGAAAAGAAATGTATAAATCGTTGTTTGAGTTCAATGCAATAAGAAACAAATGAGTTCATTGAAAGAAAAGAAAAATTATTAAATTGTTCTAATCTGACACATTATTTTATACACAGACAAAGAAAAATCTTCTTCTTGTGTGTGAATTATTGTAGTAATGAAATATTATTTTTATGCAACTATGATGTTGACAATATAACGTTCTGATTCAAGTAATCTTTGTGGAATTTTCCCAAGCTGCTTCTTGACTTTAATTGCTCAAGACATGCACATGACTCAAGATGCATTTAGCAAAATCTTAAATTATTTTTTAGAAAAGTTTTCTTAACAACATCTATGAGACATAGTTGATCCCCACATGATTAAGTTCCATGATTTCTTGAACCTAAATAGATTTCCGTAACTGCAAATTTTTGTTATGTGGTTATGCTTAGTGTGTATGGAATGGATAACTATGGACTAACCAAAAAAATTAGATATATGATTCGTTACAGGATTGCTGTCCGACGGCCTGATCTCATCGGTTATCAACAAATAAACTGTCGCTTATTACATTTCTAACGAGTTATGGCAGACATTGATTTGCCGACGTCTTACCGAAACAAAGTAATTGTTGCTTTTGAATAATTTTTATTGCATGGGTCAACGTCAAGTATTGTCAGTTTTGTTAATCGACGGAGACACACGTTGAAATAAGAGGCTAGGCTAGTTAACCGTCAGTAAAGTATTGCGACCGTCATTTCTATGAAGTAGGTATTCCGTCGGATCGGTGCAGAGGGTGCGTTGGTTGATTAACCGACGAGAAGACCACCAGTTAGTTGTCAGTTGATATCAAAGCAATATTCGTCGAAATGCTTATTGATAAGTCAATGTAAATATAATCGACGATATAAACAGTCGATTTTGGAGACTAATAATTGAATAGTAATCACAAAACTGAAGGTAAGCCGTAAAAAAACTGTGGCATAAAAAAAAAAACAAAGTTACTCATTAGTATTTACGATTGCCATACATCTAGTCATAAAACTGCTTAACCAATCCAAGCATCTTATAGACTAATATCAGATTCACATAGTAAATTTTTGAATCAAACAGCTAAATAAATGAAATGCATTTAGTTTATCATAAATACATCAATAAAAAAAAAATTTGTTCAAACGTTCAACATAGATAAACAAATAAAATAAAAAATATCCACACAAATCCCACTCCTCATTGTCATCCTACGGCTCCTCCTCCAATAATTCCTTTCTATACTGCTTCGCCTGTTTTCGGAACACATCTAACTCGGCCTTTAGCTTGGCCTCTATATTGTCTCCTACTTTGACCTCATCTGAGCGAAGCAGGCTTCCATCTCGGCTATGAAAGTAGCAACACGCCTGGTGACATGCATAAAGTTTTACACTTTTTATGCTTTAATTCCAAAATTTTTCACTTTAAATACATGATTTTTATGCTTTTGGAAGGTTGAATTTACATTTTACAGGTTACAGGAGGACTCACAAGCAAATTGGAGCAAAACAAAGACTTTTAAAAAAAATTCACACTGGCTTAGCCACTCTTGAATCTGGTGTGGCCAAGCAACTTGAGCAGCATAGTCACTAGTTTGGGGCGTGGTCACAACCAATGTGCTGAATAAGGACGTACTTTGGAGGGATCAGTGTAGCCATGCCGAATCACGGCATGACTACGAACCCGAGACTGCAGTGTAATTACGCCGCAGATCCGACGTGGTCACATTGATGTATATTTTCTATTTTGAAAAGTTTTTAGTGTTGAAATATGACAAAATTTGAAAGAATTTTTGAACTCAAGGTACAAAAAAACTGCAATTGAAGAATTTGAGGGAGCTTTAGGAGGAGAGAATTGAGAATGAAGCTACGGTTATGGAGAGGTATTCTTCTCTTTTTAGATTACTTTAATTTGTTTCTTTTAAGTGTTTTTTTTTTTTAGAGAAATTGAGTGTTGTTCTTGTAAGAGAGGAGATTAAAGAGCTGTAAATTGTTTTTATTTTAATAAAAACATTTTTTGTATGTTTTATTTCAATGAAATATCCTTTGTTTTTCTCTTGAGTCATGAGTAGCTAAATAACTTTTCATGCCTCTGTGATTTTTTGATATATTCTTTGATTTGATTTTCATTCTTGATTTCTCATATATGTTTTATTTTGATAAATACTATTGGTTAACCTTCTGGCATTTGTTTGCTCCTAACCTGGTCAGTTATGACTTTAAAATCTATTGTGATCTACGATTTTGGTAGAAGTGTAGAGGAATGAGTAAGTAAACCATGAGATTTGAGTAAAATTAGAACATTTTATTATAGATTTTGCAACAATTAGTAAAGCTCTGAAATTGTTGGGGGCATCATAAAGAAAGACAAAAGTTATCTTGACGGAATTTCAAATCTTATTGGGACCTAGGCATAAGCTTAAGAATAACACAATATCTCTGGTTGACAACAACCATGTAAGAAAAATTTGCACAAAAATCAAGCTGGTTGCCATATCTAAATCATAGAGGTAGTATTCTCATTAATCTTGGAAAATCACCAAAGAGAACCGCTCTTTCTTCTGATTTATTTTCTACAAAGTTTGATTGAATTAGGATGTCCCTTAATTATTTTTTTTATCTCGATGAACTAGGTTGGAATTGTTAGTAAATTATAGCTTTTGACATTTCGAATCTATTGCTTAAGATGTTTCTTTGTGGGAACGATACGTGGCACTTCATTAAAATCGTTTACTATTTGGACACATATACTTGCGTGAAGTGACCTCTCACTTTATGGTGATTTTGCAGTCATATCAAGGTTTTGACGTTGTTGTCAAGGAAAATGAGCGAAGAAAAAAATTTCAAACATAGTAGAACTGTAGTTTAACAACTATAAATCTAGGTTTAGTATTTTTTTAATTTTCTTTATTTGTTTAAAGTTTTTTATTTCTTTTCATTTCATTATTCAAGAGCGCACTTATATTGTGTTGTATTCTTCTTTGCAAGTGCTATAAAAAATCAAAATGATAAATAAGCCAATGAAATCCTGTTGTTAATTTTTATTTTATGTTGTTGTATTTGTTTGAGTCCTTACATGTTAATTGTGACTATGTGTTGAACCGAACCTTGTGAGTGTGTTGTTTAGAGTCAATTGTTGTATCTTTGGTGTTATTTTCTTTGGGTCTAGGATCACTAGTGTATGAGTTTCATATTCAATTTTCTTCTAGTGTATGCGTAGAGGTGCACTGACTAACCTAAAACTTATTGACCTTGAAATTGAGCAAACTTTTTAATGCCATTGGAAAGCGCTCATTGAAACTGAAACACTTGTAGGAATGGTTTACCATCTAGACCCAACCATGAGCCCTCTTAGAGACACTACTAACCATGATGCTGAGGAGATTTGCATGAGTATCAATTACCCTGCATTAGAAGTCAATACCTTTGAACTAAGTCCTGGCATGATTCAAATGGTTTAGTAAATCCAATTTGGGGGGCCCACTGACGACCCAAATCTGCACTTAGCAAACTTCCTAGAATTGTGTGCCACATTCAGATACAACAATGTCTCCAGTGACACTATTGGACTAAGGCTTTTCCCTTTTCTCTTAGGGATAGAGCCAAAGTGTGGTTGAACGCTCTAGCCCCAGGATCTATCACCCCTTAGAATGATTTAACTATCAAAATTCTTAGTCAAGTTTTTCACTCCTTCCAAGATTTCCAAACTTAGGAATGACATCACATCATTCTTACAATTCAAGGGGGAACCCATTTATGAGGCTTGTGAGAGATTCAAAGAGTTGCTTAAGAAGTGTCTTTACCATGCCTTACCCAAATGGTTAATAATTAAAACCTTTTATAATATTATACTTATAGGTTGCCTCAGGTGCCTTATAGATGCTACGATAGAAGGTTCACTCATATCCAAATCTTATGATTTGGCATATGATTTGATTAAGGAGATGTCCACCAATAGTTTTCAATGGCCCACTGAGAGTGTGCAACTGAAAAAGTTAGCTAGTGTGCATGAATCTAATGTCCTCAATATCTTAGCTAACCAAGTTGCTGTGAAGTCCACAAAATTGGATAATCTCACTGTGAATGTAGTGCAAGTCCCACCCGAATTAGAGATTTTGTGATGAGACTCTGATAGAGCCTACCATGTCAGCCTTATAAGCTTTGAAAGCTTTAGAAAACTTGAACCAGGCCAATAACCCTTACTAAAATACCAACATTCATGGATGGAAACAACACCCCAACCTTTAATGGAACAATAATAGCCAAGCCTATCAAGGGGACAGAGCGCATAACCAAGCAGTCCAAAAACAAACCCAACCCCCTTGATTTGACATAAATCAGAACTACTAGGTAGTCACTTTGGAGGAGTTGGTGAGACAATTACATTTAATAATAGAAAGTCAATGGCTAGCAATAAAAAATATTGAGGGATAATTGGGGAAATTAGTAAACTATTTCAATCATAGGAACCCAAAGGCACTCTCTAGTAACACTGAAGTGAACCCTAATAAGAAAGAGAATGAGCAATTTCATGTAATTAGACTGAGAAGTGGGAAGGAGTAAGACAAAACTCTATAAGTTATGAATGACCCTATGGATGTGTAATCTGAATTGAAAAAGAAGGAAGAATGTTATGCTAATGAAATAAAAAAACCCAAAACATCAAAAAAGAAAAAACCCGGGAGGCATCCACCCTCATTCCCTTAGAGATTTTAAAAAGAAAATTAGATAAGCAATTTTCTAGATTTCTATAAGTCTTCAAAACGTTAATCATAAACAATCATTTATAAAGGTAGCCCCATATCTAGAATTGTAAGCCTACCCATTCACATGAAGTATGCCTACTTTGAAAAGCCTTTCACTTTAATTGTTATCATATCTGTTGAATTGACCGTGGAGCAAGAGGAAGAGCTCATAAGCGTGCTTAGAGCATTTAGGAGGGCACTTGAGTGGACCGTAGCTGGCATCAAAGGAACAAGATCATCCATGTGTGTGCTCATAATTCCAATGGAAGAGGGATAAATGCCTAAAGCTAACCCTCAGAGGAGACTGAACCCCATTCTTAAGAAGGAAGTAAGGAAAGAGATCCTTAAGTGGCTTATGAAAGCATTATCAATCCCATCTTAGATATTGCTCGAGTCAGTCCAATCCGTTGTGTACCAAAGAAAGGGGGGTCACAGTTGTGGGAAATGAAAAGAATGAATTGATTCCCACAAGAACCGTTACAGGTTGAAGGATTTGCATTAACCATATGAAGTTGAATGCTGCCACTATGAAATTCCATTTTACTTTGCCTTTTCTGGACCAGATGTTGGATAGGTTAGCAAGGCATCCTTTCTACTGCTCCATAGATGGATATTCAAGATATAACCAAATTACAATAGTCCCTAAGGACTAGGACAAGAGCACCTTAATCAGCCCTTATGAAACTTTTTCCTTTAGGAGAGCATCTTTTGGACTATGCAATGCAGAGCCACTTTTCAACATTGCATGATGTCCATCTTTCTTGACATGATTGAGACTGACATTGAGGTCTTTTTAGATGACTTTTCTAATTTTGGCTCTTTATTTGATTCCTGCCTAAGTAATCTTCAAAAAGTTTTATAAAGGTGTGAGTGTTGACCTCATTTTTTATGAGGTCTAAATTTTTTTCTTAGGATTTAGCATCTATCCATAAAACTTTCCTATTGAATATCCTAGAAGAATAGTGATGGGCCTACCTCCCTTAAAAACTCAAAACACTTCTTGACTCTTTTGTAAAGTCATACATGGGTGGTCTTAAGTCCTCAACTCTTGGTTAAGATGAATAGGACCAACTTGTTGAAGCTCAAAAATGAGTTACTATAGGGTTATGAGGCCCTACGGAGACCCTGAGTGGCTAGACCACTCATACCCCCATACCTCACCTTATGCACACCACTACAATTCAAATTCACACACACTTAATATTGAACACACATTCACACCACTATACACTTCACCACACTCACACTACCTGATACCACCTTACACACCCACTTGGATCATCACACACACTCCTTTCACCTTATACACCCATACACTACCAATTACCCCAAACCCATTAAAATTCCCTTCAAATTTTATCATGACAAGTCCAAAATTTCATCAATTATCATATTTCACTCTAGAAAATTTACAAATAGTAAAAATGAGAAAAGGATATCCCAAACCTGCATATGTGTTGGCTCTGGCGGAAATAAAAGTAGCTTTTTAGATCAGAGAACCAACATCTATAGGCTTACCTAGGGAAGAAGAAATCTAAAGTTTTTAAGCTCTAAACCACCAAGATTCATGATCAAGGATAAGCCTCAGAAGTTCGAACATGTGAAATGAGGAAGAAGAAGATGATGATTTAGTCTTATAATGGCGTGAATTAGTCCAGATTAGCAATTTAGGAGATCTATCAGCAGGAATGGCTGGTTCAGCGCCTAGGCACGAGTGTTGGCACTTAGGTGTGGGTCTGCAAACTTGTCTTGTGCGTAGGTTCCAGATTCCGGCACCTAGGTACCAGACGCAAATTTTGCAAATTTTGATTTTTAAAATTTTAAAGTGTAAACACGGTAAATCTAAGGCTTCCATACCATAATTCAGTCAATTTGATGTCCTAATAACAATTAATCATCTTCCCCTCATCCATTTACACAAATACTAATCTCCCAAAATTTTTCAAGGATCCACAAAATTAAAGCATTCTAACAGCATAGATTCACTCAAAAACTTAATGTAGCTTCATTAACACCATGAACGATTCAATACAAATGGGTACATTATCAATCAAACAACAGAAATCAAGCAAACAAAAACTTAGATACTAAATCATGCAGAACTAAAAGACACATAATTCGAAGGTAGGTGATACACCTAAAATATATAGTATTTTTAGACACATTTTTATACCTATTTTTGAGATGTTGCGCTTTAATATAATGTATTTATGTTTTTTTTTTCAAGTACAAGTAAAAAATTGAAAAATGCTAGAAGGAGCAAAAAAGGTTCAAATTTGGAGTAAAAATGTGAAGTTTGTGCAAAAGTGTTTTGACGTCTAAGCACCAGATCCGACGCTTAAGCGCCGGGGAAAAAGAGAAGGCGACGCCTAAGCACGAGAGGCCCCGCACTTAAGCGCCAAAGGTAGTTATTTGGTGGTTTTCTTCATTTGGCTATATTTTGAAGAGACATTTGAGGCACCTATTGGCTAAAGAGGATGGTTATGATCACTAGGAACAAAAATATTATTAAAATACCTATGAAAGGAGGCATCCCTTGGAAAATACATCGAATTTGGACACATTTTGAAGAATTTCCAATGCACCTTTTGGAGATTTATAAAAGAAAGAAGTTGAGACATTTGAGATGGGTGCTTGAAGAGGGAGAGAGTGCTATGCGTTGAGAAGATCGTGGAGAATCTTGTGGAGAGATTCAAGAACCACACAAAATTTACTTTTATTTTTTTTATATTTAGTTTTATTTTGAGAGTTTAGAGTGTTGTAAAACAGCAGAGCTTCAAATGAACTTCAAGAGTTTGGTGGAGGATTTGAGATAAGTTTTTATCTTCTATTTTGAACTACTTCTGGTTTTAATTAAGATTTCTTGTTGGTTTGACAATTATTTCTACTTTTAAACTAAAGTGTGGTTTTGTTTTCTCTATGGATTCTGAGTAGTTTTCCTTATCTTTCTCCTTAAAATGATAAGTAATTAAAGTGTTTGATGGAAGTTGTGGAGAGTATTGATCTTTAATGTTGGAAGAAGCTGTGATGATTTAAATCTATGTACTTCATTTACTTCCCGATCTGCCCTATCCAGATGTTCAAATTTGTTATGAGAAAATGTAAGAACTGGGTTGGTATTATCTCAGTCAACAATTGTAAAGAATCACATGAGATTGTATGAATGAGAATGTAATTCCTATGATTTAGTGCAAATAAATAAGGAAATAATCTTTGAAGGGTGTAGAGTTAGAGAACTTTAAAGTGACAGGTTAAAGCCCTCGACTTGGTTTATTTTTTAGGTTCTGATACGAGATGTTAGCCCCCAGGTGGTGGGAATCGAGTGAACTCTAGAGTGAGAGCTTATATCTTCCCTGCCTAGCCGTTCTTTAAAACTATTCAAACTTTAAATTAACCATTGTTCTTTATAGCATCTCTAGTAAGGGTAAAGAATGTAATTGCTTATATTTGGTACAACACAATTTACATACTTCCACGATAAATTTGCTATACTTATTACTGATTCATGATAAGGAGAAAGATATTTTCATATCAAGTGCTTTTCTTTACATAAGCTCAAGTTATCTTTAGAATTTTTTACTGTTTTGTCAAAATATCAAAAATACCAAAAAAATTTGAATTTTAATTACTGTCAAATTATCTATAGTTTAAGTAATTTTCTTTTAAGAATAGAAAGTTTGCTGCTTGATTGTGCATATTGCAGAATTTTCCCGTGAGTTCGATATTCAGGTCTTAATAAAAAAGTCATATATTACTTGGTAACGATACATATACTTGCGTAGTATCCCATTATATAAATTAAAGAGTTAAATTATTATTTTCTTTGTGATCAAGCTTTTGGTTTTTTTTTGCAAAGTAAGGAACTATAAGTGAAAATTATAATTAAAGTCATTGTTATCTTGTTGCATATAAGCAGTTTCGAGATTAGTAGACACACAATTGCAAACAAAAAACACATCAAATTACTCACTTAAACATCCGACTACTAATAATTGTGAACAATATTGTCCTCCACATTTTCATTTATCGGAGTTTGATGCAAAAATAACTTATAAAAAGGAGCGTGAGGAAATTCTTCAGCAACTTTCTCTCCCATCCAATTGTTTTCACGATAAATTTCTACCTGATACTCTTGATAACATGCCAAGTTATTGAGTTGGACTCTTAATTGCATTCTAAATGTTTGAATTTGTAGTAGATATCATTCAACTTGGTATTCATCTTCTCCATCTCCTCTTCAATTTTCTTGATTTTCTTCATGATTCCTTCAAGGCTAAGTGCAGGGAGCCGTTGAAGTGTGTTTAAGCATCCTTGTGCATAAAATTCTTCCTATTCACTCTACCATTGCTTTTACTCTCCATTGAAACAAGAAAATTGGACCTAGCACACCTTTCCTTCTTCAATGATGTCCTCTCTATTGTAAAATTTGAAGTGTTAGGCCCTAAATATGATTTCAAGGTGATTTTAAAGGAAAGTAATGGATTCAAACTGCTTAGGGGCAGTTTTTCCACGTCCCTTAACTGTGGTGCCTAGGCGCCGGTTTCTGAGGTGCCAAGCTTCTTGTGAGGCTGGTGGTTAGGTGCTGCCAGTGTTGGTTCCTTGGCGGGCGCCAGTGCTTAAATAAGCACCGATTGCCTTGAGATAAATTTTCATGTTTCAATCTCATTTTGATAATCAAATTAGTGTTTTGCACCTCCTAACATCATGTAGGTCTCAATATTACATCAAATGGTCTAACATAGCAATAATAAGCAATCAAAAATCAATCCACACATATAATCATGGGGTGTCTCCCATAAAGCGCTTGGTTTAATGTCGTCAGCTCGACATATCCAATGTTTTACTCTGGGTGACCCAACATCAGAATTTCTTCATGCAAGGGCATTTTTCCACAAATGTATAGTTTCAATTGATGTCTAGTTACTTTGATTTTCCTTTTATTTTTTGGATCATTAATATCCATAGCACCATAATGATATACTTTTGTCACAATAAATGACCCTGACCACCTGAACTTTAGTTTTATGGGAAATAATTTCAAACGAGTGTTGTATAGTAAAACCTCTTGTTCGGGCTCAAAAATGTTTTTAAAATTTTTTTTATCATGCAAATTTTTCATCTTTTCTTTATAAATTATGGCAATCTCATAAGATTTTTTTTCTTGTTTCCTCAAGCTCATTTATCTACAATAATCATTTCGCACCAGCATCTTCTAAGTTATAATTAAATTTCTTTATCACCCATAACGCATAATCAAGTCTAACAGACCAATGCTTTCGATTAAGATTATAGTGTTTTCTAATATTCTTTTAATTTAGTGATTAGATACTTCAACTAGACCATTAGTCTGAGGATGAAATGATGTGTCAATTCTATGTTTAATTCCATATTTCCTAGTCAATGTTTTAATTCTTAAGTTCTTAAAATGTTTTGCCCCATCTGTAATCATCACTCTAGGCATTCCAAATCTATTAATAATATTTTTTGTTAAAAATTTTACATCGCTTCTAGAATCACAGCGAGGTAAAACAATAACTTTAATTCATGTTAAAACATAATCCAAAACTAACAAAATATAAATGTTTCCAAAAGATGGTATAAATGGTCTCATAAAATCCATTTCAAGTTCCAAAGTAAAGTTTAGGGGCATTACATTTCTTTTAGAAATATTACCTACTCTCTTAAATTGATCACATATTTTTATATTAGCATTAATATCCTTAAATAAAGCAGGTTAATAAAATCTAGATTCTAGAATTTTAAATGTTGTTTTATCTACCCAAAAATCAGATTCATGATATTTTTAAATAATTTCCTAGATTTCTTCAAATGGTATGCATTTTTAGATAACTTGATCCTCACATTTTTTATATAAATAAGAGTTTTCCTAGAAGTAAAGTCTTGCATCGTGAATGAACTTTTTCTTTTGATGGCTTGCAAGTCCGTAGGGTAAAATATTATTAACTATATAGTTTACTACATTAGCATACCACGAAACATGTCATTCAGTAATCACATATAATTATTCATTGGGAAAATTTTCATTTATTTCAATATCATTATCAACATAATTTTCCTATTCCAACCTCTATAAATGATCAACAATTTGATTATCAACACCTTTTCTATCTACTACTTCAAAATTAAACTCTTGCATCAAAAGGGCTAATTTGATTAACCTTGCTTTTGCATTCTTTTCAGCATCAGATATTTTATAGCAGAATGATTAATATGCATAATACACTTAGCTCCAATAAGATAAGATAAAAAATTATCAAATCATATATTATTGCTAATAATTCCTTCTCAGCAGTAGTATAGTTAATTTGAGTTTTATTAAGTGTTTTACTGGAATAATATATAACCTTATAAATATTATCATATTTTGACCTAACAAAACCCCAATAGTATAACCACTCGCATCACACATGAATTCCAAAGGTTTTTACCAATCAAGTGAAACAATAAGAGGTGTAGTGATTAAATTTTTCTTGAATAAATTGAAGGCATTTAAGCATTCATCAATAAAATCAAATATTGCATCTTTTCCAAAAGATGACATAGAGGCTTGGCAATTTTATAAAATTCTTTATTATACCGCCTATAAAATCCAACGTCTTAAAACACTTCTAACTCCTATCATCATAGTAGGAGGAGGTAGTTCAACAATTGCTAGTATTTTTGTCAAATCAATATCCATGTCATTTTCTTAAATTTTATGTCCTAAAACAATTCCTCTTATAACCATAAGTTGGTACTTTCCAATTAAGAACTAAATTTGTTTCTTTACAGTAATTTAGAACTCTCGTTGAATGATTTAGACATGAATCAAAGGAGGTTCCAAAAATTCATCCATGGAAACTTCTATTCATTTCTTAATTAGGTCACAAAAAATGGACATCATACACCTTTGAAATGTTGCAGGTGCATTACATAAACCAAAAAGGTATTCTTCTTAAAGAAAAAGTCCTGTAAGGACTTGTAAATTTTGTTTATCTTGTTCCTCAGGAGCAATAGGTATTTGTTGGTATCTTGAATATCCATCCAAAGTAGAAATATCGTTGCTCAGCTAGCCTGTCCAACATTTGATCTAGAAAAGACAAAGGAATGTGATCTTTCATTGTGGTGAGATTTACTTTTCTATAATCTATATAGATTTACCACCCAGTAACTTGTTTTCTTAAAACTAATTTATTTCTTTCATTAACAGTTACAGCCACTCATCCTTTCTTAGGAATGCAGTGAATTAGACTAACTCAAACACTGTCAAAAATAGGATAAATAATTTAGGTGTCCAACCACTTTAAATTTTCCCTTTTAAAAACTTTCATTAGAGGGTTTAATCTCCTCTGAGTATCAACACTAGACATACAATTATCTTACATTAAAATTCTGTGTAGATAGATTAAAGGGTTGATTCCCTTAATATCAGCTAATGTCTATCCAAATGCTTTCTTATGATTTCTCAATGTTCTTATAATATTCTTTTCCCGATCTTTAGTTAAGTTTAAGGATATTATAACAGGTAAAGTTGATGATTCCACTAGAAAAGCATACTTTAAATACATACGGAGAACCTTCGTCTCAAGTTCTAGAAGTTTTTCAAAAGACAGAATAATAGGCTTACTATTTTCAATAGCGTCTAGAATTTCAAAATTTTCTTGAACATATTTTGAATCCTCGGTGTTTATCTCAATTGATTTTTATTGAAACTAATTCTCTTATTTGTATTCTTGTTCTTTTTGTTATATTTTTTACTTCACAACTTTCTCAAAAATGGTCACCAATCAAATAATTAAGTGTCTCCATTTTGAAACATTCATCATCTTTTTCTTTTGCTAGATAATTCATTGTTTTTAACAATTTAATAATATTTTTTTTATTCATTAACTCTCATGGTTAACTCTCCTTCTAAAGTCAACTTCTTTTCCTTCATTTGTTGGTTATTGGTAAAGCTAGAAGGATAAGAAGGTATACAGTTAGTATTACCCTCATTGTTCTAGTTTCCTAAAGGGTTTGCATGATTATTTTCCCATTGCTAATTTCTGCCACCAAAGGTATTATTCTAGTTAAAGTTATCATGATTTTTCCAACCTGGGTTATAATAGTTAGAATATGGGTTATTGGGTCTATTGTTAATTACGTTTAAAGTTTCAAATGATAGTTGAGAATCAATCAATTATCTTAAT
The DNA here is from genome assembly GCA_003013225.1 of Phalaenopsis aphrodite. NCBI lineage: Eukaryota > Viridiplantae > Streptophyta > Magnoliopsida > Asparagales > Orchidaceae > Phalaenopsis > Phalaenopsis aphrodite. The sequence continues at coordinate 385,802 of NEWO01000554.1, forward strand.
GAATTTTCTTTAATCACATGAGGTGTTGGAGAAAACTTCATCCCAAATTGGTTTAACTTTCTAGATATCGCAGCAACTTGAGATGTCAAAATAGAAATTGCATCATTATTATGAAAACTTGCTACTATCTTAGGATTTACCCTTTCATATGGTCATTAAAAATTGTTAGTAGTCATTTCTTCAATTAATTCATATGTTTCATTAAATGTTTTTGACATTAATGATCCACCAGCAACAGTGTCGATAATAGATCTAAAGGATCCTGCTAACCCATTATAAAGTGTTTGAATAGTTAAATAGTCTAGCAAAGCATGATCTGAACACTTTTTAAGGAGTTTTCTAAATTTTTCCCAAGCTTCGTATATTGAATCTTTTTCATACTGAGGTAATATCATTTCTAAGCTTAGCATTTTTTTATGCTGAAAAATACTTAGCCAAAAATTTTTGTGATAACTCTCCCCAAGTTATAATATATCTAGATACTAACGAGTTTAACTACATCTTAACTTTATCCCTTAGAGAAAAAGGAAAAAGTTTAAATCTAAAAATGTCATTTGATACACCATCATATTTAAATATAACACATAATCTAGAAAAGTATCAAGAAGTAAATTTGGATCATCGGATGGTGTACCCCCAAACCGATTTTTTTGTATCTATTTGATTATAACAGGTTTTTTACAAAGTTGTATAACTAAAATCTGGTTGATATTCTTTGTGACAGCATGTTACAAGAGTCATTGTTGATTGTTGTAGAGGTAGTAGTCCATTGTGAGTGTTGTAGATGGTTGCTCCAAAAGCATTGATTGGCTAGAGAAGTCATAGTAAGCAGTTACGGGAACTGTGAATCACGTAGAATGTAGTTGTCGAGTATTAATAACGTCTGTAGACCGCGGGGGCCAGAGTCAGGAGCTGCATGAACTGATGATCGCATAGGTCGTTGGGGCGAATATTGGTGACGTTTGCAGGCCGCTGGTGCCAAAAGTTGGGATTTGCATGAGCTGATGATCGTGTAGGTTGTTAGCACATTGGTCGTAGTGGTGAGCTCTTATCCTACAGACGAAAGAAGTTACTATATTTTTCAAGTTACAACGTTGACTGACGACAACTAGTCATCAATGGTTGACGACGATCACGGGTGTTGATGACGGCTAACGGTGGTCGACGACAGTCGAGATGGTGTTGGACTTCAGCTCCTTCTCAGAGCTTCCAGTTCTCTCTGAAGCTTTAAGTCCCCCCCCCCTCATGTGAGGGGTGGGGCTCTATTTATAGTGTTCTGGGTGCAATTAATGCAGGAATATCAATCATCATAATCGGACGGTCCAGAGAGTTTCCACCGATCATGTCCTGTTTAACGAATATTTGAGTGCCTTAATGATGTCCGAATTGAGTGATCTTGGTCTCGTTAGATTCGTCTTGTCGAGCGGCTCGGTTCTAGTATAAACTTGTCAGTGCCAATATTTGTTTGACTTCCCAAATGTGTCTAGAAATCTTCCAAGGGTGACTTGATCTGAGCTTGATTTGGCTCAGATTTGGCTAATTTCCATTTCATTAGGTCCGTCTAATCGAACCGATCAGTTAGACTATAATTTTGTTGAAATCGGAGTTCTAGATGACTTTTTTTAAGATTTAAATGGTTCTTGCTTAAAATATCGTCTCGAGATTCATGTCATACATCGAGATTCGTGTTGGATAATGAAAATTTGTTGGTGGTGTATCAATGCTGAAAACCAAGTTTACACAAAACCTAAAAAATATAAAGTACTTGTCTTAGACTTCTCCCCAAACAAATCCTTTTGAAGTTCTTTTAATTTATTCTTCCTCCAATACACACCAAAACAATATTCTAACTCACACACCCACAAGACTCACTCAAAGACTACAATCAAAACAAATGACTTTTACCAACGCCTCAACCAACGACTCCTTCTTTTGGCCGACCATTGACTCTATTAAAAAGAAGCTCTCAAAATTACCAACACTCACTTCAGACATCTCTTCAAAATTCAACCATGGCGTCTAGGCGCCAGCCTTCTAGAAGATCGTGCAACTACCTGGCGCCGACGTGCCATGTCAACTTTTGCTCGTTTTGACCTCTTTTTTCTCCGGTTTTGCTCCTTTTGCTCCTTAAGCTTCATATTTTGCATCTGCAATCGAAAACACACAAAATATCCTTAAAAATGAGTAAGAATATATATATATATATATATATATATATATATATATATATATATATATATATATATATA
>NEWO01000554.1:393747-420757 GCA_003013225.1 Phalaenopsis aphrodite
TATTTTTTTGGTAGAGACAGCATTTTCAAGCTTGAAGGGAAATACATTGTAACAAAATTCACCCAATCTTGTGATGAATAAAATTTTTTCAGCATCTATTAGGTGAATTTTTGTATGACAATTTCTAGAAAGGCATACAGGATCTTCATGATTGAAAGGCTGGTGGTAGCATCCACTAACGAGCCTATCTATTGTAATGGTAGATATCCTTTGGGTAGCTTACATTGAGACTAGTGAATTCAATGCACATTGCCACTTACCAGTTTCTTTTTGAACCATCACTATATTAAATATTGAATCTAGATATTGTGCTTCCTTACTAATTGGATTCTAACAGCTTTTAGACTTCCATTTAAATTGGCTTGGCCAACTTAAGAGCCACTAGCCTCATCCTTTGCTTGAAGGGTCAAGCCATTAGACTAATGTTGAGTCGGTGACAAACAACATCAATAGAGACTCATGGTATTTTCTCAACTAACCATGTGAATGTTCTCTGAGCAATTGGATAAGTGTGTCATTGTGACCTACATCCAAGTTTCATCGATCACAATTGAGATTACATTAATAGCTTAACTGGCCCCAAAGACACTTCCATGTTAAGTACCCAATTTTAGTTATTACTGGTGCACACAATTAAGGGCTCATAGGTATTAGGTGCGTGATTCCTCTAAGTTGTCCATGATGGTGATTATTTCCCTTTCACTAGTGAATTTCACAATGATTTGGTAAATAAAAATCACCACCATGAAGGCATTGAGCAATTAAAAATCAAAGAAGGCATTTTAAGTCGCTAGTAAATCAATTATAATAAAATTTTCCATAGAATTGAATTGGTTATTACCTTTTGACAAAGTGGTAGGCAACATGAAATCTTAATGTGTCTTTTCTTTCTATTAAGAATCCAAACAAAAGACTGTACACGATCATTAAACACTTATTTCCAAGGTTCATCTAATCAAAGAAGGACTCGAATAAGATATTCACTAACCTGTTGGTACTCATAAGCTTGCTACCAAATTTGAAGTTGGCGATGATGACAATATCTATATTTGTGTTATTGTAATGATTTCTTTGGGCAGATAATGCAGGACCTATCGTTGATACGAGATTACTATTCACAGCTATCTTTTGCAAAGTCTCATCAGCCTTGCCAGCTAGGAGGCTTTAGTCCCATCCACTCCAACAAAAGGTAGGATGGCATCAGTGAAATCTATGGCATGGGTTTGAATCAGATAATTGTGTTATCTTTTCACCCTAGCCTTTCTCTGTGTCTGAGTGACTACTGTATGCATAATGAATTCTTTAAATTTATTGGATTTTATTAGATTTATTTATCAGGCCTTTTGAGCATCATCACTCCTCCTTGTCATATCTATGTTCCCAATGGTAGGTGCAAAACATCTTCGAGTCACGAGTATATCCTTTAACATTCATCATAATGCGCTTCCAAAAGAAAATTATTTGGATGGTTTTTTGCACTCTTTCCATTTAGAACCTTAGCAAAGATGGATAGGAGATCTCATGAATCAAAGCTGGCGACCTCTTAAAGCAACATTCCATCTACTACTCTTAGTTTTGAGTATGTCCCATGTTAGGTTGCACTAGTCTTTTTGGTGCGTGCTATCACTGGTAGTGGCCTGGATGTTATCTTTACATTGGGTAATGTTTGTGGCCATGGAGGGTGACTAAGTTTTCACTAACTTTTATGGATGCTTCACTTTATCTAGCTTTGGTCCTAGCACACGAATAGTCAGGGTATCAAGGAAAGTTACATTCTACCAATTATATGTGATTGTACGAAGTTCTAATAACTCTGCCAATGTCTTCCGTAAATACATGCCCAATGCATAATAAAAGTGACCTTCTTGTAGCACTAGGGTGAGAGCTTCATAGAAGACCATGAGCTATACATATTGTACTTCTAGAATATCCTTTTAAAAGTAATTTATGAAGGAACACAAGAATTCTACATGTCCCTAACATAGTTGCATTAGAGTCTGAGAATTCTTATGGGATTATTGTGCACTAAGGAACTGTGTTATGAACATTCTTTTGAATTTAGTAACAAAAATAATCAACCCAATGATACACCTTTGAACCATTGAAGGGTAGACTCCTTTGGAGTCTTAACAATGTAAAAATTTTAGTGTGTTATTCACACTTAGTAAATATATTATCGATTCAAAAAAGGTAATGTGGTTGGATGGGTTAGCTTTCCTCAATAAGACTATAGAGTAGGTATTTTCAAGTGTTTTAGTGCTTCAACATTGAAGACTTGTCTCAAGAAGGTGGTTTTTGGTTGTCATGGCTTGTTGGTGCACCCTTACTTGTTGTGGACTAGAATTGTTGATTTTACAATGTCTAGGTATTAAGGGGCATCGTTTGCTCTCATGGTTGATGGGAGGCTTCCTCTAGCATTTGCATCAGTTTCCCTTCTCTAGCATGGATGGGCTACCCTTTGAAAGGTGGAGCCATCCCTTTGGCAAGCATATCCTTAACTACATGCATCAACTACGGTCTTAAGCTCTAAAATCTATTGTGCTACAAAATTTCAGGTGTCTTCCATGTTATCTGTAATCCCACAATGACTTTCTTCTCCTTATGATGCTCTTTCTATTTGTGGCATGAGCCACACTCATGTCACCTATTCAGAGAATTAAGCTCATATTTGTCCTTGAATCACACCCAAGGAATAGAGCATGACCAAAGAGAGAGTAGATAAAAAGGGGAAAGTTCGGGGAATAATATTGATAATGGTGATCCAAAAAGTTTGGGATCAAAAAAATTTATAGGTTTTTCGTGGACCGAAAAAAGGATAATGGTTTACATTTAACTCCCTCTATTTATAATGGTTGTTTCTCCCAAAATGAACTATTTTTTTGTATCTTGCTTTAGACCTTCAGATCTAAAAGTCCCCGAAGTTTTAATAAACCTACCTTCTATATGAAATGAGGCCTTGAGAAAATCAACATTATATATTCATTTAGGCAATAGTTTGTTATGGCTCAGCTTTTTTCTCCCCGGCTCGGTCATTTAGCATTATTTATTCGGCCTCAGTCATTTGTCCTTGGTCATTCAACCTTGATCCTTGGTCGTTCGCCCTTAGTTGCATGGGTTCATTTTTGGAGGCTAGTTTCCTTAGATTCCTTGTCATATACAGTCATGTCTGATCATTTCGTAATCTTGATTTTGTGTCTACAAGCGGACCCACGTAGGATTTTTGAGATGTACGTAGGACCCATGGGGACAATTTCACCCACCACCCCCTCCACACAAATTCAGATTTTTACTTATATGAGTGAGCAATTTCGTCTTCTCCACCTCTTGAATTGTCAGCTTTACCCCTCCTGAAATATTGTTTTGCCCTTCATCTATGGGGGCAGTTTGTGATCAAAGAGGTTGGTTCCGCCCCTTAGTTCCTGCCATCTCATCTAGAATGATTTATACAAATCACTAAAGATGATCTGATTGGTTACTTTTCGTAGTATAAATTATAATGATTTTTCACATCCTACCAATTAGTGAGGTCAATAGAATTCAACTTGAGATGGTATGAAAGAAGGCAAGCAAGATTTGGAGCACCCATATTGACGAGTACTGAAAGTGAACAATAAACGTTCGCCAACCTATCCTAGCAATTATGTTTAATTCAAAGAATTTATTTTATATTATTTTAATTTATTCAAATTTGTTAAGTTCTGCGTGCGCTTTCGGCGAGAAGAAAAAAGTGTAAAATATATCAAAAATACCCACCTTTATTGTCGTCTACCCACATCCCCAAGCCATGAACTATCCTCATAATTATTATTTAATAATTTTTAATATTAAACTTTTGACTAAAATACGAATAAAAATATATGTGAATGTGAATTTGACCACTCTCTCTGGCAATTAATATTTATATAAATATCACACAATTCCCACATATTTGACTCTCATGATTATATTTTTTTATTATAAAAATCATATTTTTATATCACTATTATTAATTTTTAAAACATAAAAATGCATCTCCTAATGCATAAATAAAAGACTACAAATTATAAAATTAAGATTTAAATATTATACATTTAAATACATAAAAAACTAGGTTCAAATGCAAATATGACTATTTTATAATATATAAATTTCTCTCCATAATTCCCTGCTTCATACTAAAGCAAATGATACAATTAATAAGCACTTCTTCAGCTGGGTATATCAGGAAGAATTTCCGACTCATTTCAAGTTCCATAATATCTTTTATAATTCACTTAAAACTGTTAAACAAAATTATTTTAATCTTAATACAAATTTATAAAAATAAATGTCGTTTTTTAATCAAGCAGAAAAGAAAATAGCGATTATTAGAAGCAAGAGCAGCAACCCAGTAATTGACCATGAAGACAACGTCCATGTGGTGGTGGTTTAGTGTGAACCATCTGACTTTTAAGTGATGGTGTATGGAAAGAGGGCAGGCAATTTGCACTTGGAATTTTGCACATTGGAGAAAGACGCAAGTTTCTTTGGTCAAATGCTACGCCTTTTTTAAGATTGGACAGCAATCATCTCTCATTATTTTAATGATTCTATGAATTATGTGTAGTGAGAATATTAATAATAATGGCTGGCATTGTGCAACGTTTTGAATGACATGGGCGGCTGCGGTATTTGCTTCTATATTTATGGTTGGCTCGACTTTTAAACAATCTTGACCGCCAAGCTTCGCCTACTTAAAAAATAATGTAATCCAAGGGTGCGTTCGAGATAGTTTGTGCTTTCAGGATAAACAGTTTATCTTGAAACATGTCGACCCGTGGCCTGCGTTTAGTGTAAAAATGAAACCGAGTTTTCGGATAAGAAGACAAAACGGACGATCCAAACTGCATCATGACATTTTCAAAAACACTCCCGCTCTTATAAGTTGCCCCAAACGAGCCCTTAATGTCAGGAACATAAAATAAATTATTATTTTATACAGGATTTTAATTCAAACAAAAGCATTGTATTTTTATCTTATGATTTAGAAAGAGTTCAACATTTCATGATAGAAAACAGTTATTTTATAATTACTTAAACAATTATTCGAAACAAGGCCGAACATATTCTGAAAATTATTGCTTTGAGCGTTACTCGAACAATTATTGAACCTTGCCCAATTATGTTTCAAACATCATTTTATCATGACTTACTAAAATCTTTTAACATCACTGAAAAAAAAGGTGTAATACATCTTTGTACATAGTTCTATTAGGACCGTAGTATGATCTAACATTGTTTAAGCTTTGTTCAACTATAATTTGATCAAAGTTCAAAAATATATAAACCATAAAGAATATGATTTGATTCATGGCTAAGAAGTGTTCTGATAAAAATAAAATAACGGTATAGCTACATACATGCCACTAAATTCCTATGTATTTACATATCTAACATCTTAATTATGATTTTTACATATATGCTAACTTATGCATGAAAATATATATTTCACTTTTTGAAATTTAAAATGGAGATATTCTTATGTGATATGAAAGAAGTTGGTGATAAAAATGTAAACGAGTAATGTTTATCTGTTAAATAATAATAATTTGATGATATAAGGATGTATATTAAAGATGGTCATTAGTTCGACAATCATCACAAAAAAATAATAATAATAATTTAATGATATAAGGAAATATTTCTTTAAATGAACTCAAATATCATATATACAACAGTAGATTCGACTGCATATCTTCAAAGATTTTTATCTAAGTGATTGGATGTGTCATTTGAAGAATAATATTCTATCTAAATGGTAGAAATATTACCTTAAAATGATTCTAATCATTATGATGGAGAAAATTCTTAGACTTATGAGTTTGTGATAACCAATAATTTTTCCCCTACTTTATCATTGTAAGATATGGTTTATTTTTTTTCTGTCGTATGTATCCCTACAAGGTAAGCATGAATAATTAATTACATATCCATATTTGTGAACTTCTGAGAATATTTCGATTAAAGTCGTGACTTGTATTATGCATGATTTCAAGGTTGATATTTTCAAATGGAATGATCGAGGTTTTGTACAGATTTTTCAAATAAGGGAGCTTCGGGATTTGAAAGGTTTTCCTTAGAATTCAAAAGTTAGAACTTACAATCCAATGACGTATAATTATTGAAAGGCCCATTAAAAGGGTTAACCAACTTTGGGAAGAAGGTGTGTCCTAAGGACTAGAATTGTATAATTATTAAAAGAGTTTAGTTTGTCCGAAAAGGTTGAATTTGACTAATTTCGTTTGACATAGCTTGATTTTAAATATCTATTTTTAAGATTTGATTTCAGGTTGATTTGAGCTGAAGGTTTGATTTGAGTTCATCTGGTTTGAAAAGTTTAATTTGAATTGATTAGGATTGAGTAATTTGATTTTAGTTGATAGTTTGATCAATTTGGTTAGAATTAAAAATTGTTGGTTAGATTTCCAAAGGATGAATTTTAAAGTATAATTGGTTTTGGTTTGAAAAGTTTGGGTCAACTCTTCTGGAGTTAAATGATTGATTTCATTATTTTATTTTGAAAGGTTTGATTTTGAATTTTAGCTTGAAGGTTGATTTGTAGGCTAAAGGCGTGTTTGTGGCGGATGTTGTTTTTTGAAGAATCAATCGTGAAACTGCTTTATGGAGAAGTAGCTTCACAAGAGCTATTAGAAAATTATTGTTGGAATAGATGGAGCCTGTTCGGATAATCTACTATTGCTAGAGTTGTTTCTATTGAAAAAGTATGTTTTGCCCTTATATAAATAGTTTTCTTGAATAAGTGCACTTTTGTAAATAATTGCAGTAGAATAATAAAAATATGTCTAGCAATAAAGAAAGCACATCGTGTCCAAATTTCTCCAATACATCAGTTTTTAATAATCATTTCATGCATTAAATGATAATAATAAGAATAACAAAAATAACACATAAGACTAGAATGACATTCACCTGCAAGTCTAGAAGATCGAGTCCTCGTGTTAATTCTTTGTATGCGGTAACATCCCTCCTCACTTGATCACTATCTAGAGTGAACTTTGTATTATCAATCTAATGAGAATAAATGCAATTTTCATGTTTTATATTTATAAGACAACCATAAATTATCCTCCCATAGCTACTTCCCTTCTTGATTTGTCCAAAGAACACTGTGTACCACAATGGTAGTACATAACAATCAAAGTAATCAATGATCTTGAACTCTTCTTTCATGTGATTACAACACGTTATGTCTTTAATTAGCAAAATAGACTAGATATGAAATAGAGCATTAGAAAAATATTTGGTTTCACAATGGAAAAAGATATAGAAAGTGGACATGAACAAATCCTAAATACAAAACGATGCATAAATATCGTAGAAAATAAACATAAAAAAATCTTTAATTCATCTAAAATAGGAAACAACTACTAGAAGACACTATAAAGCACTACATTAATAAACTATATGAGTTCACCAAAGCATCTGTAATCTTTTCTCTTAACTTGATTCTCTTGAACACTCCCCCATTCAGAGGTGTTGAAGTCATTTTTACAAAAGCCTTCATCGGGAAATGATTGTTTGACCCGATGTTTGAATGCTTTCGCGAGTATGGATGTTGCATCATCATCTAAGACTTTGAAATCATTATCATCTGTAGATGAATGTCATTGCAATAACTATCTTTACCAATTTTTTGAAGGAATATGTTGGCATATCGTGGTGTATGACCCACTTCTTCTTCCATACACCAAATGCTCTCTTGATAATACTTCGTAATGAAGAGTGTATTTTATTGAACAATTCATTCCTCCCCCTAATCACTTGATTTTTGAGCTCAAAATTAGAAGTTGCTACCTCATGTCAGGGAAGATCTTTAGGAAATCTCATTGTAATGGATATCCTGAATTAACAAGGTAACAATTTTCTGAATAATAACATCATTATTACATATCCTCAAATCAAACGCTTCATATATGGTCTTGAATGTACTAATCTCGTGAAGGTAATGGAAATTTGTATTCACATCGTTGGGTTGGAAATTTGAATATTCAACTATAATATGCACTCTCTTCTTATCCAACCATCAAGAATGTAAAACACATTGAAATCACAAACAGCTTAGATATTCTATGTAGTAGCTCTGTATGTATGATACATGCAATCTTCTCATCATTACCAACGCGCGCATTGACATGTGTGTCATCAATTGGTCAGATACAATCCTATTTAAAAAAAAAATTAAATAATAATTATTATTATTGTAAAATATAAAACAAAAATAAAAATAAATATTAATAACTTATCCATTAAATGGAATCACTGTGTGATATAATATATAGTGTGTTGTCGAGAACTTCCGTTGGTGCAAGGAAAGATGATCCATGCAAACCATAATTACTATGTAATTCATTCAGCAAATCATAGAAATTGTTTTTGACATCCAAGAAATACTACAATTTATGCTTGGATGAGCTTTGAGTAGCTTGCCAACTTACTTGTCCCTCACATATGATAATAACACACAATGTGTCTTAAACAAATGTGAAAGAAAAGTCATTTATAAGATACACTCTTATGGTAAGAATCGTTGCTCGTTTGACTGTCTTTATAATTTTTCATCATCTAATGGGTCTATTTGGCTATTGTATGCATGTTATAATAAAAAAAAGAACAAAATATGCTAGAAAAAAAATAAATTTTAAAATGATGCATAATAAAAACCTTACAACTTGTGCAAACCTTAAATATTGAAATGTCACATAAGCATGACACAAAATATACTTTAGCATGAAAATGTAAATTATCACAAATCATATTTCAAAATAATGGTAAAAAAGGTAAATTAACAAGAAAGATTGCCCAAATAACATTAGAGGTAAAAAATCATCCATTTTGGCATGAGCATGAAGAAATCTTCCTACTTATTTCGATCCTATAGATGTTTTATGGGGAATAAATACAAAGGCATGTAATCAAATATCTCTGAAGTAGAGTTCAATAGCTTCACATCATCTATCATAGTTGGGTATCTCTGCAGAGCTATACGAGCACTACATATGATATTCGTGATGGTTATAATGAGATGAGATATATACCCAAATAATTATACTGCCACAGTCTTCATTTTCTTTATACCCTTCTGGTGGAGGGTGGGAAGAGCTTGGAATAACTTTGTTTACCACACTCTCTCTCCTCTAGAGCTTCCTCTTGAATTTTATTGGAATGAGCATATTCAGACTCATCCAGATTCTAGATGGGTTCTGTGATGAAGCTTACACATTGGTGCCCGTAGCCACAACATTCAAGAAAAATAATATCAACCTTTTCCTTTAGCCAAGCTCTATGCTAGAAAGACTAATTTTTTTTCCATTGGGTGGGACCTAGTCATGATAAAATTACAATTCATTAAAATATTTTCTACTTACTAATTTTTTTTCCCTACGCTGCTCCTCTATGCATCCACCGTTTTTTTAACAAGGTCGTCCTAACCTAGTCTAGTAGCCCCTTTCTTAACTCCATTCATAATTTCCAATCTCATATATATATATATATATATATATATATATAATTTTTTGCGGGAAAAAGTATTTTACCTACACATGAAACGATACATTTCACCTTAAAATGGTTAGCTATTTGGGTATTTTTGCGTTGTTAAAGATATGGTGGTTCTTAATATAAAAAATAAAGTTTTGTGTTGAATCCAAATTTGTCACCAAAAGAGAAAGAGGGAAAGGTGGGGGGTGATGGGGGGTGTGGAGAGATGAGAAGAGTACACAACAACTTTCATCTCTGGGCAAAATGAGATATTTACGGGCACTTTTGACAAATTTTATATAATCAATTTTTTTTATACATGGAGAGGGTGTAAAGCCTAAAATCCTTTCCTAAACGTAGTTACATGAGAGAAGGGAGAGAGGCCAAAGATCAAAATAAAAGAGAGAAAGGTAGAGATAGAGAATAGGGAGGAGAGGAGAGGAATACACAACGACTTGCCACTCTGAGGAAAAATTGGATATTCCTGGGCCGTTTTGACCATTTTAATATAATCAAATATTTTTTATACATGGAGAGGGTGAAGAGCCTAAAACCCGTTCCTATAAGTAGTTGCATGGGAGAGAGGCTAAAACTCCTATTTATATGATAGGGTAAACAATAAAGGAAAGCTACATTTATAACCCCGCTTTATGGGGGACTATATAGGTTATTTTAATAAATAAACTCATGTGGGTCTAAGGTCTTGACATTCTCTGGTTCAGTTGACTGAGGCTGAAGTGGCAAATCAATCAATGCTATCAGTTCGCCTTCTATTCTGGGAGCATTGGTTGGGCGGCCCTTCAGGATTTGGCAATCGGGAAAATTTTTGGAGATAGTCTTGGAGATGAGTTCATCCAGCTAATGTTGGTCAGTTGGATGCATTGAGTTGGTCTTCAGTTCTTATTTCTTGCAAGGGGAATTCTTGTTGTTTCAATAGAATTGCATCATCGAGTAGAGGATGTGTTCTGAACGTGCATCATTGGGATGGTTTGGATGAATACAGGCTGGTGTGAGCAGATCGACTTTCCCAGTTACCTATGTCACTTTCTGATGGGTGTAGCATTGTCATGTCATTCTTTCCTTGAGCTACAAGATTTCCTCAAGGTTCATGCTGACGCATTTTTTATGTACCTTTTGGTATAAGATATATAAATTTATATATGAATAATTAATGTGATATTTATATAAATGCTCTTGTTTCCATACTTTGCTAAATGATTTTAATAGAAAAATTGAATGCCCTTATATCAATTTATGCATGTAAAATAGGGTCACGAGCATAATATTTTTGGATAATGTGTAATTTTTGTGATCATTTAAAAATAAGAATTTAAAATAAATAAAAAAATTGATGACCACTTAAGACAATTTTACGTGAAGATTTTCATAATGGATCATGCTTTGACCAAAACATATTTTTTATTAAGTGCCAGAAAATTCGTTGTGATAGAGTGATAATTGAACGTCTTAGCATTGCAAGATGGTTCGTCATACATAGATATAAGAGAAAAGTAGTTTGAGGAGACCAATTTTTTTATGTGCAAAAATCCTAAAAAAGAATAAATCACGAGGCCTATCCCAATCAAAACAATCAACAGAAACATAATTACAATCATACACCAAAAATTATACATAGCTTCATACAAAACAATCAAAATTTAAGTATTAGACATCACAGTCATACTTTGACAACAATGATTGCAAGATGTGGTAAGTAATGACAAGTTGTGATTGTCAACGATAGTTGAAGGTATACAAGACAGTGGTTGATGGTGCTTGGTGGTTATAGAAGTCGGTGTTTAATCGTTGGGGGGTCTTCTCTTCAGAACTGGCTCTTGATTTCCAATTCTTCTCTCCTCCTCTCAAGTGAAGTGAGGGGTTGATTTATATCCTTTTGGGGATAGACATTTTGGTCTATAGGTGTGTAAATTTCTAACCACATGATCAGATGATCCATGCTAATCCCCCTTGATCATAAGTTATTTTTTAAGGATTGAGTGTTTTAATGACAATGGAATTTGGTGATCTTGGGCTCATTTTACTCATATCGTGGAGAAGCTCAATTTGATTATAACATATTAAATTTAGATTTCATTTAATTAGATTTCATTTGACCATTCAATTGATAATCCAATACCTCAAATTATGTTGTAATTATTTTATTTAAGCTTGATTGTACCTGAATTAAATCATTTTTAACATCACTCGAGCCATTCAGTTTCATTATAAACTTATTGAAATCATATCCCAAATGATCTTGAATTTGATTATGGAAGATCCTTTATAAGGAAATCATCAAGATTCATGCTACATAAAAAATTATTAATGGCACATATGTTTTCGCCTTATTTTTGAGTGATGTTACTTATGTCATCTGAAGATATAACTTCAAACATGCTAAAATTTTGTACTTTGAAGAGGCTTGAGATGTCATTAATGCATTATGAAGTTTTGATGAAGTTGTCCCAGTTGGGAGAGGCTGCACTAGAGAAGTTGAGGCAGCCTTACAATAGCATATTGGTATTTAAGTGTGTAGGTATGCATGCCCAAGCTCACATGTATTTCCAAACAAAAAATGAGCACAACAATGTAATGGGGTCTGTGGGTGGCAACAAACCAAAACTAAGATGTAATGACAAGTGGAAGGACGAGTAAGTGCTAATGAGTGTAGGAACGAGGCATGTGGATACACACGAGTGCACAGATGCAGGTGTCACGGGTGTAGGATGTGAAATGGAACATAAACATGGGCATAGATGTGGGAGTTGTGCACGTGGGAAAAGGGGATTGGTTTAAATTTTCATGACAAAAATTAGGAAATATTATCTTTAAGGATTTCAAAGTGGCAGGACTTTTCAATGAGATTGGACGTAGATGTTTGAAAAGGGGATTGGTTTAAATTTGGAATATTTTAATGTGGAGTTCAAAGGAGGAAGAACTAGGGGATGTCATAGATCCAGAGAAGAACCTCGATGACTTCCCAAGCTATCATATTATTTGGCTTCAATTTTGAGGAGAAATGTTTAGGTGTTTCATCCTACCAATTTTATTTATTAGAGCTTACATTCATGTGAAACGATCACACAAATAGCCTGGAAGATGTGAGAATTTAGATCATGATGAACGACAATCTCAGAATCCTAGGATGAGTTAGGGCTTATATTGTATAGCAGGGCTATACAAAAGCCTAAAGATAAGGTGAGGAATTATGTTGCATAAACAAACAACCTCGAAGTCCTATGACTTTGTTGTTTTAGCTTAAGGAAGAAATATTGGTTTAGCTGGGGAAGACATGTTTTGCTATTGAAGATGGTCGTGCTGCCCATTATGCTAGCTCTAAGCTGATCAGTTTGAGTTTTCTAGTGTGTCAAGTTATAATGTCAAATTAGGTGTCCCTATGGTTTTAGTTCTTTAAATTTTATGGGGGCATGTTAAAGTTGATTAGAGCGACACCGATTATGATCCTACAGTTCTCTCGTTCCAGCACCATTATTTTCTATTGGATTCACTTAGTCGAAATGAATTTACTAAACTCAACTTAATGAGTTCCATAATTTCAGTTAGACCGAGGGAAGCCTCGTTAGTAACCGTAGGTTACCTCCTCTGAGAAGTTTCCGATCATCCGATAGAGACGTCTTAATTTAGTTGAAGTTGTAGTTTTGTGTGATGTTTGTGATTAAATTTTGAGTTGTTTTATATTTTGAATGTTGTGGAAGTGATTTTTTATCTTGGTTGATTTTAAATTTGTTTTTGGTTTTGGTTTTGTGGTTATCCTAACAGTTTTAGCTTTCATGTAGTGTGACATCGTTGTTTAGCATGCAAGTTTGTATTGACATAAAAAGTATAGTATGAAAGTACAAGAAAGACAGTATTGTAAAATATAAAAGTGTAACTGGTGAGTCTTCTCGTTCCACCACCTGAAACTCAAAATGCATGTTAAAGCATTTTATATGAAACAGGAAAGTAAAGTTTTAGCGACCTACCTAACACTAGGTAATATCTTGGTGGGTCCCTGTTAATTTGATTAAGGATGATATTTATTAAACAAAACATATTAATTTTAGTAGACCTCTGAGGTATCCAACAGATTTAGAGAAAGAAGCAGGTTCGTGCTACTCTCTCACTGCCTGGTGAAAAATCCCGAGCTCTTTTAAACTTATTATGTTTCTTAATAATTGATCTTATAAATACCCTTAATGCTTAGTGATCATCGATGTCTCAATTATCCCTAAGAATAGGGTAATTATCAATTGTAATTTAATTTAAGAATTATGTGGGTGAAGACCCTTAAAGGGGCAAGTTAGTGTTTTTAAGGCATGTCGCCAACTTTTGATTTGGGCTTGTAGTGTTTGAATAATGTTCAATTTTCAATTATGTTTACCTTTTGTAATCCTCATTTAAACAAAATTTGATTTAGCCTAGGTCACTAATAAGCCCTTAAGATTTTGGTGAATGTCTCAAGTCACTTTGAATGAAATTGAATTTTAAGTTATGAAAATTCATTTTTGAAAGTCATTTGAACATCAAAGGGGGGTATAAAATTTGTGAGTTATTGACACCCAAAATCATACCACTAAATCTAGGATCATTTAATTGACTAGACTTCCAAATATCTATAATTTTAGGAAATTATGAATTTTTCCTTTTGATTAGGAAAAGTGAAATGGGTTTCTACTAATTAAGCTCTTGTGTCTCAAACATCCAAGTGTGTTGATTAGGATCAAAGATTACCCATTCTCCTTTCTGGAATTAAGCCTAAATGTTAATTAAGGCTAAATTTCCAAAATTATATTTTTGCCCCTAAGGCTCTATCACTTCATAATTTGTCAAATTTAATCCAAATGACTTTAAAATTTTTACCTTACCTCACTCATGGGTCAATCAAGATATCAGAGAAGAAAATGTATTTTTTAAAAATTTAATTTAATTTACATAATTATTTTAATGCAAAAATAGGACTTTTCAAAGAAAATTCCTTAACTTGACCAAGGTGCGACCTTGAAATTTTTATTGGAGGTAGGCTTAGATAAGAGATGCCTTTGGACCAAATTTCATGATTTTTTGAATTTTATTTAAATTATTAGAATTAAGTTAATTTCTCGAGTGTTTATTAATTATAAAATATTCTAAATGCGAACAATTAAGTTATATTTTAATTAAATATCTCTGATGTCAAGAGACATATAGAAACAAATTTCACATTTTTCTGATTTTTATTTAAATTGTTGGAATTATTTTAGTGAAAATCCGTTTTTAGCCTTTAAAAAATTATTTTAAGCTTCAAAATTCAATATCTTTATTTAGAAAATCAAGAAAAATATTTTAATTGTTACTAAGTGCTTAGAAAACAGTTTAGAACATTTTTATGAATTTTATTATATTTGTGATTTTTATCATTTTTTAATTATTTAAATATAAAAAATAGGCTAAAAATGTTGTTTTTATTTTTGTTTCAAATTTATTTTTAGAAAATCTCTCTGACCATAGAGAACTCCAAAATCAAATTTTAGAATTTTTCAAGTTATATTTTATTTATTAAAAATCATTTTAGTGCCAAAAATGTCATTTAACTTGAAAAATCAATTTAAGTTACCAAATGAACTCCAAATGATTTGAAATTTTCATGGGAAGTTCTATTGACTTTGAATCTTAGTGGAGACTAAAAATCAAATCATTTAGATGTTTGTGTTACCCAAAATTAATTCTCTTTAAGTTGTAGGGTTTGTGAAAATTAGGTGTATTTTTAATGACTTAGCGCATGAATTATTTTCTAAAGGGTTCTCTCATCATAGTAAACTTTCCAAAATTTTCTTGAAATTTTTTAAGCAACAAGCTAATTATTATGATTAATTTATGTAAATAATAGGCCTAAACTTGAAAAATATGGATCTGTGTCTAGGGATCTCCTCTCACTTTAGAAAAATCAGGGAATATTTCCTAAGATAGAGGCAACACATGCTAAAATTTTAAGTCATGGTGAAATGTCTACATGCATGGAGAATCAAAAGACTCAAAACAACATTTAATTAATTAAAAATAAAATATATATCAAATGAACTTCAAACCAAGTATTTTTATTTTATTTTTGTGATGTTTCTACAGTAAGATATGAATTTTTGAAGTTATGGATCATTTTTTTATTTTTTTAATTCCCTATTTATCTATTTAAACGCGTGGCGCCTCGTCATCCTGCTGTGGCTCCGAAACTCCATGTGGCGCGCTCTTATTAGACGTCGTTGTCCACCCGTCTGCTGACTCAGCCTGCAGTTCATGTAAGAGAGTGTTGTCCTGCTTGATCTCCTCCGTCCATCCAACTCATGCTTGATCAGATGGCTCCCCGTCATCATCCCCGATAGAGTGATCCCATGATCGTTCACACTAAAACCTTAAGATCTCGGCCTAGACTCAACCAAATCACTTCGGGTTTGATATTATGGACTCGTCTAAGTTAAACGAACATATCCATACAGTAATCATGTAATTAAATTAAGCCTAATTAAATGGAGAATCAAAATAGGCTCGAGAGGAAGAGGAGATCAATACCTTGGCTCTGAGAAGGGATGCTTTGATCAGAGATGCTCGACACGTTCGTTAGGGTCCAAGGAGGCTAGGGATTAAGCCTCTTGTTGTGGGGTGAGGCCCAAGTATGAATTTGACCAAGCTCGATTTTAGATGTTGGTCTAGAGTTATGTTAGAGGCTCTGTGGAAGGGGGATTTGATGGGGCTTCTCCCTCTTTCACTATGGTGAAGGTGTGGGTGAGTTTAATTTGAGTTTGGTGGAGTGTAGACGTGTGGAGAGCTCTGTCCTGTCTCTGTCAATGTTTTAAACTCAAAAATTGGGCTCCGACAAGGGGATTCAGGGCAATGTGGTGGTTGGATTGCACTGAGGAGGTCTCAAAGAGGCTTTAGGATCAATTTGGGGGAGTCTCTTAGAGGAATTTTCAGGACACCCTCCATGGCAGTGGAGGAGAGCTTTTATAAAAATGGCCTAAGGCTTGTTGCCATAGCTAATTTGGGGGTGAAGTGTGCTGCCTAGGTGGAGGGCAGAGAGGCTCTAAGCTTCAAATGGGAGGAGGTGACCTCTAGGTTTGAATTAGATTTAATCCCATAAGGGTGGCTCTTGGTTTGGCCATTTTCCAGCCGCTAGGTTGGCTGGCCGGCCAGGGGAGGTAGCCAGCGAGCTCAGTGATCTCAGGGGAATCTGTCACAGTAATTAAATGTGTTTGTGCTTTGTTTTGGCAAAAAAAATATCTAAGGCTTAAGCAAATATGGCATTAAATCCCTTGATTTAGGGGACCTTTGGTCCATGGCTTAGCTGAGGTGGTTTTATGGAGTTTAGGCTAGTCACTAGGTTCCAACTAATGGTTGTGGACTCATTAATTTGGTGACTTTGAAGTAGTTAGGCTATCTTTAGTGCATGGGTCCAATGTGGGTTCAAATGACCAAAGTTTGGGTTTGGGCTAGGCTAGCTATATCAATTGGCCCAATTCATTGATCAAAATTGTGTATATGACTTTAATGTGGATTTTTGGTGAAGAATTGAAATAATTTTGAGTTCAATTGGAGGGTCAATTTGAAGGATTTTTTGAAATTTGGTCAATTTGGGCATGTTAGGCTAGACTTGGGTCTAGATTGGGATAGCCTTAGGATAAGTCCAAATTGTCAAGGGAGATGTTGTGAATATTTTTCATGAAGGAATATAGTGGAAATTTTTGGGCTAAGGCCATCGATTTGGTGGGATTTTGAAACATGGCCAATTTGGGGAAAATTTGGGGCTTTTTTTTTACTTAGGTTTAAATCAAATAAAATTGAGGCCTCACAAAGGCCAATTGAAGTTCAATTTTGATTTATAGGAATGTTATGAAGATTTTTCTACACAAATTGTGGAAATTTGAGGAGGACATACGTTCAATTTGGTGGAACCAAGTCATAGGGCCAAATTTGGGGTTTTTATTTTGATCAAAATTGGGCTCAAATTATGTGCCAGTTAGTCTTGGATTTGGTTTATATTAGTCATATGAAAGGTTAATTTGAGTTTAGAATTGAAATTGGGGGACATTGAGACAAAATTTAAGGAAATTTGAGGTAATTTTGAGAAAAATTAGGCCTTTAAGGGGTAATTTGGGGATTTTAGTCAAAGATGGTCAAATTGGCCGAATTGGGTCATGTGGTAGTTGAGGAAAATGAAATTAGGAATATTTTCAAGGCTTTAGAAATTTCTCTGATTTTTTGGAAATTTTGAAATTTTGGGCTAAGGAGGGGCATTTTGGTAATTTGGCAATATTTTATGATTTTGCGTAGTTTGGGTGTTTTCAAGATGTTTTGAATGATTTTTTAACCAACTTGGGTATTTTGGATAAATTTGGGAATTTTGGACAAATTTAGGGTCACAAGATTATCTATGTAATTTGGGGGAGTTTAGGGGCAAAATGCTAGGTTGGGCATTTTGGTAGAGTTGGGGTGCCAGCCCCCATCAATAAGCCATGGACCAATGAAAACCTCATTTTGGGTCCTCTATGTACTGGTCTTGGCCAAATCCTAGCCTAGGGCCAGTGGGTTTAGGGAACCACCTACATAAGTATCCAACAAGTATCAAGGGACCAAAGTCAAGAAATTTGAGGTTAGGGTTGTGAGTGAGAGTGAGTGTAAGTGACTGTATTAGCCCTAGACCAACACCCAGTGTCAACCCTAAGGTCCATCAGTCTTTAGGGGACTCATCTTAAGCTCCTTTATAATGACCCCACCTACTAAGTGCTAGAGGTTAGGACCAATATGTGGAACTTCAAATTAAGTAAAGAGGAGTTTAGAATTTCTAATGGTGAGGGTTCCTTATCTACTTTTCTAAGAATAGTAAATAGGAAAGTCTTATAGCTAGACCTTAGGCTACCAAAGAGGAAAAACTAAACCTCAACCAAAAGTGAGGTCAACAGTTCACAAAAAATTAACCACTTTAAAAGGGAGAGTAGCCACAACACTTCTCCACGACTTGAACTTTCATCCAGGTTGTAGCTACATTCTTCCTTAGCCAGTTGTTACTTTCTTCCTCGAGCTGTTGTTGCTTTCTTTAGGCAGTTGTTACCTTCTTCCTTTGGCTAATATTGGCTTCTACCTCAAGTTGTTCTTGTCCTCTCCTTCCAGATTGTTTTTTTTCAATAAGAGGACCTTTATGATTGATTTTCCTTTGAGGTTACAATATCTAGAGATTAACAACCCCCTAAAAGCTATAAGAATTATTAGAATACTGACAAGGTAGTGTTGAAAATTACTGAGAATGCTTGGATACTTTTTTGAAAGAAGTCTTATTTTGCAAGTGATATGGTGGTTAGTTTGTTTAGTCCGTCTGATTGCGCTTATTTGGTTCCTCTTTCATATAACACAATATGTGAGTTGAATTTGCATGTTGTCCACTAATTTTTACACATTCTTAATTTTAAGGATGTTCTAACAGTGATAGAAAATTTTTCTTCTAGATTTTTCTTTGCAAAAAACAAATGGGGCCTTCATGAGAGTTGAGAAAAAAATATAATAACTTCTTATTCCTCTTCATGTCATTGTAGAAGATGTACTAAGAATGCTTGATTTTCATGATATCAACATTTAACGTTTGATTCACATTACATTTATACTTTTGTGAATGAAGAATTTTTTTTCTTAAAACATACCGCTCCATTCATCTTGGAAGATATTGTGCCATGATGTTTAAGATGTTTGCAAAAACCTATTCTATACTGGCTTTTAACATCATTTTAAAGTGACCCTTGTAGGATAGTGATTTTAAAATTCTTCCCTCAAAATAAAGTAAGAAGAATGACACGGTTAAATTTTTTTTGACTAGCCCATCAAAACTTCATATTCCAGAGGAGATGTTGAATTACTTATGTATTGGATTCTAAAGAGCTCTGGATTATGTAAATTTTCTTTGCACATAGAAGTTTATTTTGTTTCATATTAATTTTATTTATATGACAATTTTTTCTACTTTAGATGAAAAAAAGATGAACCTTGATGTGGTGCAAAGACTTTCCTTAAAAGAATGGAATTGAGTGTTTGAAATTCCTTCTAAGTGAATACAATAATACATATGATTTTAAGGTTGAAAATATTGAAAACCTTAATAGAGCTTAGAATTGAGCTATCTATTATGATGACTTCTTTCTCCTTATATTGTCAAGATTTAAAGCATACTTAAGAGGAGTTGGTGGATACATAAAGTAATTTTAACTAAAGTAGCAAAATCATGAAGGCCATAAATAACAAGGATGTCTACATATGAAGAGGAAAATAACAGTTTGAAGTTAGTGCAACATATTAATATTTTTGACATTAAATCGAGGGGCATAGCTTCCAAAGTTACATTGATTTTAACATTATCATCCAAAATCAAGTTCAGAAGGTTTGTGATCACATTTATGATTTTAACATCAAGATGTTATAGCATGAATTCCACGAGGAAGGATTCATACAAGGCTTCATAAAAGGGACTCGTACCGCGCACCATCAAGCTGGAGTTGATATCAAGGGCCTATCTCTCAACAAGGCATTTGAAGATCCTTCTTCTTATATAAAAGGTGAAGAAGCTTATAGTGATTTTAATGAGCACACCACAGACAATTCTTCTTCTTAGAGATTTTTATTTATTTGATGTAGTCATTTTACTTTTTAATAGTGTGTTTATTACAAATCTCCTTGTCTGCTTGATGTATCCCTTACACTTTGTGATAGTGTATTTGTCTTCAAATGTTTGGAATAAAATTATATTTCATCTCTTATTTACTTCTTATGTTGCAACATAACTACAAATTGGAATTTTACTTAAGTTATGTAGACAGAATGATTTGGGCAATAGTAAAATTTATGAAGTTACCCAAATGATGTAACCCATCCTAGGTTATTTTATTAAAGATGTTAGACGGTGCTAACCCATCCTAAGTTGAAATAAATCCTTCAAGAATGTTGGCACGTCCTAGGTTAATTTGCTGAAAAATATTCAAAAGCATTAAATTTCTATAAAAAAATTGAGTAAAATCTACCAAGCATCTTAGACTTATCTTAGGTTATTATTCCAGAAAATTTTTAAAGGTGTTAACCTATTACAAAAAAAATGAAATAAAATCCACCAAGGATCTTAGACCTGTCTTAAGTTATTGACAATGTCAGAAGAAATCAACAAAGAATATTAAAAATGTTCTATGTTATCTTGACAAAATATTTTTGATTGGATTAACCTATTATGAAAAAAGGCGAACAAAATCCACCAAGGCTATTATACCCAATCTAAGTTGTTTTCTAGAAAATAGTTGATAGTTTTCACCTATGATGGACAATATCGAATAAAATCTACCAGGGTTGTTAGACCAGTCCTAGGTTTTTTTCTCAAAAAAATATTCCATAGTGTAAACTAGTGTGGACAAAGTCAAATTAAATAATTTTTGGATTAATCAAGCTCAGTCTAAGATGTAACATTGGTTGCATATTTCCTAAGATTGACATGCAATTTGGCTCTATAATTTCTAAAGAATGTAATCATAACTGTATTCAAACAAAATATTATACATATAGAAGAAAATCATAATTCATAATATTGAGTACGTCAAATATTGGAACTAAATCCAACACATAGATACAAAATGATATTTGAACAATAGTAAAGACAAATAATAACTAGAAGTAACTTTCCTGCACTAATCACTGATAATATCTCTAAAGATTCTTTACATTTAATGTTTAAGGGAGGGTATTTCTCTTAAAGTTCCTTAACTTGATAATAATCGTCATCACACAAGGTCCCTCCTACGATTGTTTTAAATTTGTCGACAGTCTGAAGATTCTTTAGTGGTTTCTTTTGAACCTGATATCCCCCCACCCAACCCCCCCCCCCAATAGGGTTATTATTTATGTGGGGATATTACTTTATATGAATCAATCTAAATATCCTTGTCAAATTAACCTTTTGATCTCATTTTTGAGCTGATAATGTGCTTCAGTGTTATGACCTTGACTTCGATGGAAGTGGCTATATTGCTCCTGAATTCCAATATTTGACTATAGTGGATATGACTATTTAAGATTTCTCAATCTAGAATTCCCTCAGAATGTTAACACATGAAGTGTTAAGTGGTGTTTATTTTTTATCTGGTAGTTTTTCATTTATATGCTTGCGGAGGCAAACCATTTTTTTCCTGTGGTTGTACTTTATTCATTGATAGGCTTGAGCAGTATCTTTGAGGCTTTTCTTATGTTTTTCTGTGAGTGTTTCAAGTTACTTTCTATGTCCATTAATGGCTTCATCAGCTGTAATTTTGGCTTCAATGTGATGGATGAGGTCAGTACATGAGCGAACTATTTTTCACATTAATGATGAGTAGAATGGACCAGGATGTAATTCTCCTCAAAAGTCACCTAAAAAATTTTGGATCTACTCCTAAGATTTAATGAACTTTAAAAAGAATATTTAAAAATAGGCATTCACCTACTCTCCTTCACTTTGATGAATCTCAAAAACGTGGATGAGTCATCAGCAATCTTAGCCAATATAGATGACTTGAAGATTGAGTTGAGTGGACAATGAGTTATATTAATTTGACATAAATCTGTTTACACTAGATGTCATAACTCATCACATATTAAGTGAGATCAGGCTAATTTCTCCACTCTTGTTGGAGGTTTGTTGCTAGGCTTGACTAGACACAATAGATTTATAGAGCTAGCAGTGTCTAGGTGGTAATCTTCTTAATGATGAACTTCAGTCTGTGGATGGGGTTCTAACTAGGTGCCTCTAATCTATGAATTTTGACATAGTTGTATATCTCAAGTATGCACTATCATCAGTTGTTAAGCCTCATAGAAAAGTCAAAGAATAACATTTTTAGATAAATTCATTCTTCATACATGATCCTCAAGGGATTCAAAAGAGGTTCAGCATCGTAAACTTCAAGACTGTGCAATGTAATGGAGAGTTTTAAAACGAGAAGCTAATGTATTACATTTCTTAGCCATTGAAGAAGTGTAGATTTCTATAGATGATAGCTTGTTTCTCACATGCTAAACCAAACTATTGTTTCCTAAAGAAAGTTAAGATGATAGAATGATACTTTAACATTTTTGCATTGTACGAATATCTAGTGCACACACAGATAAAAGAAGAGTAGTTGGATGTGACACCAAGATTTTTCTTACATGAAAAAACCATGCAAGGACAAAAAACCACTAGGCCTAACCTAGTCAATGTAATCCACTATTTTTTTAAGTACAAGAGTGTCCCCTTCTATCATGACAGAATCTAACACTTAAAAATTACACTTATCTTTATACAACACAAAAAAATACAAGTGCTAAAACCATAGTTGTATTTTTATTACAACGTTTTCAGGTAGTGATTGGTGGTTATCAGTGGTTAGCGGTTGTACAAAGAGATAGTAGAAGATTGTTGACGATAGTTGACGGTGGTTAATGAGCGTTAGTCAATAATGGTTGGCAGCTATCGAGGCTGGTACTTACCTGCTTGAACTTCTCTCCAAAATTGGCATTGGATTGCCATTTCTTCTTCTCTTCTCCTCCTCCTACGAGAAGAGAGGTGACCTATTTATAGTTTTTTTTTTGCAAGGGGGTGTCATGGTCATTTTTTGTGTAACTTCTCTAACCATTGGATCAAAACAATCAATGTTGATCCTCCTTAATCATAAATGATTTTTTAGGAACATGGGTGTCCTAATGATCTCAGAATTTAATGATCTTAAGCTCTTTGGATTTATTTCAATGAAATGCTTAATTTGACTAAAAAAAATGATAAATTTAAATTTCATTTGACTTATGTTGACCTCACGTTTGATTGAGGTCTAGTTTCTTCCTTAGTAGCCTAGCGTCTAGCCATAGGAATTTTCTGTTGACTATTCCTAGAGGAATAGAAAAAGAACTCTCACCATTAGAATTCTAAACTCTTCTTTGCTCAACTTGAAATTCCACATATTGGTCCTAACCTCTAGCAATTATTAGATGGGATCAGTATGGGGCATTTCAAGGAGAGTCCCCATAGGACAGCTCGAACATAGGGTTAACCCTCTGGTGGTGTAGTCTTAGTTGGTCCCACACACACATTTGCACATTACACTTCCACTCACAACCTTAAACCCAGATCTCCTTAACTTTGGTTCCTTGACCATTTGGGAGACTCATGTAAATGGTCCCTTAGACCCATTAGCCCTAGGCTAGAGTTTTTCTAAGACCGGTACTTGAAGAACCCCAAGTAGAGTATTTTATTGGTTCATGGCTCAAGTAGGGAGGTTGACACCCCAATTTTACCAAAATACTCAACTTAGTCTTTTGCCCTCAAATCTACCAAATTTACCAAATTACCCTTGGAGCCCCAAAATTCCCAAAATTACCCAAAATACCCTAATTTTTTCAAAAAAAAAATATTGAACCAATTGAAACACCCAAATTGACCAAAACACCCCAAAAATATCAAGCATACCAAAAACCCTGATTTTGCCAAAATTACCAAAATACCATTGATGACCCAAATTGTCCCAAAATATTCAAAATCATTTCAAATGTCTGCAAAATCAATTTAAACCACTCCATTGAGATTAATTTGACCAATTTGACCTATTTTGACCAAAAGCCCCAAATTTCCCATAAAGGTCCAATTACTTCAATCCACCAGTTTGATCCAAATCTTTCTCAATTTCAATTCTAAACTCAAATTCATCTTGTCCAAGCTTGATTGAAACCAAATCCAAGCCTAATTGACTAACAATTGGATCTAATTTCATCACAAATCAAAATCCTCAATTTGATAAAATCCCAGTCAATTGAACCCCCAAACCTATACAATTGCCCCAATTTTGAATCATAAACTTCTTACAACACTTCCCCACATCAAATTGAGCTTTCAATTGGCCTCGTTAAAGCCTTAATTTCACTCAAACCAAAACCCCTAATTTTGCCCCTAATTAGTCATGTCCCCAAATTCCACCAAATTGAGCTCTATAACCCCAAAATTTCCACCTAATTGATATAAAAAACTCTTCATGAAAATCCCCCACATCAAATTGATCAATTGGGCCATAGCCAAACTCTAGTTCAACTCAACCCAAGTTTAACCCAACTCCCCCAAAATTTATTATGAGCTAAAATCCTTCAATTTGAAACTCCAAATCAATTCAAAATCACTCCAAACCTTTTTTAAACACCTTATGACAATCATCTACATTAATGTCATAACTAGCCCAACCTAGCTCAACTTGAACCCAAAATTGGTCCATGACCCAAATGTAACCAAACCTAGCCAAATTGGTCAACCTAAGACCACTACAGCCATCAAGTGGACTCTAGTGACCAGGCTAGACCCATCTAGCCCAAACTATATGAGTCATGGACCAAGGGTCCCCTAATTTAAGGGATTGGTTTCCTAAAAAGACTAAGCCAAGGAGATCTTTGCCAAACCTATCACTAATTCAATTAAATGCCTTGAGGAAATGCTCGCTAGCTCACCTGACCCCTTGATACCTCCTCTGCTATGGCCAGCCACCCTAGTCACCAGAGGAGCCAAAATTGAGAGCCAGCTCCACCAAATCTAAACTCAAACTCACCCATCCAAGCTGGTAAGCTTCAATTCGCCTTTGACACACCTTTCCCCTCCACATAAGCAGCTAATTACACTTAGATTGAAGCCAAGCCAGCCACCCATTTCCCCTTTATTTAAATCACCTCCTCCATGGCCAAAAAAGAGCTAGCCAATTTTCTTAGGGAAACTTTGCCCAATTGTTTCCAGAGTCTCCAAGAACTCTTAAGCTCAAGCCCACCATTTTTCCCCTATGGATTCCTCTATGAGAGCTCAATTTTGAGTTCAAAATTCAAGGAAAACCAAGACATATTTCCCTACACCTCCACAGTCCACCAATGTTCAATTAACTATGCAAGAACCATCCCTAGAGTGAGAGGAGATGATCCCCCATGAAAGCCCCATCACAGAGAGCCTCTAACCTAGCTCTAGACTAACACCTAAAATCGGTTTTGGTTGAAATCATGCCTAGACAATTCACCACAGCCCAGAAGCTCATCTGAAGGTTCTCTGGACTCCTCTGAAGCTTCTCCAACCATCTGGTTGAGGCCACCTCTCTCAGATAAAGGTATTTAACTCTCACCCTAAATCGAGCCTAATTTGATTCTCCATGCGTATAAACTATATTTCATAGCATTGTAACCAAATGGATGTGTTTCTCGTGAGTAGATGAAAGAGTAGGAACAAACCCCATGTGGTTTGGTCGAGTATCGAGAGAGATCATAAGTTTTGAAGTTTAACGACTCTTAGGTTAGAAAGATTGGGGACGATGAACGAATGTCATCCATTTCCGCGTGTTTCAAATGGATGCTTTGGATTGCACCAGACAGATAGATGAAATGAAACCGTGGGCTGATGTGACGTTGAGGCGTCTAATAACGTCGAATGGAGGAGCGTCGCGTGGAGGCTTTGAAGCAGACGAGGATGGTGTGACGTCGTGTGGATAAGTAGAAAATTAGGGATTTTCTGATTTAAATAAATCCTAGATCTTAGAATATACATAACTTTGCATAATAAAATTATAAAAAAAATTCAAAATACTATCTTGCTCAGCAAATAGAGGAGAATAATGTGGACAAAAATAAAAATTATTTGTTGACTCTCTGATTTTTAATTAATTAATTGCTCTCTGTAGTGTTTCAATTTATTGTGCTTAAATATTGTTGACCAAAGCTTGAGATTTTTAGGGTTTGTTCCTCATGAAAGAGGAGATGTTCTCTAATTTTTCCAAGGTTAGAGAGCATCCCTATGTTTATAACCCTAATTTTCAAGCTTGGAGGGCTATTATGGCTTAATATAATTATATAATTGAAATATCACTTGAAAAATTATGAGATAAATTTTAGTAGGATTTCTATGGTCAGAGGAGCTTAGAAAACATACCATGATGGTTTGAATAATTTTGTACATTTCTATAATTAATTAAATGTTTATAACTTGTATTAATTTATTTAAATTAAATATTAATAAAAATTAATAAAATCAATTCCACTTTGTGCAGAAAACTCATGTTAACTCACTATGAAAATCCAAAATAATTCGATTAAGTTTGAGCACTAAAATTGATTTTATGAGAAAAATTGTAAATAAACTTAGAAAAATTATGAAAATTGGTTTTCTGAGTTCCTTGTGATCAGGGGCACTTAGGAAAAATAAAAATTCTTTTGGAGAAAATAATACATCTTTGATTTATATTTTAAATTTAAAATAATTAAAAATTCCAAAAATATAAAAAATATTTCAAAATGTGCCAATGGTTTCTTGATCACTTTAGACTCATTAAAATATTTTTTCCCAATTTTTTTAAGTTAAAAATAAATTTTTAAAGGCCTAAAATATATTTTTCTTATTTTTCCCATTAAAATAAATATAAGAAATAAATTAAAAATCACAAAATATAAAATTTATTCTTCTATGTTCTCTGGACTCAGA
>NEWO01000555.1:17319-33663 GCA_003013225.1 Phalaenopsis aphrodite
ACATGGGGTTCAGTGGATGTATGTGAGGTAGTAGTCATATAACAAACATGGGGTTCAGTGGATGTATGTGAGGTAGTAGTCATATAACAAACATGGGGTTCAGTGGATGTATGTGAGGTAGTAGTCATATAACAAAGTAAGAATAAGAATAACATTTTTAATTCAATTGTTTTGGATCCATCCTATCAAAATTAGTTAAAAGAGAATAGTTAAAACCTTCATCCATTTAAGAACATCCACATAGCATATAACAACATAAGATATTAGAACTACAATGTTAATTATAAGGAGTGCAGATAAAAAAAAGTGCTAGGAAGAAAAGAATAATCCTCATTACAACAGTACAAACAGTTCTGAGAAAACATAACGACAAGCTTTCAAAACATTTAGTTTTCCAAGAAGGAACGTAGGAAATCGAGTTGGTATTATGCATCTAACTTCACAAAAAATTCTCTACGGACTAACTCTTGTAGTAACTTAACACAATTGAGATAAAGTTTCCTATCCGCCTTAACCTCAGCAAGTGTATTTAAGATTCGAATACACCCCTCAACAGATATATCTTGTGATGAAGCAAGCTTAACAGAGCAGGATTCAGCAAGTTTTTCGATTGTTCTTCTGACGTATGCGGCTCCTTTCTTCCTTTTCTCTGCCCTGGGCCATTTTGGAACGGATGAGGATTCCACATCCTAGTGGATATCACATGGGACTTCTCCTAAGCAACATATATTATCAGTTCCAAGAACATCAGTTGTGCCAATGAAGTCAGGTTCAAATGGGGTAAAAGCATGTGCTCCAATTGCAACAACGCCACTAAACATGTCATCCAGCTCCTCTTCGATTACTGGATCAATGTCATTTAATTTTAATTTCTTAGCTGCTGGCACAACCTGCACAACATAGAAAATTGAGTTAATTAAATTAGTTCAATATATCTAAAAATGAAATAAGGAAATGGTATAAGATAAGTCATTACCTCTAGTTCGCAGCCCACCAATCCTCATGAGCATTTATTGTTTGCTTCACTAGATCCCAGCCCAAACATGTTGTTCCCTTCTCAAGTTCTTTCCAAATTTTACAATCATTCTTTATATGATTCCAATTGTTCATATATTTCATTCTGTCATAATCTCTTCATGTCAGTTCGTTGAATTTGCAATTAAGATTCCGCCAACCTTCTTTGTTAAAATATGTCGTAGGTCTACTTCCTAGCTCCACCTCCTTAAGACAGACATCACAGAAAATATTTGACGCTTCCTGACACACCTAAAATATAAAGTATTTTTAGACACATTTTTACACCTATTTTTGAGATATTATGCTTTAATAGAAGGTATTTGTGTGTATTTCTTTCAGGTACAAGTAAAAAGGTGAAACATGTTAAAAAGAGTGAAAATGATTGAATTTGGGTGAAAATTATGCTAAAGTGTTTTGGCACCTAAGCACCAGATCTGACGCTTAAGCGCCGGTGAAACAGAGAAGGCTGCGCCTAAGCGTCAGAGGCCCCGCGCTTAAGCGCCAGAGGCAGTTATGTAACAGTTTACTTCATTTTGTTGAATTTTGAAGGGACATTTGAGGCACGTATTGGCTAAAGAGGAAGGTATGACCACTAGAAATGAAATTATTATTAAAAGACTTGTGAAAGGAGGCATCCTTTGGAGAATACATCGAATTAGGACATATTTTGAAGAGTTAGCAAGACACCTCTTGGAGATTTATAAAAAAAGGATGTTGAGAATTTTTTACGTATGCTTGAAAGTGCTTGAAGTCCTAAAAAGTGCTTAAAAAGGGAGAGATTTTCAGGCACAACACAAATTTACTTTATTCTTTTTGTTTTTAGTCTTATTGTAAAAGTCAAGAGTGCTGTAAAAGAGAAGGGATTTAAAGGAACTTCAAAAGTTTGGTGGAGGATTTGAGATATTTTTTTATCTTTTGTTTTCAACTACTTTTTAGTTTTAATCGAGATTTCTTGTTGGTTTAACAATGATTTTTACTTTTAAACTAATGTGTAGTTTTGTTTTCTCCATGGATTCTGAGTAGTTTTCTTTATCTTTCTCCTTAAAATGATAAGTACTTGAAAGTGTTGGATGGAAGTTGTGGAGAGTATTGATCTTTAATGTTGGAACAAGTTGTGATGATTAATCCATGTACTCCATTTACTTCTTGATTTGGCTTATCCAGATGTTAAAATTTGTTGTGGAAACATGTAAGAATCGGGCTGGCATTATCTCAGTCAACAATTGAAAAGAATCACGTGAGGTTGTATGAATGAGAATGTAATTCATATGATTGAGTGCAAATAAATAAGAAATTAAACTTTGAATGGTGTAGAGTTAGAGTACTTTAATGTGACAGGTTAAAACCCCCAATTTGGTTAATTGTTTTAGATTCTGATACGAGATTTTAGCCTCCAAGTGGAGGGAATCGAGGGAACTCTAGAGCAAGAGTTGGTATCTTCTCTGCCTAGCCGGTCTTCAGAACTATTCAAACTTTAAATTAGCCAATGTTCTTTATAGAATCTCTAGTAAGGGTAAAGAATATTATTACTCCTATTTTGCATAACACAATTTACATACTTCCACAACAGAAATCCTATATTTATTACTTATTCATGATAAGAGAAAGATATTTTCATATCAAGTGCTTTTCTTTTACATAAACTCAAGTTATCTTTAAAAGTTTTATTGTTTAGTCAAGATATCAAAAATACTAAAAAGAATTGAATTTTACTTGTTGAGAAAATATCTATAGTTTAAGTAATTGTCTTTCTAAAAATAAAAAGTTTGTGCATATTGCGTATTTTCCTTGTGGGTTCAACATTTATGTCTTAATCAAAAAGTTTTATATTACTTGATAACGATATGTACACTTGCATAGTATCCCAATATATATATAAATTAAAAAGTTAAATTCTTATTTTCTCCATAATCAAGTTTTTTGTTCTGTTGCAAAGTAAAATTACACAAGTGAAAAAGATCATTAAAGTCATGTTATACTGTTGCATATAGATAGTCGGGATCACTTCCCTCTCCCACATGGCAGATGATTCAACTTCTTTGCTCTTATTCATTGCAGTACTTACAAGAGAAATGTTAAATAAGAAAAGAATGCATTTAATAACATGAACATCAAAAATCCAAGAATGTTGCAACATTTTCACATAAAAATCCCAATAACATGAGCATCAAAAATCCAAAAATCCAATAAATCTTTAAACATTGAAGAACTTAATATTAGAACAGCATTTGGGAAAGACCATAATATTAATGTCAAGCTGGTTAAATTCAAAATGATTAAATTTTGAATCAGCAATAAAACAGTGAGGCTAGCTTGAAAGTATCAACTGCATAATATTTTTTTATGGAATATTATCATATATACTCAAAAACTAATGAACATAAAAGATAGTTAGCCAATTTTTAAAAATATCAATTCATCAAATAAGAAAATATTTACACTTAATTTTTTATAAATCTACATAGACATAAATAAATGAATATGCTTATATGCCTTACATTAATATCAATATGACTAATTTGATAGTGCTCAAATCATGGTTCAAGAGAACCACAGAAGGCCCAAAGTCATCAGCTTTGAACATTTTCCAAGCTAATAATGCAGAGGAAAAGGAAAAAAATGTTGTAGAAATGTCTGTCGAGATGAGAAGAAAAGGAAAAAATGACTGTGGACAGTGTGTTGCAAAGAAAAGGGCTCGGAAATACTTGTTGAGCTTGCTAAAGATGAGCATGAGGCCAAACAGAAGCGGGGAGCGGCAAACAGGGAGTCGCGGGATGCCAAACAGAAGCAGGGAGTCGCGATCTTGGGCTTACCTAGAAGCCCGAGAGAGGAGAATCTCATAAAAAGGAGTTAAGAAAAGAGAAGAGGATAAGGATTTCTAGCCAGACTCACAGGCGATTGGGGAGTGCGGGAGGAGCGGCTTCCTTTTCATTCAGCAAAGGAAATTGGGCGCAAATGCTTCTCGCGACGACAGGTGGGTAAAAGGATTGCGGGGGAGTTCAGAACGCTGATAGCAGGGTTATACCCGGGATCGCGTTTTCATTAAAATCAAAAACGTTATTTTCCTTTAAGCAGCTAAAACGTGCAAAACAAACTGTGCGGTATCATTTTCAAAAACGTCGCAGCACTTATAATCTGCCCCAAATGGGCCATAAGGCGGACAAGAAACTATATCTCAATTGTGTTAAGTTACTAAATGATTTAGTCCGTAGAACATTATTTGTGAAGCTAGATGCAGAATACCAAGTTGATTTCTTACGTTTTTCTTGGAAAACTGAATATTTTAAAAAGTTCGTCGTTATTTTTTCTCAGAGCTGTTTGTAATATTATAACAGTGATCGTTCTTGTCTTTTTAGCACTTTTTTTTATGTGCACTCATAATTAACATTGTAGTTCTCATATCTTATGTGGTTATATGTTGCGTGGATGTGTTTAAATGGATAAATGTTTTAACTATTCTCTTTTAACTAATTTTCATAGGATGGATCCAGAATAATTGAACTACGTTAGAAATATTGTTCTTATTTTTACTTTGTTATACGACTACTACCTCACATACATCGACTGAAACTCTTGTATGACGCGACATATGTTGGTGATGAATGGGTCGATGAGTTACAATAATGTCATCTGACACACTTCACAAACATGTTTTGTATGATGAAAGACATTTTCATCGATCTGCTATACGAACTACAATACCAACAACGTTTGCATGGCTCGACTAGAATGACATCAAATGAGGTGCTAGCATTAACACTTTATATATTATCTTAAAATGAGTCCATTTGAGGAGCCATGGAGCAATTTCAGCATTCATCACATACTATCAGCAGGTATTTCTTCTTTAGTTTGAATGCTCTAGTAAGTTTAGCCTCTAAGATAACTAAGTCAGAGGATCCCACATTCCAGTCCATCCCGATACAAATTGCGAATGACCCACGGTACATGTCGTTCTTCAAGGTATATCTTAATCATGTCACTGCTATATTAAAATTTGTTACCTCTCAATCATTAATAGATTAAACATTATTAAATTTAGGATTGTATAGGAGCTATTGATGGAACTCACGTTGATGCACATGTATCTAACACCGACAAGGTGACATACATTGGATGTTGTGGTTCTCCCACACAACATGTGATGGTCTCTAGTGATTTCAACATGTGTTTCACATTTGTGATGACTGGATGAGAAGACAACAAACACGATAGCCGTGTTTTTAAGTTTGCAATAAGACATCCAATTCATTGCTTCTTGTACGCCCCTCCTGCTACTTAATTATAGTAAATATATTAGATATTTATGAGTCGTTTATAAATTATGTATTTCGTGCAGGTAAATATTATTTGGTTGGCGTTGAATATCCCTTACAAAGGAGTTATCTAAAGCCTTATTTCGACACGAAATATCATATTCTTTACTTTGAGAGGTCAAGCGGGATTGCACATGGTAGAAAAAAAGTGTTCAACAAATGACACTCCTCTTTACGCGGTGTCATTGAGAGATCACTTGGGGTATGGAAGAAGATGTGTGTGATATTACGTGAAATGCCAACATAACCGTTTTCGAAACAAGTATAAATAGTTATGGAAACCATGGTTGTGCACAACTACATCTGACGCCACCACTCTCGCTCTGATGTGGACTTTGCAACTGTAGAAGAAGGATTGCATCAGATTCCACAAGAAGCATTTGAATTCAATGTCGGACGTCTCATACCACAAGAAGAATCAGAACATGCTTCAGTCACGATGGTGAAGATGCAAGGGAAATTGCTCGATCATGATTGTTGATTTGTTGTAACTTTTTTAGTTTAGAAATAAAATGCATCCACATCTAAGACACTGTTTTTCGTGGGTCCTTAAACTTTATTTTTTAATATGAATATAAATATCCTTGGAAGAAAAGAAATTATAAACAGGGAAATCAATTTATTGTATTTTATCCATAGTTTCTCCACTTTTATGTTTGTTTCGTATTGGCTTCGATTTTGCAATTTTTGTCATTGGATGTTGTTGGAAGGAGTTTTACTGTTAAACCTTGTGCATTATAAAATGGTGTTGGTTTTTCTTTTTTGTTTGATGCAAGCATTTATAAGGATCACCCATTTACTGTTTAAAGCCTTAACTTCAAAACCAGCTACAAATAATTAGGATCAGGCATTTTTAATTCTGAAATTGAAGTTGCATTTACAATTCTGGGGAGTGTAGCATAACACTCTCTGAATGATCATGGCTTCTGTGGACTCCGCAATTTTCAGACAAACAATGCAGGGCTTTAAGTTTTCGGATTTTTGTTTTAAGCAAAGATCCATTCATCTATAATGCAGAAGCAGACCCTCTTGCGGCAAGCTCCAGTATGGCTTCAAGTTCTTCCAGTAATGGCTTCAAGTTCAAGTACATAGCACCCGAAACAATGCTATTAACAAATCTAGCAACCGAAACATTGTTATTTACAAAGCTAGCACCAAAACATTGCTAATTACAAAGCTGGCAAACCTTCTAGATGTCCCTTTTTGGCATTATTGTTACCTCAGAGCTATACTTAAGAAACTGAGTGTGTTTCTGATTTTGAATGCTTGGAATTTTGGTGATTAGTGACTGAAAAATAATTTAGTTTTACCCATTTAAGCACTGCATCATTTCCTAACAGTTTTAATTCTCTTTTATGGTATAACTGTTAATATTTTTTTTGTTATTTTTGTGAAATTGTTGTTGTTATGTTGCTACTCAAAATTCATATTTATTTATTTCTCTGTAATACTGAGAGTAGTCTTGATTATTGAATTACTTGTGACCTAGTAATGCTGATATTGTTAAGTTGGGTGGGAACCTTTCAAATTATACTGTTGCAGATTTCCATGTTTTCTTGTGTATGTATTGTGGCATATATGTAATGATATACAGTAATTCATATGTAAAAAATGAACGTGTCATATTGTTCATATTAGGAATAAATATGCTTTATTTATTTTTATTTGGCCACATATGATGGCTAGTAATTGTTGTTCCGACAGCAGGGGTGAGGATTTTGTCACTGCTCTCTCTACCTCAAGTGGCTCCAGGAAATTCAATTATATAGACTTCTTATATGGTTGTTATGTGGATTTATGAGAAACATAACTTGCTCTACTTTGTTGCAAGTTGTAATTTGCTTCATTTACAATTATGAAGGTTTAAGAGGCTTGATAGTGATTATACTATATCTATCTTGTGCACCTGGCCAATACGAGGATTTGTGTGCTTTTTTGGTGAAATTGTGGCATATTTGTTTCCATTATCACCGTTGATGCATAGCGATATGTGAAAAGCTACTCTATTGAGGGAAGTGATGTTGAATCTACTTTGTTGGGCTGACATGAAACAAGTGTTTCGTGGGGAAGTGATTCCCATTGTTGTTCTTCATTGAGGGAAGTGATGCTAAATCATTGAATAACCTGAGCTTAAGATAGAATTTTTCTTTATTGTCAAACGATTAATGTTGGCATGGGGTTCACCTTCTCAGGCAGCCTTTAAAGAACGGCAATGCTTCCATTAGGTAAGGTGAATCATGTAGAATTTAAATATGTAAGAATTATGTGCTTTGAACATAAATTTTCCATTTTTTATCAGTAGTGGTTGCTTGGGGCATCCCAGTGAATCGAGTGTCGTTCTTATTTCCAAAGTGGTTCATATGTGCAGATTAATTCAAAATTTATTATATATAAATTTTTTGGCTGCATTTTTTGATAGATGTGATGAGTTGGAGATCGGTTTGGGGAGCAACCTATCATGAGGAAGGGCATGATATCAATGTGTTAAATCCCGTTGCTTTCCTACCAGTCTCGTGCTCTCCTGCTCTCTAAAAATGTGCATTTTTACATTTATATCACCAGAATATTTAACATCACAAAAAATACTAATATTTCAATTTTTTATGAAAGTTAGATTGAAGATTATGGGTTAGATGTATAAATACATATAAATCATTAACGTCTTTCTTTTGTTTTTTTATAGAAAAAAATGAGCTCAAAGTTTTCAGGGAACTCCAAGCAAGTGTTTTGCCACTGCGGACTGCCTACTGTGTTGCTCACATCGCACCTCCACATAGCTATAACCGACGATTTTACAGGTGCCCATGATGGGCGAACAGTCCAAAAAGGTGTCAGTTTTTCAAGTGAGCAGACATTCCAGCCTATTCCACTGCCCATAACGATTGGGACTTGACAATATCTCAACTGGACAGCGTTGATCGAGGTTCGACGGCATCTCAATCAGAGAACGTTGCTCCAGACATGGCCCTTCTACATTTTAAGATGAATATTATCATAATTTTCTTTTAATTTTGTAATCTTTCTTTTATTAGCTTTGTAGATAGTCTCCCTTGTGTGAGGAGCATATCTTTTTTTTTTCCTTGAACTGTTAGGTAGTGTTTTTTTGGATTTTAGTACATTGAATGCTTTCCAATTATATTACTATTGCAAACAGCTCGACTACGTGTGACCGAAATGATCTTTCTTCCAAAAACAGCTGCAAATCAGATATTTTCAAATTGCAGAAACTAAACATCTTAACAGTTTGTTTAGTTCAAGGGCAGAATAGTCATTTATCCAGAAACAGTTGCAAATCAATTGTTTTACAAACGCATAAACAAAAGAGACAAACAACTTATCAAGATCAACTGTAAATACGCAATTTATCAGGATAAGCTGCTTATCAGGATAAGATGGATAAGCTGCAGTTGCCCCAAGCAGACCCTAAGTCTACAATTTCAAATGTCATTATGAACTTTTAGAATTTAGAAAAAATATGAATAGGAAAAAAAGTTATAGACATGGGTCTCTTGGAGCTTGAGATTTAGGAACTGATTGCTCATGTTTCATACATTAATTCCAAATATATATTGTTGAATGAATCTAGATTTGAATTGTATATGAAGGGTGTGTCTGGTTCAATGGCGGCACTGCGCCGCAGTGCCGCCCTGCAATTTTGGACCCTCATGAATTATTTGTTTCGGTGGACCGCCCGCCGCTTCTCGTGGTACCGATCGAAAGTCGCACAGCCAGGTATTACCCGCTGCTCAGCTTTTCGAAGTCACTTTTTACGCACTTTCCCCTTGCCCTAGATCGCGAGATTTTCGTGGCCGCGAGCTTCATCCCTTCCCATCTTCTTCTCTAGCCTGTCACCGTACTTGTGCAACTCCTTTCCTCATCTTCTCTTACTGTTCTTGTGTGCTAGGAAGGGTGTGACTATTTCTCCTCTTCCTTCCTGTTCTCGTAAGAGATTCCTTAGATCTGGAAGTTGGTTTTATGTCGTATGAGGTTATGTTTGTTTTTCGATCACGAAGAAGAATACTCTGTGACCCTATTTTAGGTATCTGTTAGATTTGGGGTTATGCTGGAAGCAATATTTGTGGTTCCTCAGTGCTTCCTGGTAGATTTCTTCTAC
Organism: Phalaenopsis aphrodite; assembly: GCA_003013225.1. NCBI lineage: Eukaryota > Viridiplantae > Streptophyta > Magnoliopsida > Asparagales > Orchidaceae > Phalaenopsis > Phalaenopsis aphrodite. Next base: position 26,767 of record NEWO01000555.1, read on the forward strand.
TTTTTGGTATTCTGTGAAGTTGATCTTGCGGGGTTTCGGTTATGCACAATTTTTTGGGTTCTCTGGTGTCAGATTATTTGTAAATCCGAAAATGAAAGGTTTTTTTAATGTTTATATCAAAGTGGTGTTGCATCTTGGTGATGAATGTCATAGTTCAAGTATCAGCATCATGTGATTGGTAATGGAGGAAATGACAAAATGGATGTATTTTGTTCTATGACCACCTGTGTCATTATGTGTTATTTAGGGGGTTTATTTCGTTGGCTTAAAAAAGTGGATTGCTAATGGTTGGTATATGACTTCTTTTTTCATTATTATGGGGATTGATAATGGAGGTATTGACATCAAAGAAGTACATATCCAATGTGGAATATTTCGTATTAGCTCCATATTTTTACATGGAAAAAAATTACAATTCTTGGGGCCAAAGGAATAAAAAAAATGTGATAAAGAGTGATAGCATGGTGTGTAGTCAAAACATTTGCTCTTAAGCTCTTTCATTTTTTTATTATGTGAAGTCAAGAAATGTTGTTGTAAGCTACGTTTGTTAACTTTTATGCCTAATAAAGACCTATAATTCTTTCCCCATGCATGTAGGTCAATTCGACCGAACTATATTAATTGTTGTGTTATTCTTATATTGTTATTAATGTTATTTATTATTCATGAATATTTCATTAAAGTTGATAGCATGTTTCTAAATAGTATCAATACCCTTTTGCAATGTTCATCTTTATCAGAGTAGTGAGATGGCTACTAAAAGTAAAGAGCTCGGTACACCTGCGCTGTGGGAGAATGACATTTGAAATATATTTTGTGATCTTTGTCTAAAAGAAATTGAATTGGGCAATAGACCTACTACCTTCTTTAATAATGAGGGGTGACATAATATTATAAAAAATTTCAAAGAACGTACTAGCAGAGAGTACGACAGGGTGCAGCTAAAGAACAAATGAGATCAACTAAAAAAAGATTAGAAATTTTGGAAAGATTTGAAAAGAGGATCCACAAGCTTGGGTTCGGATCCGGTCAAGCGAACAATTGATGCTCCGCAGGAGTGGTGGACAGAAAGAGTTGCAGTAAGGCATTTTGTATGATGTATTATTTATGACATACAATTCATTTCAGTAATATGGTTTACATGTTTTTTTCTCAGGTGGTGCCAGGAGCAAAAAAATTCAAAGTCGTTAGTATAGATTCGGAGTTGGAGGAGAAATTGGACCAAATGTTTAGTGGGAGTGGTTGCAACAGAAAAATATGCTTGCACTCCAAGCGAGACTGGATTTGGTTACACCCCTGAAAATGTCGCTGTTAGTTTATCTGTTGATTCACCCGATTTCCAAAGCCAGGATATTCCTGAAATACAATCCACGAATCGTTCGAAACGTACTCGTGTGATGAGTAAAAAAAAGGCTGGAGCATCTTCTATCAGAAACCAGATATCATATTTGATGTAATTTTCTAATGACGTCCCTCATAAAAGTTTAGAAGCTTTCTATCAACAAAGTTGTAAAAATTTTAGAAGATGATATTGAGATTGCAGAGGATGTTGATCTCTTCTACTTTGTTGTGGAGTTGCATCAGGATTACGTACAAAGGGATTTCTTCACCGCAACCTCAAAAGAACGGCGGGTGGCGTATCTACGACATTTCTATGCCTGTAAGGAGAAATGATGACACACAAGCTTAGTTTGCTATTTAGAGACAATTTGTGGTCATTGATTGTTGTTCTAAAACTCCTAATTTTCTTCGACACTNCTAATGAAATTTAAAATTTCATACGATTATATTTTGTTCAATTAATAAATTTAAATTTAACATTTAAAATTATAATAAGTATTTATTTATAAATATGAACTCATTAAATAGTAGATAAAAATTTTCTAAATAATCATTTACAGAATGAGAGTGGCTTTCGACTCCACTCTATTCAATGTATAAGGGTTTCAGCACATGCCTCACATGCTTTTCCTCAGGTGGTGCCAGGAGCAAAAAAATTCAAAGTCGTGGGTATAGATCTGGAGTTGGAGAAATTGGACCAAATGTTTAGTGGGGCGGTTGCAATAGGAAAATATGCTTGCACTCCAAGCGAGACTGGATTTGGTTGCACCCCTGAAAATGTCATTGTTAGTTTATCTGCTGATTCACCTAATTTCCAAAGCCAGGATCTTCCTGAAATACAATCCACGAATCGTTCGAAACTTCCTCGTGTGATGAGTAAAAAAAGGCTGGAACATCTTTTATCAGAAACCAGATATCATATTTGATGAAAATTTCCAATGACGCCCCTCATAAAGTTCAGAAGCTTTCTATCAACGAAGTTGTAAAAATCTTAGAAGATGATATTGAGATTGCATAGGATGTTTATCTCTTCTACTTTGTTGTAGAGTTGCTTCAGAATTTTGTCCAAAGGGATTTCTTCACTGCAATCTCAAAAGAACGGCGGGTGGAGTATCTATGTCATTTCTATGCCCATAGGGAGAAATGATGACACATAAGCTTAGTTTGCTATTTAGAGACAATTTGTGGTCATTGATTGTTGTTCTAGAACTCCTAATTTACTTCAAGACTATCTTACTTTAATTATTGTTGTGTGAGACATTTGAATTTCCCTTTCAACATTTTATTTAGCTATCTTGAAAGCCCTGATATTTTATTTCATTACATTTGTTGGCATATATTATTTTATTAGTGCTACTTCATACATATATTTGTGGGCATACATATTATATTTTCCTCTCGACGTTTTGGGGTTACATGTACAGTTAAGAAGGGTAAGGAGCCGAAAGAAGAACGACATCGAAGGAGAATTGTAGCAATTAACTTTGTCATAGAATATTACAACACAATCATTGCACGCTCTCCGTGTTATACATCATCTCATATCGGGGACAAATGGGTAGGAGAAATGCTAACGGAGCATTCAAGAAGATTCAGTAACATATTCCGCATGACGCATAAAGTCTTTCAAGATCTACTAGCAGAACTGAGTCGATCTCATGGTCTACGCGGGTCATCGAGAACGACTGACCGTGAGGTTTTGGCATTGGCATTATACATTTTATCACAGAACGATTCAATTCATGTTGCGATGGAACGCTTCCAACACTCGTCGGAAACGATAAGCAGATACTTCTCGGTGGGGTTGAATACTCTCGTTAGCGTGTCCAAGACTATCAGAAAGTCAATCAATCCAACGTTTTCACACACTCCATGGGAGATTCGGCATGATGCACGATACATGTCTTACTTCAAAGTAATTCCTCAACTTCATTTTGTTGTGGAAGAGTTCATTTCCTCACATTCCATACTATTTGTTTAGGATTGCATTGATGCAATAGATGGTACCCACATCGATGCATGAGTTCCAAATAATGAAAAGATTGCATTCATTTGTTGCACTGGATCTCCAACACAGAATGTCATGGCTGTCTGTGACTTCAACATGTGTTTTACGTTTGTCATGTCGGGTTGAGAGAGTAGCGCACATGATAGCAGAGTTTTTAAGGGTGTTACAAGGAATCATAACTACAACTTTCCTCACCCTTCGCTCGGTACGTTACTTACCTACATACATTTATTTCTTAATTTATCTGTTAAAATTGAAGTTGAACACCCAACAGGAAAATATTATTTGGTAGATGTCGGCTATTCTTTGCAGCGAGGGTACCTTAAACCCTTCCCTAACACTAGATATCATATTTTCAACTTCGAAAGAGCAAGCAATGTTACATGAACTAAGAAGGTAATGTTCAACAAAAGTCATTCATCATTGAAAGGTGTCATTGAGATGACATTTGGAGTTTGGAAAAAAATGGGTGATATTGTGTGATATGCCAACTTACCCCTTTCCAAAACAAGTGCAAATTGTTATAGCGACAATGGCGTTGCACAACTTCATTAGGCGACACCCTTCTCAATTTGATATTGACTTCCATAATGTTGAAGAGAATGAAGAAAAAGTCCCACCTGAAGCCTTTGAATACCGCATCGGTCATTCTCTCCCCCTAGGTGAGAACAACCATTCTACATATTGCACTAAGGAGGGGGAGGGTGCTAATGAAATGATATCCGTTCGAGAACATATTACAGATGAATTGGTTCGAGGATGAGTGTTGTCCGTATCATTACTTTTTTGTACTTAATGGTATACAACACTAGCTATTGTATAGATCATTTCAGTGGTATGAATTGCTGCAGAAATGAAATGTATAGATCATATTTTGGAGATGCAGTTAGGAATTTTTTTAAGCTGTAGTTATGAAATGTATACAACAGCTATTGCAGTTAAGAATTGCAAAAATGAAGGAGCTTTTGTTGCAGTTATGAGCAGTTAGCCTTGGTCACTATATCTCCCTTCTTCTCTACATTCATTTAGGTGTTTTTTTTTTATGCAGTTATGAGTATTTATGATGGAATGTTGACATACATATTGGATTCAGAGTTTTGGAAGGTTTACATACATACCAATTTACAATATTTTTTGCTACAGTTATGAGTAGGAAGGTTTACATACATACGACTATTCATTCTCCTCTAAAATATATGTTTGCTACATTTTTTTTTATCTTTAGGAGCTTGCTGAAATTCTTCATTTTAGCCTGAAGGTTTACATACATACCACATTACATGTTATGCGCCGATAGAGTTTACTGGTAATTGTAGCTGTGTAGTTTTGCCACTTTAAGGTTTTTTGTTCAATACTATTTTCATGCGCTAGAATGTTTTATGCCTCAAACTGCTGCAGGGAATTGGGAAACTTTTTTTCTATTGAATCTTGTTTAGTTATGTTAAAATCTTCATTACTGATGTATGAAAAGCTATATTGGTGATATCTTCAATGTGTTATGAAATTAAATTTGGTATAATATGAAATCTAAGGTTCTATGATCTTATTGTATTCGTTTGTACACTGCAATTGGTAATCCACAATTGGTACATTCATTAATGGTGGTTGCATCCATGCTTTGGTAATATTCATATTGCATTGTGTTTTATTGCAAACCTGATCATATGAAGGAGTAATATGAAGTTCACGTTTTAGATATGTCAGTACAAATGAACTAAGTGATATAAAGTTCTGTTTTTTGTAAGCATATTTTGAAAGTTGGGTGGAATTTGAAAAGCATGTGTTTCCCTATAACCAGTTATGTTCTTTATAAGCAGCTCTTCTTCCTTTTTTTCCCTTGAAAAGCAACTCTGTTTGACATGGCCGAATGTCTGTTTAACATCATCTGCAGTTCATACCCAATATGTCAGATTTTGCCTGCTACATGGAATGCATTATCTTACTTTATGAAGAGGAAAGAATTATAATTTGTACAATTTCCTTAGATTGTATGTATGACAAAAGGGTGGAATGTATGAAGATGCCCCAACAATTTTTCTTTAAGTTCCTTTATCGATTGGTTATGGCAAGGAGTCATTGTTGATTGGAAGCCATGTAATTTTTTTTCTATTGCCTCAATAAAGATGTTTGAATCCTTTCCATGGATGTAGGTCACATTTCTATTGCCTCAATAAAGATGTTTAAATCCTTTCCCGTTGACGAAGGTCACATCGAATGAACCATGTAAATTTGTTGTGCTTTTTAAGTACTTGTTCTATACTATCTCTAGTGCAGCTTGGATAACATTTGTGTTGATGTTAAATTGCTCTGTGAATGTGCTTATTTATAAAATATGGATGAATCATTTCCCAAGTAAGGAAATTATTATGAAGTTTATTCTAAGAAAAATGCAGAGCTTCTGTTATTATGTCTTCAAATGGTTGGAGGTTGATACCTATATGGTTGCAATGTACATATAGATAGAGCTTTTTATATTTATGCTGAAGCTGAAACTGAAGCTTTTTATGGTTTATGAAGCTGAAGCTTTTTTATGGTTGCAATGTAGATGAAGCTTTTTATATTATCGAGCAGGATTTGGTTGATGAAGATTTTTATATTATGTGGTAGATGGCGTTGCTTGGTTTTCGTATTACAAAAGCTTGGTTTTCATATTACAAAAGCTTGGTTTTCATTGGTTGTTTACATGAGCATTTACATACATACCACATGAATTGGAACTGACTATTTTTTGACATAAATATGAACTTCATCTTTTGTTGCATTCAGGAGAAGATGAGCTCACGAATTTCAGGGACATTGCCACGTACACTCTGTTATCGTGGCCTCCAACCCTCACTGCTAACGTCACGTCGGGCACACAGCTACGGAAGAAAGTTCTATACCTGCCCACGAAGCATCGACGAACAGTGCAAGTTCTTCTGTTGGGCAGACGGTTCAATTGATTCCCCAGATGACGTTGATCAAGAATGGAGAACATCACATGAGGAAAGTCTGGCACAGGAGTTGCACCGTGTAAATGTGAAAAATAATATAATTATCTTACTAATTGTCATTGTAATAGCTTTAAGAGTTTTTTTTCCTCTCCTTATGCTATCGGTTATTTAAAATGTGTTTATGTAAATCTGAACAGTTATCATTGAAGTTTGTATTAAACATTAGTCATGTACTTCCCTGAAATTTTTTTGTTGTTATATATAGCACAAATAAGTACTTTAATTTGCAGTCAAAATTTTTTAGCAACTTTTACGTTTACATGTTCATAAACGATTAAAAATTAAAATATATGTGTTTGATCATCAAAGCTTGATATTCATAACTTTTAAAATTATCCAACAATTACATTTATTACTTATTTAACATTTTCAAGTTCCACTAATTTATTACATAACAAATTTTACTTATGAAGTTAAAAAATTTTCACTGTTACAGTCTTTTTCTAAACAGTTTTACCAAAGAAAGGGCAAAATGGTCATTTTTCAAAAACAGCTGCAGGTATTTACACGACTGCACCAAACAGGCAGTCAGCTTCCCCGCAGCTGCTTCCTGGA
>NEWO01000555.1:40014-62091 GCA_003013225.1 Phalaenopsis aphrodite
TGTTCGAAAAATGTAAATATGTAGAAAATAAGACATAGGGATGTAAACCTTTCTAGGTTTTTTATGTTGCCAATTGAGAGTCCATTTGACGCTCGCCAATAGATTTTGTAGTCGTATATCAAAAAATGTGTTAGCACTAATCCTAAAAAGATCTAACAATCCAAAAGAGAAGAGTAGGGTGAAAGGCGACCTACTATCAAGAGTTCCTGAAGTTCAATTGACTGACAGAGTATACAAATCAAAACAACAACGCTAAAACTGACTGGATCATGAGATGGACATGAAGACAACTAGATGATTCAAACACAAACCATTTAGTTAGAACAAGACAAAAGAGCATCCGAGTCAATCAACTATAAAATAACTGATGTGGTGTGCTAGCCTACCCTCAAGTAGAGGTGATCAAAGCGAAGATCTAGTTCAACAGCGTCTCCGATCATTTCAGGAATGCCCTAGAAGCTTTTCACCAGGAATCAAAGAACAACAGTGAGGTCATATCAGCCAACCAACACCTATGTTGACCAAATTTAGTCGATCAAGCTGATCCCATTGACCTGAATCCAACTATGCTTGGTCGGTCGAGCCAGAAAGTAGTCAAATGACAAGTCTATACATATAAAATACCATAAATAACCTAGTTTGGATCCCTTTAAAGCAAGGGCACAGATGTAATATAATCATTTTTCCTTCATCTCTAAATTCCTTTGGTGTGATTCACGAACAATATAGGATTTAACCATTTTAAATGTGTAATGAGCATGGATCATGTCACAAACTAGAAAAAGAATAGCCAAAGAAGAAGAAACGCAAAATAGAGACATTGGAAGCAAGGAGTGCACCAAAGAATTTGTGGCCTAGTAGATCCAAAATTTAGAGGATCATGTGTAGGAGGTCATCGAAGGCGATGTTAGTTGCTCTAATTTTTTAAAATAATATTTGATTTAATATACAAATAACTTTTATTCAGAAAATTAGTATTTTAATTTTAGCAAAATATGAGACTAATAAGATCTCATACCTTTGATAGTATAAGTGATTGAGTACGACACTACAAGCAATACACCGTCCCTACGGATAGATAAACTACTTGACAGTGGTCTTGATCATATAAACTAAAGAAACTTATGACATTCGTTTGGTCTACGAACCTGTGTACGACCAACAAGTTCCTCTACCTAATATAGAAAAATTAAATAAGGTTTATTTTACTTGGGTTATTAAAGTTCCCTATAAGGGAAAGTCTTTATAGTTAATTACAACATAAATGACCGAAGTCACATAAGAAAACTCTTGATAAAGATCAGGTGGTTTGTCTTCAAGTTGTTCAAAGTTTAGGTTTTTAAGGTAGTTTCTGAGAAATAAAAGTAGGAAAGGATGAAGTGAGAACTGTTATTTTTGGAATCAAAGGAGTGAAGATTAAGGAACGTCAAGGGACAGAGGCGAACCACAATGACTTCCCAAGCTATCCTATTATTGGGCTTTATGTTTTCGAAGCAAAGTTATTTATTGTTCAATCTTGCCAATTAATAATTATAAGACTTTTACTTGCATAACATCTGATTATACAAATAGCTTAGGAGATAGGAGGACTTAGAACATATCGGGAGACGACCTCAGAATTCTAAAGTAAGTTAGGGCTTATATTGCATTACATGGTCGTTCAAAAACCTATAGATAATGTGAGGATTTATGTAGCACTAGGCAGACTACCTCGACGTATTATGGCTTGTTGTTTAACTATAAAGAATGGTTTAGCTAATGTAGACTTATTTTGTTGTTGTAGATCATGGCTCTCTGTTTGCCACGGCTTGCTCTTGTGCTCCTTGTTGAAGTACAACCTCATGGTTTTTGTGTGTTATCGTATTATGATTTTGGTTTTATTTGTCATTATTGTTTGAATGCCTTGAGCGACACCGGTCAAGATCTTACGGTTATGTCGTCCCGTCATCAATATTTTCTCTTGAATTTATATAGTCTAAACAATTGATTAAACTGATTTAGACCAGAGAATTCTCATTAGCAATCATAGGTTACCTCATCCGAGAGATTCTCATAAACTCAAAAGGAGTAAGTTAAGTACGTTTGAAAGGTTTTAAAAGTGTATTATTATTTTTTAAAATGTATTTTAATTGTTTTATTTTGCAAGTAAGATGAAGTATACACTATTAAGAAAATGCTCTAAGATAGAGTAGTACAAGTATAGTAAATAAATTATAGGTGCGTACCTGGCACTCTTGCTGCAGCTGCATGGATTAATAGCACAATATTATAGAATAAAGTGTAAGAATTTTATACAAATTACAAAGAGAATCTAGCATGAAAGAAACCCAAGACAAGTAATCGAAAAAATGGGAGCGAGCAAAACAAAACATGATGCCACATGTGGTAGACCGGGGCTAAATGTAAGACATTAGTAAAGATGATGGCTCAAAGCTGGGTTGTGTGCTTTTCTATCCAACACCGGCAAAAGTTGCCAAATTGGTAATCTGAGGAAGGGTAACTCTTAACCTTGATCTAAGTGATTAGTTTGTGGACCTTTGTAAGATTTCATTAAAAATTCTTTTGGCTTTTCATGCAAATAGATTTACTTAACATTCAAAAGTGATCACATAGCAAAAGGATTTCAGTTAAGTTTACGGTGTTATATATGTCTTGTAAAATATTATGGTTCACGAGCTAATAACTCTAATTCGGCTAGGGGTGCCAACACCTTAAAAGAAAGAAGGGTCAACTCCTACCAGGGGTGGAAAAATAGTGTCATACATCTTAACGCTTCTCTTTATTGAGGATCCTAAGAGAATGAGACACCAAGACCTCTGGCTTATACTAGTTTGATGATCCATATGTGGCAAAAACAAATATCCCTATTTTCTCACAAGGATTTGAATACCTTATTCAAGACACAAACCCTTGAGTATTGGGCTCTGATATACCTAAAATATATAATATTTTTAGACACATTTTTATACTTATTTTTGAGATATTGCGCTTTAATGGAAGGTATTTTTGTGTTTTTCTCCCAGATACAGGTAAAAAGGGTGAAAAATTCTTAAAAGAGTGAAAAATGATCAAATTTGGAGCAAAAAGGTGAAAAATGTGCAAAAGAGTTTTGGCACTTAAGTGCCTGTTAAATAGAGAAGACCACGCCTAAGCGCCATAAGCCTCATGCTTAAGCGCCAGTGGCAGTTATTGGATGAGTAAATTTGACTCCTACAAATTTTGAAGAGGTATTTGAGGCACCAATTGGCTAAATAGGTGGTTATAACCACCATGATTGAAAATTATCACTAAAGAATGCATCTCTTTGGGAAATACATCGAATCTAGACATATTGTGAAGAGAAACCAAGGCACCTTTTGAAAAATTATAAAAGAAAGAAGATTGGGACTTTGAAAGAGGTCCTGAAAGTATTGGAAAGTTTTTAAAGTTCTCATTAGGGGAGTCAGTTGGGAGAGATTTTCAGGCCCTACTTTTACTTTTATTTTATCCTTTTGGTTATTTTATTTTGAGTGATTTTAAAGAGAAGAGAATCAAAGAAACTTCAAAAGTTTGGTGGAGGACTTGAGATAATTTTTTATCTTTTTGTTTTGAGATTGCTTTTGGTTTTAATTGAGACTTGTTGTTGATTTGACAATAATTTCTTCTTTTAAAATAAAGTGTGATTTTGTTTTCTCCATGGATTCTGAGTAGTTTTTTTATCTTTCTTCTTAAAATGATAAGTAATTAAGTTTTGGACAAATGTTATGAAAAGTATTGATCTTTAATGATGGAAGAAGTTGTGATAATTTAAATTCATGCACTTCATTTACTTCTTGATTTGACCATTCCAGATGCTAAAATTTGTTGTGAGAACGTGTAAAATAATCAAATTACTGAAATTCATGAAGAGTTTAGACTTTTAAGAGATTATGTTAACCCTACTGTAGATGAACTTCATTGTAGTATTCAAAACCTACTATAGTGGCTAATTCATTTGAGCTTAAATCTCCTATTATCCAAAAGGTATCAAATAATCAGTTTGGGGGATCACCAACTGAAGATCCAAATTTACATCTTATCAATTTTCTAGAATTGTGCGCTACATTTAAATACGCTGGTGTATCAGATGATGCCATAAGACTTAGGTTGTTTCCTATCTAACAGAGGGATAAAGCTAAGATGTGGTTGAATTCGTTAGCACCTGGATCTATCAAAACTTGGGGTGTTTTAGCACAAAAATTCCTTGCTAAATATTTTCCACCATCAAAAAGTGCAAAGCTTAGAAATGATATTATATCTTTTTATCAGTATGAAGGGGAATCTATTTTTGAAGCATGAGATAGATTTTAAGAACTCTTAAGAAAATGTTTACACCATGTTATACCAGATTGGTTAATAATTCAAACTTTTTATAATGGATTAGTTGGTTCTCTTAAATCAACTATCGATACCATTGTTGGTGATTCTTTGATGTCAAAACCATTTGATGACGCTTATGCTTTAATTAAAGAAATGGCTACCAATAATTTTCAATGGCCTTCTAAAAGGGTAAATCCTAAGAAAGTACCCAATATTCATGAAACTGATGTATTTATCATCTTAGAAAATTAAGTTGTTGCAATTTCAAGGAAGTTAGATCAATTTGGAATGATTTTTTCTCAACTAATTTCCATGACTGAAGACAATTCATTAAGCCAAATGGTAGATTCTCAAGAATCATTAGAAACTTTGAATGTCATAAATAATAAGCAGAATAACCCATATTCAAATTACTATAACCCATGTTGAAAAAACAGTCTCAACTTTAACTGAAATAACAATTTGGGTGGTAATAATCAGCAATGGGGGAACAACCAAGGAAACCCATTGGAAAACTGAACCAACCAAGGGAACAATAATTATAGATCTACTTATCATCCTGGTTTCAACAGTAATACAAAATTTAAGGATAAGAAGTTATCTATAGAAGAAGTGGTGTTACAAATGAGAAATCAATTATAAAGTCAAGGAGCTACAATTAGAAATATTAATAATCAACTTGGGCAAATAGCAACTTCATTAAGTAATGAATCCCAAGGAACACTTCCTAGTAATACTGAATCAAATCCAAAAAACCAGAATAAAAAGCAAGTATGAAGCCTTTTAACTTAGAAGCGGAAGAGAGTTGGAAAGTCGGGTTCAAAAAGAAATTGAAGTAGAGAGAGAAGAAATTGAAGAATCAAAAGAGGACACTCTAAAAGATTCTGAGAGACCTATTTCTCCACTAAAAATTGATTTGGAAAAACCACCACCTCCATTTTCTTTGAGACTTCATCAGCAAATGTTAGATAAGCAATTTTCAAAATTACTGAAAATATTTAAGAAGCTTACAATTAATATTCCATTTGTTGAAGCCTTAGAATAAATGCCTAGCCATGTAAAGTTTATGAAGGATATTCTCAACAGAAAAAGAAAATTTGAAGATAATGAGACTATTGCACTTAGTGAGGAGCGCAGTGTGATGATTCAAAAGAAGCTTCCTGAAAAGCTTAAAGATCTTGGTAGCTTTAAAATTCCATGTACAATAGGAGACATATTTTATGGGAAAGCTTTATGTGATTTAGGTGCAATCATTAACATTATGCCATTATCAATATTTAAAAGATTAGGATTAAGAGAAATAACCCCTACTACTGTAGCTTTGCAGTTAGCAGATTGTTTGATAACATACCCTAAAGGAGTTATAGAAGATGTTCGAGTGAAAGTGGATCGATTTATTTTTCCTGTTGATTTCATTGTGCTAAATATGGAGGAATATAAAGAGATACCTATCATTTTGGGGAGACCATTCCTAGCCACAAGAAGAGCAATGATAGATGTGTAGAAAGGGGAATTAACAATACGGGTCAATGATCAAACTATTACTTTTAACATTTCAAAATTAACGAATTACTTTGTAAAAGGTAACGATAATGAATGCTATAGGATGGATGTTATAAGATATCTAAGTGAAAGCCATTTTAGAACTACTTATGAAGAAAAATTTGAAGTACAACATTTGGAACATGAGCAAGAAGAGGAATTAAATCAATGGGAAGATCTTTTTAGGAAAAAATCAAACTATGTTTAAGAAAGTTTTGAAGTTTTGGACACGATAGACAAAGATAAATCATTTTGTCCATTTATTGAAAAACCTCGAGAACCAGAGTTGAAATTACTTCCTGAATATGCCTTTCTAGGAGGTATCCAACAGAGCTAGAGAAAGAAGCAGGTCCGTACTACTCTCTCGCTGCCTGGTGGAAAATCTTGAGTTCTTTTAAACTTATTATGTTGCTTAATAATTCATCTTATAAAACACCCTAATGCTCAATGAACGTTGATGTATCAGTTATCCCTAAGAGTAAGGCAATTATCATCTGTAATTTAATTTTGAAAATTATGCGGGTGAAGACATTTAAAGAGGCAAGTTAGAACTTAACCAATTTTTTGTTATAATTGGGCTTGTAGTGTTTGAAAGATGTTCTAATTTTAAATGATGTTTACTTTTCTAACCCTCATTTAAATGAAACTTGATTTAGCCTAAGTCACTACTAAGCCCTTAAAACTTAGGTGTGTGTCTTAATTAGCTTTGAAAAGATTAAGCTTTAGGTGGTCATGATTCATGATTTGAATTTCATTTGAAAATTAAAATAGGGTATTAAATTGATTAATTATTGACTTCAAAAGTCATACCCCTAAGTCTTGGGTTCATTTTATTTTAATAAACTTCCAAATTTTAATAATTTAGAAATTTATTAACTTATCTTTTTCAATTAAGAAAGTGAGGTTGGTTTCTACCAATTAACTCCTTGTGTTTAAAACATCCAAATTAAGATCAAAGGTTGCTCATTTACCTCTTTAAATTAAGCCTAAATGTTAATTAAGGCTAAATTTCTAAAATTGCACATTTGCCCCTAAGGCTCCAACACTTCATAATTTGTCAAATTCAATTCAAATGACTTTGAAATTTTTATCCTATTTTATTCATAGGTCAATTAAGACATCAGAGGAGAAAATATGATTTTTCAAGATTTAATTTAATTTACATAATTATTTCCATGCAAAAGTATGATTTTTCAAATAAAATTCTTAAATTGATCAAGGTAAACCCTAATCCCTTGAAAATTTTACTGGAGGTAGACTTAGACCAGAGAAAACTTTGGACCAAATTTCATGATCTTTTGAATTTCATTTAAATTTTAAGAATTATTTTAAGTTTTGGGGTATTTATTAAACATAAAATATTTTAAATGGGGAAAATTAAGTTTTATATTTTTGAAAAAACCTTTTAAGGTCAGAAAACTCATAGGAGAAAATTTTATATTTTTCTTAATTTTATTTGATTTATTGGAATTATTTTAATGAAAACCCATTCTAATTTTTAAAAATTATTTTTAAGCTTTAAAATTCAATATCTTTATTTAGGAAACTAGGAAAAATATTTAAATTGTTCTTAAGTTTCTAAGAAACAATTTAGAACATTTCGATGAATTTTTTTTATTTTTGTGATTTTTATGCCTTTTAATTATTTAATTATTTAAAATATGCTAAAAATTAAGTTTTTATTTTGAATATCATTTTATTTTTAGAAAGACCCCTGATCATAGAGAACTCAAAAAATATTTTTTTTATAAATTTTTGAGTTATATTTTGATTTTTTTAAAAAATCATTTAAGTGCCAAAATGATATTTATCTTTAAAAATCAACTTAAGTTATCAAATGAACTCAAAATACTTTGAAATTTTTATGGTGAGTTCTTTGGATCATCAGTAATCGTGGAGATCAAAAATCAAGTCATTTAAATGTTTATATCTTTCAAAATGAATTTTTTTAATGATTTAGAGTTTATGAAAATTAAGTACATTTTAAATGACTTGACCCATGAAATTAATTCCAAAAACTCATTTTGTCATGGTGGTCCTTTCAAAATTTTCTTGGAATTTTCTAAGCAACATGCTGAATATCATGTTTAATTTATGCAAATAATAGATATAAACTTGAAAAATATGGATATCTATCTAGAAACCTCCTCTGACTTTGGAAAACTCAGAGGATGTTCCCTAAGACAGAGAAAACAACATGCTAAAATTTCAAGCCATGATAATGTTCCTACATGCATGGAGAATTAAAACATTAAAATCAGTGTTTAATTCATTAAAAAATAAAATATACATCAAATGGACTTAAAATTATTTTCACATTATTCTCCTCTATTCACTGAGCAAGAGGGCATTTTTATTTTATTTTTGTGATTTTTCTACACCAATATATGAATTTTTTAAGTTAGGGGTATTTAAATAAATAAAGAAAATCCTATTTATCTATTCAAAAAACGCGTGCTGACTAGATCCTAGGCAGCTCCGAAGGCAAGCGTGGCGCGCTCTAGTTGGACACCGCCATCCACGTAGCTGCTAACTCGGCCCACGGTTTATGTTCTGAAGCATTGTCCGGCTCGATCTCCTCCATCCATTCGATACACGCTTAATCCAACGGCTCTCCGTCATCATCCTCGATGGAGTGATCCCGTGACCGTCCATACTAAAACCTTATGATCTCAGCCTAGACTCAACCAAATCACTTCGGGTTTGATCTTATGGACTCATCTAAGTGAGATTAACACATCTATATGGTAATCATGCAATTAAATTAAGCCTAATTAAATGGAGAATCAAAATGGACTCGGAGGAAGAGAAGTTTTATACCTGTGCTCTGAGAAGTGAAGCTTCGATCAGATGGTCTCGACACGTTTGTTATGATCCAAAGAGGCTAAAGATTGAGTCTTTGGTCTTGGTGTGAGGCTTAAATATGATTTTGATCACAGCCGGATTTGGGTGTTGGTCTAGAGCTACGGTATAGGATCTATGGAAGGGGATTTTATGGAGCTTTGGCTTCTTTCTTTATTGTGAGGGTGTAGACACATGTAATTGAAGTTTGGTAGATTGTGGAAGTGTAATAAGCTCTGTCCTAGTTTTTGACAAAGGTTTTAGCTCAAAATTGATCTTCCACAGTGGAATTCAGTGGAGGAAGAGGGTTGGATTGCACTGAGGGGATCTCAGAGAAGCTCTGTGAAAAGTTTGGGGGGCTCTCTCTAAGAAATTTTTAGCACACCTCCCATGGCCGTGGAGGTGAGTTTTTATAAAAATGGCCATGGGGTGTCTCTCAGGGCAAATATTTGGGTGAATTGTGGTGCTTAGGTGGAGGGCAGAGGAGCTCTACAATTTGATTTGGCTGTCCTGGTTTCTAGGTTGATTTTGGTGCAATTTGCTAGGGGTGGCACTCGGTTTTAAGCTTCTTCGGTGACTAGGTGGGCTGGCCATGGCAGGGGGAGGTGGCTAGGTGCTCAGAGCATCTAGGGGAATCTATTAAAGCAACTTAATGCAATGAGGTTTAGTTTTGGTAAGGGTATCTTAAGCATGTGCATTTTTGGAAATAAAATCCATTAATTTGGGGGAATTTTGGTCCATGTATTTTTTTAGGATGTTATATGGGCTTTGGCGTAGTCTTAGGGTCTAATGAATGGCTCAAGTGGAGTTTATTTGATGACTTTGGGGTAGTTAGGCCATCTTTAATGCATAGGTTCAATGTGGGTTCAAGTGATCAAAATTTTGTTTTGGGCTAGGTTAGCCATGTCAATTGACCCAATTTATTGATTAAAATTGTGTAGATGATTTTTATGATGATTTTTGGTGAAGGGTTGAAGTGAGTTTGAGTTCAATTAGTAGGTCAATTTGATTGATTTTTGAAATTTGGCCAATTCGGGCATGTTGAGGTAGACATGGGTCTAGGTTGGGCTAGCCTTGGTCTAAGTCCAAATTGAATGGTCCACATAATCAAGAGAGATGTTGTGAATATTTTTCATGACGGGATAGAGTGGAAATTTTGGAGTTAAGTCCCTCAATTTGGTGAGATTTTGAGACATGGCCAATTTGAGGCAAATTTGGGGCTTTTTGGACTTAGTTTGAAATCAAATGAATTTGTGGTCTCCCCAAGGCCAATTGAAGGTCAATTTTGATATATGGGGATCTTATGAAGATTTTTCAATGCAAATTGTGGCCAATTGAGAGGGGTATGGGTTCAATTTGGTGGAACCAAGTCATAGGACAAAAATTGGGTTTTTGGTTTAAATCAAAATTGGGTCCAAATGATGTGCTAATTGGGCTTTAATTTTGTATATATTGGTCATATTAAGAGTTAATTTGAGTTTAGAATTGAAATTGGGATAAATTGAGACCAATTGGCTAGAGATTTGGAGTAATTTGGGGAAAATATGGGCCTTTAAAGGGCAATTTGGGGGTTTTGATCAAAGATGGTCAAATTGGCCAAATTAGGTCATGTGATTGTTAAGAAAAATGAAATTGGGATTATTTTGAAGGTTTTGGAAATTTTTGGGATTTTTTGGAATTTTTGGAATTTTGGGCTAAAGAGGGGTATTTTGGTAATTTGGCCAAATTTGGTGATTTTTGGTAGTTTTGGGTGTTTTCAAGGTGTTTGAAATGATCTTTGAGTCAAGTTGGGTATTTTGGGTAAATTTGGGAATTTTGGCCAAATTTGGGATCCCAAAGGTATCTAGGTAATTTGGGGGAATTTAAGGGCAAAATGCTAGGTTGCGTGTCTTGGTAGAGTTGAGGTACCAACCACCATAAATAAGCCATGGACCAAAGGAAACCCTATTTTGGGTCCTTTATGTAGTGTTCTTAGCCAAACCCTAGCTTAGGGCTAATGGGTTTAGGGGACCACCTACAGGAGTCTCCCAAAAGTATCAAGGAACCAAAGCCTAGAAGTTCTGGGTTTAGGGTAGTGAGTGATTGTGAGTGAAAGTGATTGCAAGTGAGTGCCTTAGCCCTAGACCAACACCTAGGGTCAACCCTAAGGTCCAACAGTCTTAAGGGTGACTCATTTTGAGTTTACCCCTTAGTGACCCCACCTACTAAGTGCTAGAGGTTAGGACCAGTATGTGGAACTCCAGTTGAGTAGAGAAGAGTGTAGAATTTCTAATGGTGAGGGTTCCATGTCTAGTTTTCTAAGAATAGTCAATAGGAAAGTCCTATGGCTAGACCTTAGGCTACTAAAGAAGAAAAACTAAACCTCAACAAAAAGTGAGGTCAACAATATTAGAGAAGATCAACAAAATTGAATATACCATGTCTGTACTAGAGACAAAGGTATTGGAGATTTATGCACATCTTGAGCATATTGGATGACAATTGAAAATGTAATTTTGTCATACTAGTTATTTAAAGGAAGCGGATAAGGAGATGTTTCTTAAGCAAAAGTGGATTGAAGAAGATTGCATCAAAGCACGTCACCACCGTCCATTTTATCAACTTTATATTCCAGTTGCCCTAAGAGAGACTAATGAAAGACAAAAATTTGTTCCTTCTAATGAAGAATGAAATTAAGTTCTATTTTTAAAGTTAAGTTTTTGTGTGTTTGAATACTTTGTCTTTAAGTGTTTTATTGTTTAAGACTTTCTTTTAGTGTTTGTGTTACATAGGTGTTTAATTGTGAAAAATTGTTAAGTGTTTGTATTTAGGAAACTTTTCTCATCCGAGACTATTTGGAATGAGAACTAAGTGTTTAAATGTATTTGTACTCATTTGTGAATTAATATAAGTTTGTTTGTGTGAAATTTTGTGTTGTTTTAGCCTCGAATTGAAATATTTATTAAAGAGAATTTGAGATAAAGAAGAGTTATAGGATGTTGAAAATAGTCATTTAAGTGCTATGAGACCATTTAGGGGTGCTTTACTTAGGCAAATAGTGTATTTTGCTTTAATTTGAAATTTTTAAAAATCGTGCACTAGTGCATAAGCACCACAACTCGCGCTTAAGCGCGAACAAACCTTAGAGGCAGGCGCCTAAGCGCCACTTACCCGTGCTTAAGCGTCGATTCACGAAAATCAGTTCACAAAAGGTTAAAAGTAAAACTTTGAGCCAAAAATCACCATTTTTATCCTCCCATCACCTTCAAGCTCTCAAAAACACAATTTTAGAGAGCTAGGGCACACCTTTAAGTGGAGATTTCTTAGTGGAATCAAGAAAAATTTGCTAGATTCGGATTTCTTTTGGTAAGAGCTTTAATTCTATGGAAAAAAATTGGATTTTCACCATGATTTTGAGTACATTTGAAAGAATTCGAAAATTCACTATTCATGGTGAAAAATGAAGAAAGATCTATGGAAATTGCATAGGAAGTTTATTGCAAGCTTTTGGAAGTTTAGTTTACTGGTTGAGACTTGATTTTTGAAGTTATTGTTGGAATTTATCAAATTTGTAGAATGATACCAAGAATGAAGAGGAACAAAGGCAAAGCCCCTTTCGATTCGAGTAAATTTGTTAGTTCTAAAGCTCAAGATCTGTATAGTGATGCGTTGCAATCATGCAAACTGATTCTAGAGCAATGTTTTAGAAATCTGGGTGGAGACGTGGAAGATTTAATTGTTCACCGACAGTGGGAACAATTCTGTTGTTTCTTTGTTGTGGCAGTTATATCTTTTGTGAGTGAGTTCTATGCAAATCTCCCTAAAGCTGAAGACAATCGAGTTATAAGTCGAGGAAAGTTGGTACCTTTTTGCCAGAGGTAATCAACTTGTTTTACCATTTACCATCAGATACATTATGTTTTTTATGTAAATTATAGTCCTACTGAAGTGGAGTTAAACGAGATTATTTCTTACTTAACTATTGGGAGAGGAATTTAGAAGATCACTAATGAGAGGAGAGTAAATTTCCCAACTTCAAAGTTATGTGCACCTTCAAAGGCCTGACACTATTTCATTTCTGCTCGTCTGCTTCTGACTAATCATCTCAGCGAAGTGACGAAAGAAAGAGCGACATTGAACTATTGTATTCAAGTGTGAAAGCTCATCATTTAAGATTTGATCTGTCAGGCTATCATCAGTTCTGCTACAGCTGTTACAACTGCATGTCTAAGATTTGCTTCCATGATCTTTTCTTTGTGTGAGCAGGATGGAGTTAAATATGATAGCTGGGAGGAAGTATTATTACCTCTAAAGCCCATCACTAAGGTGAATGTGAAGACTTATTCTAAGCATTCAATTTTTTGCTCGAGAGGAGAATTTTCTCGGAGCTATGAAATTGAGACGTTTGCTGCTTCTACATCTAGACCATCTACCTCACGTGCTTCTACATCTCAAGGTGAGTCTGCTGAGACCCAAGATTAATTATTGCAGAGGATGATGGATAATATTAATTTTACCGCTGATAGGGTACAAAATTTAGAGTGTTTTGCAGATCATACTGATAGGTGTAATAGGAGAAAAAGTGATTATGAAGAGATATTTCACTCATCTTTGGAGAACCTCATTAGAGGTAACCAAGGAGTGCAATTTCCTCCATATCCTAGATACCTTGATTATGAGCCTGCAAAAGTTTGGGATAGTAGTGATTCAGAGGATGAAGAGTAGAGCTGAGAGATTTATTTTATGATTGTAATATGATATGAACTATGTGGTTCGGGCTTGCTACATTTGCATCTGTGTGTTGGTTTGACTATGTGATGTGGTTTGTTCTTTTATGTTTAAGTAAGAATTGTGATGTGATGTGTTTTCATGTTTTGGACTTGAGACATGTATGTATGTTTATTTGTTTAGATATTGTGATGTGTGAAACTTTTATTTTTAATTGTATTGTAATGTTTGTGTTAGTGAGTAGTTTGTTTTAAACTTCTAGGGTTTAGAACTTAACTTAATTCTATATCTATTGTAAAGTTGAAAATCTTGCTAACTTACGTCTTAAATTTGAAACTTATGAAACTACTAGCCTGTATTTTTCTTTTATCATGTTAGTGTGTTTGTTCTTATGCTAAGATCGTGAAATCAAGTTAGTGAGTTAGTTTACTTTTACATTTATTCTCACTGCTTAAAAGCCTATTGAATCTCTACATGTTAAACTGAAATGAAAATAAAGAAAATTTGATCAAAAATTAATTTTACTCCTATTTTTAGTTTTATACTTGTATCATTAGGGTTTAAAATTTCTTGTTAGTATGTTATTTTAAATTTTCATTCCTCCTTATATATATCTAATGTTAAATTGTTTAATCTGTTAAAAATTTAAATTTTGGGGGGATGAAAAATATTATCAAAACTGGAATTTTATTTGTTCTCAAATGTGCTACAAGTGAATTTGATTTGAAACGAAAAAAATGATTATGTATATGAAGTTATATTAGGGAAATAAAATTTGATTTTCGAAATGAGTAAGAAAATTTAGTTAAAATTTTTAGTAATGGAGAAAAACTTTAAGTTAAAAAATTTTTGGACGAGAAAATGATTAATATAAGTAACTATCTTGAGTAAGAAAAATTGTATTTTTGAAAACTTTAAATAATTTAGAATTTTATTTTTTAACACTTAAATTTCTTTTATTAAAATAATTTTCAAAACTATTATTATATTTTTAAGTAAAAGACTTATATCAAGACTTTTCTTTACGAAAGGAGAAGTGGAATTTAAAATCATTAAAGCCCTATCCAGATATAATAATCCTTGCCTGGAAAAAAAAAGAAATGAAAAGAAAGAAAAGAAAAAGAAAAGAAAAAGAGAAATAAAAGAAAATGAAAAAAAAAAATAAATTAGGAAGGAGAAGCTTGAGGATTAGTGCCTAATCAAAAATTGGTTTTACATTTGATCTTTTTAAAGGATAAGACTTGAGAAACTCTTAAGCTTATAGATATAAAATAGTAAGTAAAATTATTATTAATAGAAATTTTTAAGTGGAGATAATAAAAGAACTAAATTTTAAATTTGGAAAACTACAATTTATTTCTGAATTAGATAGAAACCCATATTTTCATCTTTCTTAACTTTAAGAATCTATAAACTTTAAGTTGGTCTCATTTACTAAATATTTTTTTCTAAATTAGACTGCCTTATTTCTAAATCAAAACTTTGGTAACTCCTAAAGAAACTCATATGTATATCATATATATGTATCTTTTAAAGATTGAAGTGTCACTTGAGGACAAGTAACATTTTAAGTTTGGGGGATTTTGATACACCTAAAATATATAATATTTTTAGACACATTTTTATACATATTTTTGAGATATTGCGCTTTAATNGAGATATTGCGCTTTAATAGAAGACATTTTTGTGTTTTTCTTGCAGATACAGGTAAAAAGAGTGAAAAATGCTTAAATGAGTGAAAAAGGATAAAATTTGGAGAAAAAAGGTGAAAAATGTGCAAAAGAGTTTTGGCACCTAATCGTCAGATCTGGCGCTTAAGCACCGGTTAAACAAAGAAGGCCGCGCCTAAGCATCAGAGGCCCTGCGCTTAAGTGTCAGTAGTAGTTATTGGACGATTAAATTTGGTTTCTACAAATCCTTAAGAGGTTTTTGAGGCACCCATTAGCTTAATAGGTGTTTATAACCACCATGGACAGAAATTATCACGAAAGGATGCATCTCTTGGGGAAATACATCAAATTTAGACATAGTTTGAAGAGAAACCAAGACACCTTTTGGAAAATTATAAAAGAAAGAAGATTGGGACTTTGAAAGAGGTCCTGAAAGTATTGGACAGTTTTAAAAGTTTTCATCTAGGGAGTTAGTTGGGAGAGATTTTCAGGCACCACTTTTACTTTTATTTTATCCTTTTTATTATTTTATTTTGAGTGATTGTAAATAGAAGAGAATGAAAGGAACTTCAAGAGTTTGGTGGAGGACTTGAGATAAGTTTTTATCTTTTTGTTTTGAGGCTACTTTTGGTTTTAATTCAGACTTGTTGTTGGCTTGACAATGATTTCTTCTTTTAAACTAAAGTGTGGTTTTGTTTTCTCCAAGGATTCTGAGTAGTTTTCTTTATCTTTCTTCTTAAAATGATAAGTAATTAAGTTTTGGATGGAATTTGTGGAAAGTACTATTCTTCAATGATGGATGAAGTTGTGATGATTTAAATCCATGCACTTCATTTACTTCTTGATTTGGTCAATCCAGATGTTAAAATTTGTTGTGAGAGCATGTAAGAACCGAGCTTGTATTGTCTCAATCAGCAATTGGAATGAGAATGTAGTTCATATGATTGAGTGTAAATAAATAGGGAAATATTCATTGAAGGGTGTAGAGTTAGAGGACTTTAAAGTGACAGGTTAAAGCCCCCAGCTTGATTTATTATTTTAGGTTCTGATACGGGAATATTAGCCCCCAGGTGGAGGGAATCGAGGGAACTCTAGAGTGAGAGCTAGTATTTTCTCTGCTTATCCGGTCTTCAGAACTGTTCAAACTTTAAATTAGCCAATGTTCTTTATAACATCTCTAGTAAGGGTAAAGAATACTATTGCTACTATTTGGCACAACACAATTTGCATACTTCCACAACAGAATTCCTATACTTATTACTGATTCATAACAAGAAGAAAGATATTTTCATATTTAGTGTTTTTCTACTATAAAAACTCTAGTTAACTTTTTAAATTGTTATTGTTGTATGAAAATATTGAAAATACCAAAAATATTTAAATTTTCATTACTGTATAAATCATCTTTAGTTTAGACAATTATCTTTTTATTAAAAATAGAAAGTTTGATGTTCAATAGTGCATATTGCGTATTCTCCCTGCGGGTTCGATATTCAAGTCGTAATAAAAAAGTTCTATATTACTTGATAAAGATATGTTTACTTGCATAGTATCCCAATATATATAAATTAAAAGTTAAATTCTTATTTTTTTTCAGTATCAAGTTTTTGGTTTTATTGCAATGTAAGGAAATATAAGTGAAATAAAATTTGAATTATTGTTGTACTGTGCATATTAGCAGTATCCAAGGATCAGTCAACTCTTCTCGATTTCCTTTCAAAATCAATACTGATCTAACTAGAAGAGGAATCTCAACTGTTCCTCAGAACTCTCCAGGACTGACGATGTATATCTCCTTCCCAAATAGGATGTTGCTTTTGCTCATAAATGAGGCTGTACATAATGGTCTGACGAAGCCATGATCGATGTGGGGAGGTATGCAACCACTTTCTTGATAAAATTGATGATGCAACTATTTGGAATATAATCAATAGGTTATATACTATACCTCACCATTTTTTAATCATCATCTTAATTGTGGATGACATAGGATCCACCTCATCATATCTCAAAATGCTCGGAGGGCTCCCTTGCCTATCCTTAACAAAGTTATAGCAGCATCAACACTAAATGGTGATCCTGCCCTTTCAACGCATCCATATCTGCGACTCGGAATACATATTTCTCTTCAATAAATTGGCTCAGCCTTTGTTCGTCAAATCTAAAATGCATTCAATAATCTTTCTTTCATTGTATTTAGAGAATAATCAAATGTGTAATTCAAGTCCCTCCAAGATATTGACAAAATTTTCATGGATTTCTTCATAATATTCAATTTCTCAGTTCAGGACCTTGCTCATTCTTTCCAGCTCTGATGTAGGAATCCTTTGCAAACGTCAGGGCTGCTTCTCTATCTCAACTTCTGAATGAATCTATGACTGTGGTGGCTCTACAAATTATGGTATGTATGGCTCAACATCCATGTGCTCTTCACTTCTGAATCTCATGCTGGTAGCCATGTATTCTTCAAATGTCCCATAACTCTACAAATGGAAGGCCTTACATTCCAGGCACTCAACAAATGATCTTGTTGATCATTTTTATCAGGGTATCTTTGAATTACACATCGGGCATCTTGTACAAAGCTCGTTGGGGACCTATAAAGGTGTAGACTCCATGATAAACTCTGACTCATCCTCAATGATCGACAAACTGGTGGAAGTCTCCTTAAATTTTGGATTGTATACTTCTTCCTCGTTAATCAAATTTAGCGTCGTAGTTGCTTCCTTGGAAAGTATTTTTTTTAGTCACTCTAAGACTCTAATTTTATGACAGTTGGCATATATATTTTGTGTCCTCCTTTGTGGCGCATCAAGAACTCTCTCTGTAAAAGCACCGATTAGATCTCCCGTAGGCGTAGTAATCATCAACTTTAAGTGGATGGTCCCTTCCATTGGATACTATACCCTTTCTGATTTCTTCTTTTTTAGTGATGAGTCTTCCTTAGTACTGATTCTGAGCAAGGATTGTAGCCCCTATGTCTCTCATCGGCTCACAATGTTCAATAGAGGCCCTCATAATTCACATTGAACTGTCCGTAGTCCAAGTCAAAATTCACGACATCACCTTGTGCTGCCTTTTCTTCGTCCAGAGCATAATTTAAGCGATCTTTAAAGGAGAAAACTAGCTTCTGACCCAACATTTTCCTACAAAAGGTAGGACCATATCAGCGCGTTGAAATTCAAAATAAACAACAACAATAACAAATCATTCTTAACTGGATTTGAAGCAAACACGTGCAAGAATTTTATTTAATTCAACTTTGTGGAATTAAAAATTTAAGCGAAAGATTTAAAAGTGCAAATCTATTTTTTTTAATTTTACTAAAATTTATTTTATTATAAAATTTTGGACGCAATCACAAACGTTGGCTGAATATGATTTTTTGAAGTTACTAAATTAATTTAATTAAAAAATACCCTAATTTTCTATTTATCCACACGACAACCATGTCATTCCTCAGTGTATTTAATTAAGCTTTGAACCGCTACACAACACGCTTTGATTTGCTGACCTTTCTATGCAAATTACTGAGTCAGCACGTGGTTCATGTACCGTTCCTCTATCTGAAACGGCCTCCACCGTTCGATCCATACACATGGAAATAGACTGCATCTGTTGCTCTTACTCGATCTCCCTCACCCGAGAAGCGTTCGTGTTCTAACCCTAAGATCTTGATCGATACTCAACCAAATTTAAGTGTGGTTTGTTCGCACTCCTTTATCAAAGTGAGACAAACATCTATATGGCTAGATACACATAAAACATAAGTTTTCTTCATAATGTTCCAAACCAATGGCAAAATTAGGAATTTTGTTACATTCCCTTGACCAAGAGGTGAGGCCTTAATTGGGTTTGTTCTTGAGCTTTGCTTTGAGTCCACGAGCCTCCTCCAAGTGTTAATTTGATCAGAGATGGGGTCTAGGTGTGACTAGACCAAGAAGTGAATTGGGTTCGGTCTAACAGTGGGCTAGAGAGCTCGAGAGGGGTATTTTTATGGGGAACTTTATCTTTTACTCTAGGGAAGCTTTTGAAGAGATCAATTGGGTGTTTGGAAATGGTTTATTGTATGGTCAAGAAATGTCATGGTGTTTAAGCTATAAATTTGGGTTTCTCAGTGGTGGGGAGTGGTTGAAGATGGTGGAATTGCACTTCACTACACTCTAGGAAGATTTGGTAACAATTAGGCAGAGTTCCCTCAAGGTTAAGGCTCTCTCCTCATTTGATCATGAGGGGGGTCTTACTTGTAAGCAGGGCCATGGCTGCTAAAATGGCATGCCAGGGTGGCCAAATTGAACCTAGGTGGAGGGAAGTGAGATTCCAATGTTTAATAAGAGTAAGACAAGTCAGGGAGATCAAATTTTGGGTTTTGGCCAGAGGTTACCTCTCAGGCTTCGTGTTTTCTAGAAGCTAGAGTGGCCAGCCAGCCAGGTCAAGGTAACCTCCACACTATGGGAGGTCAGATGTGGGGAGATGTGAGGTCAATTGGGTTCAAGCATGGGCAATTTCAATTATCCAAAGAAAGGGGATAAGTTTGGGTTAATTTGTTTTAAACTTTGGTTTAACCACTTGGGATTGGGCTTAGACCCTTTCCAAGATGTAGGAGTGAATAGACAGCCCCATGAGATGTTTGGGAGGCTAGGATTGCATGAGAATTTAGTGTTTGGTGGTTTCATGAGAGAGGTTGAATGATTTTGTGGGACGTGAAAGACATTCCTTGTTTTTCTATATTTGGTGTCCATGGGCCATATGATGCCCATGGATGGTTCCAAGGATGCTTTCATGACATTGATGGGTCATGGTTAGTTATCATGAGAAAGGTATTTGGTAATTTTGGATTTTTTGTGTAATGGAGTCAAAATACTAAATTTGGATGGAGCTTAAGCATGTATGGAATGGGCATGTCTTAATTTGATTAAATGGGTGATGAAAAAGTATATAATGAATTTGTCATGTGAGCCTTTTGATTTCAATGTTTTGGCTTGGGTTATGGGCATTTAAATTTTTTTATGGAATGTTTTAGAAAGATGGGCATTTAATTTTAATTATGGTGGGATTAATGGAATATAAGGGATTTCCATGAATAAAAAATCACTTTGGGCTTGAATTTGGTAGAATTGGGTTTGGGTATGTGACACGCTTAAAAATTACCTACTTTTACCTACTTTTTCATATATATTTTCTATTCATTTTTAATTATATTACAATTTAAAGGAAGTTATTTTGCATATTTTTAGCTTCAAGTACAAGAAATAGACTTTTGGAGAAAAATAAGAAAAAATGGGCAAAAATGGTGCAATTTGGAGCCAAAACGAGTGAGAAAGAAGATTCTAACCAGACATATTTTGATATGTCTTTATGTGTTGAATCTCCTTTACATTTCTAACATGTTTATGAATAAAATTATACTATAAAGTGATACAACAAAAATATATGTATTTATAGACCCATATTTATACTATTTTTTTTGTGATATTGCACTTTATTGGAATGTATCTTTTATGTTTTATTACAGGTTGTTGATTTTTAGGACTTGAAGCAAAAAGAAAACAAAAAGAATAAAATTTGGAGTCAAAATGGAGAAAGTAAAAAAATTGGTCAGCGCCGACGATGCCGTTTGACAAAGAAGAAGGATTAATTAAACGGTCACTGGTGCAGACGACACCAGTGTCCTTACAGACCCTGTCTAGAAGATTCAATGAATTTAGATACTTTTTGAAGAGTTTTTGGATGCGCTTACTGGAGAACCAACCTTAGGCTCTATGTAGGACTGAAATTTGATCAGAAACCCCCTCACACCATTTCACATTCTTCTACTCACTCAGTTTTTTTTCTTCGCCCGCCTACTTTCCACGTCATTTCACACCATTAGTTAGTTATTATATTTATAATTTTGAGTTTTTATGGTGAGTTTAAATGTGAATTCTTCTCTAAGAGGTGTTAGAGAGGAGGAGAAGAAGGGATTTGCTTTGAGAAAGAGTTTCAGGTAAGTGTTGTTTATTTATTATTATTGTACGAACTTTCTTTTATATATGAAATTTATGTTTTGCTGTATCTTTCTCATGAAATCTGAGTAGTTTCCTTTTTCTTTCTTCTTACTCTGAGATATGGTGAAATGAAGAGATAATTTGGATGTGCCAATGTTGAAATTTAAAAATAAAATGTGATAGTTTTTTCACTCCGTTCTTAATTTACTTTTTGATCTGACCAATAGAATTGTTAAAATATGTTGTAAAGTATTTGATCCAGAAAATGGAGTATGAGTTCTACAATAGAGTAAGAATCACATTTAAGTCCATGAAGGAGTTTTTCATTCATGGAATTAAGTGCAAATAAATAGAGAAATATACTTAGTTTGGTGTAGAATTAGAGAATTTTAGGTGACAGACTAAAATCCCCAATTCGATCTTAGTCTTTAAGAACTAAAACAAGAGTTAACCTTCAGAGGAAGGGAAGTGAGAGCTCTGAAGTGGGAGCCAGTATCCTCCTAGCCTAGCCGCGGATTTAAGGGCTAAACCTAATATTAGCCAATGATTTTATGTAACACTGAATCAAGGTAGATAATTAAAATTGCTCCTATTTGACACAACACATATTTAAACTATTTATCTCATCTCATTTCTCTATAAACTCATTGTAGTGAGAAAGATTTTTTTTTATATAAGAAAACTTCAACACATAAACATAATTTAGTAGTTATTAATTTTAAACTTTGTTTTAAATTATGCTAGTAGTTAAAAATTTAACTTTGATAGCATCTTAAACATTCAAAATTAGTGAGAGAAATTTTGTTTTACTTCTATGAATTTCCTAGTTAATTTATCATTTCAAATTTAATCCTTCCTCGTGAGATTGATATTTGGGACTTAAAAAGAATGTCTTATATTACTTGATAACGATACGTATACTTGCATAGAATACCAAAATTAAGAGTTGAACATTATTATTCATAAAATACCACATCAAGTTTTTAGCACCG
>NEWO01000555.1:91725-128985 GCA_003013225.1 Phalaenopsis aphrodite
GTACCTTTTCTAATTTTCTAAGACTAGTCAATAGGAAGGTCCTATGGCTAGACCTAGGCTACTAAAGAAATTTCTAGACCTCAACCAAAAGTGAGGTCAACAACACATCACTAGTCTCAAGTATAAAACACATAGTCTAACACATATTACAAACATAAAAATAAATCAGTACTCTTCCTAATCATCTTCAGAATCACCACTATTCCAGACATTTGTAGGCTCATAATCAGGGGTATCTAGGATATGGAGGAAATTACACTCCTGTGTTACCCCTAATGAGGGCTTCCAAAGATGAGTGAAATTTCTCTTCATAATCACTTTTTCTTCTGCTATACCCATCAATATGACCTGCAAAGCTTTCTAAATTTCATACCTTACCAGCGGTATAGGTTATATTGTCCATCATCCTTTGTAATAGTTGACCTTAAGTTTCTGTAGACTCACCTCTAGAAGTAGATGATCTTGAGGTAGATGGTATAGACGTAAAAGCAGCAGAGGTAGAAGCAGCAGGCGTTGCCATTCTGTAGCTCCTAGAAAATCCTCCTCTCCAGCCAAAAATAGAATGCTCTGAATACAAATTTACAATAACACTAGTGATTGAATTTAAAGGCAATAATACTTCCTCTCAGCTATCATATCTTATTCCATCCTACTCACTCAAGAAAAGATCAAGGAAGCAAATCCCAGACTTGCAGTAGTAGCAACAGTGGCAGAACTGATGAAAGTCTGATAAATTAAAGCTCCAAAATTGATGAGATTTCCTTTCTGGATACAATAATTTAACGTCTCTCTCTCTCTCTGGTAACTTTGCTGAGATGATTTGTAGGTAATAGACTGGCAGAAATAAAATAGTGTCATGCTCTGGCTGGTGCACTTAACTTTAAGGTGAAAAACCAAGATGGCTCATTCCAATTGGCCTTTGGCATCCTTCAACCCTCCACATAAATTTTTAAATGCACCTGAATTGAAGCCCTGAGTTTCATCCCAACCCCTTCAATTTAAATCCATCTTCTCCATGGAAAAAAGAGAGCTAACCATATTCCTAAGGGAAACTCTTCCCAGTTGCTTTCAGAGACTCTCCAAGAACTCCTAAGCTCAAGCCCACCATTTTCCCCCTCTGGATTCCTTTGTGAGAGCTGAATTTTGAGTTCAAAATTCAAAAAAAAGCATGAATTAATTTGTCACACCTCCCAAGTCCACCGAAGTCCAATTAATTGTGCACGCACTAATGCAAGAGTGAGAGGAGTTGATCTCCCACAAAAGCCCCATCACAAAGAGCCTTTAACCTAGCTCTAGACCAACAACAGAAAACAAACTTGGTCAAAATCATATTTAGAAGATTCACCATAACCCATGAGCACATCTAAAGGTTCTTTGTACTCCTCTGAAGCTTCTCCAACCATTTGATTAAGGCCACATCTCTCAAACAAAGGTATTGTACTCTCTCCTAAAACCAAGCTTAACTTGATTATCCACATGTATAGACTATATTTCATAGCATTGTAACCCTATGGATGTGTTTGTATTGAGTGGATGAAGGTGTAGAAACAAACCCAATGTGATTTGTTTGAGTATCGAAAGAGATCTCAAGGTTTGAAGTTGAATGGCTCTAGAGTTAGAGAGATTAGGGATGATGAACGGATGTTGTCCATTTGTGCGTGTATTGATCTAATGATTGCGGAGGCGTCAGACAAGCAGATGGAGCCAAACTGCAGGCTGACAAGACACTGAGGTGTTTGGCGGTGTCGAATGGCAGAGTGTTGTGCGAAGACTCCGGAGTGGACGAGGATGGCATGGCGCTGCGTGGAAAAGTAAAAGAATTGGGATTTTTCTGAATTAAATTAATTCAAGAACATCAAAAATACATTATTTTGCATAAAAAAATTAAAAAAATAAAATGTAAATACCCTCTTACTCAATGAATAGAGGAGAATAAATTGGATAAAAAATAAAAATTAATTGTTGAGTCTCTAATTTTTAATTAATTAAATGGTCTTTGAGGTATTTTAATTTATTTTAATTAAATATTGCTCACCATTGCTTGAATTTTTTAGGATTTGTTTCTCATGATAGAGGATATGTTCTCTGGTTTTGGTAAGGTCAGAGAGCGTCTCTGTGCTTGTAACCCTAATTTTTAAGTTTAGATTGCTATTTTGGCTTAAATTAATAATATAAATTAAACTATTTCTTGGAAAATTATGAGATAAATTTTAGTAGGTTTCCTGTGGTCAGAGTACCATAGAAAAAATATCAAGAAGGATTGAATAATTTTTTACATTTTTATATTTAATTAAATATATATATATATATTGTATTAATTTATTTAAATTAAATATTAATAAAACAAATTAATAAAATTAATTCCACATTGTATAGAAAAATCCTGTTGACTCAATGTAAAAAATTGAAAACTATTTGATTAAGTTTGGGTACTAAAGTTAATTTTATATGAAAAATTGTATTTTTGTACAAAAATAATTGTATTATATTAAATTCACTTAGAAAAATTATGAAAAGTGCTTTTCTGAGTTCCTTGTGATTAGGAGCACTTAGGATAAATAAAAATTATTTTTGAGAAAAAACTTCATTTCTGAACTATATTTTAAATTAAAAATAATTAAAAGTTTCAAAAATACAAAAATGTTTCAAAACATTCCTAATTATTTCTTGATCATCTAGGACTCATTAAAATAATGTTTTTTTCAATTTTCGTAAGTTTAAAATAAATTTTCAAAGGCCTAAAATTGTATTTTTCTTATTTTCCCATTAAAATAATTATAATAAATTAGTTAAAAATCACAAAAAAATAAAATTTATTTCTCTAAGTTCTCTAAACTTAGAGAGATTTAATAAAAATATAAAAGAATAATCTTTGTAATTAAAACATATTTTTATTTTAATTAAATCACTAAAAATCATTAAATAATAATTAAAATTTAATTTGAAGAATCATGAAATTTGGTCTAAGTGTTCCTCTGGCCTATGTAAACCTCTAATAATTCTCCCATGACCAAAAATCTCATTTTGAGTATTTAAATAAATTAATATTGAAAAATCCAATTTTTTAATTAAATAATTTAATAAATTAAATTAAAACATGAAAAAAATCACATTCTCTTCTCTAATGTCTTAATTAACCCATGGATATGTAACTTTAAAATTTTCAAAATCATTTGAATTATGCTTAATGAGTTATGAATTGGAGAGCCCTGAGGGCAAAATGGTAATTTTAGACTTTTGGGCCTTAATCAAAATTTAGGATTGACTAAAAGAAAAAATGGGTAATTTTGATCTTAGTATGTACTTTTGGATGATTAAGACCTAAAGGGTTAAAAGGTAAAAACCAATTTGCCACCATTCCATGATAAGAGCAAAATTGTAATTTTTTTTTAAATATTAAGAATTGAAATTTAATCAAAATCAAATGATTCTGAAGTGATGGGCCTAAGCTAGAAAGATGATAATTTACTTAATTTAAGCCCACACTTAGATATGATATGTCATTTTATTAAGGATATGTATCACCTGAATTAAAATTTTAATAAATGTCAATTTTTTCATTGAGAATGTTAAGGGTTTGGTAGTGACCTAGGCACAATATTTAAACTCATTTGATGAAATTTAGAAAAGATAACATGATTAATGATAAACACCTCTAAGCACTACTTGCCTAAATTTAGTGTTGGGTACAAAATCTTTAGTGACTTAACTTGCCCTAGGAGCATTTACCTACAAAACTCTTAAAAAAAATGTCAACTAATAAATTGAGTACCTTGTCCTTGGGACAATTAAAATGTCAAGGTTCACCAAGTAACGGGGTAATTTTAACTCGACTGTGAATAGTTATTAGAAGAATATGATAAGTTCAAAATGAACTCGAAATGTTTCAAGTGATCATTAAAGTGATTCAGGATGATTCCCCAAACACTTTGGAATCTCTTGGACATCTTGAAGGACAATTTGAACTCGCTATATTTAGTTCTAAAATCATCCACTAATGTCTATCGAGAATCACCGAATCATGGTTTGAGGGCTCAAAAACTACATCTTCATCTACTCTTGTAATTTATTTAAATCTCCTACAAAATTATATACTTGTTGCAAAAGCTAATATTTTAGTTGGAATGCTGAGAAGATGATAGATACACTTTTTTAGTGTATTTAAATTCTATCATTTTACTTTCTTCCATCTACTTTTGCTGCAAAATAGTATAACTGCTTTGTTGTGCACCTTACTTTACTTACAAAAATTAAAACCATTTTAAAAAATTAATCAACATTTTAAAAAACTTAAAATAAATTGTTTCAAAGGTAACCATAAATCCTTTGAAATGTCACTAAACATAAAACGTCCTTTTGAATTTACAGGAGTACCATAAAGAAGGTAACCCACAGTTGCTAACGAGATCTTCCCGAATTAAATTGGTTCTATAACTTGTTTAAGTTAAGTAAATTCTAAAGAAAATAGTGATATCAGAACGAGGGAACCGTGGGATCATAACTGGTGTCGTTCTAATAAATTTTAAACCCCTCATAATGATTGAACTTTAAACATGTCATTTAAACTTTTTGAACCTTAGACCTTAGGACTGCTACTTCGCCGAGGAGCTTGGAGCTAACTATGTGGGCAGCCTTCTACAATAGCAATTTTTACCAGCTTGAGGATCTGCAACACCGTGAGGATCTACAACAAAACATCTTTTCTTTAGAGTTAAACAAAACACCATAGGATTTCGTGGTTATCCGCCAAGCGTGACATAAAATCTCAAATTTTTCTTTAGACATTTGTTTAGCTCTACTATACAATTTAAGCCCTAACTCACCCTAAGATTTTGAGGTTATTGTTTGTTACGACCTAAATCCTCTTATCTTCCAGGCTGTTTATGCGACCGTATTGCATAAACGTAAGCTTTAGTTAATAAAATTACCAGGAAAAAACATTTAAAGAATTTCTTTCCAAAACTAAAGTCAAACCATGGGATGGTTTTGGAAGTTAACGAGGTTCTCCTCTGGATCCATGACATCCCCTAGCTCTTCTTCCTTTGGATTTCATTAAAATGTTCCAAATTTGAGTCATTCTCCTTTCTCACATCTTTGTCTGATCTTTTGATAAGGCTTATCCCCTTGAACTCCTTGAAGACAATATCTCCGGATTTTTATCGCGAGTTTTCTTTGGTGACTTTACTTATCTAAGATTTAATTAACTATAAGGAATTTTCCTTATAGAAGATTTTAAGAACCTAGCTTAATATAAACCCTATTTAATTTTTCATATCAAATAGGAGAACTTGTCGGTCAACATAAAAAAATGGCTTTCGCAGACTTAAATAGATGTCATAAATTATTTAGTTTCTTTAATTGAGCCTTACAAGTGAGTAGTTATTTATTCTTTGGGATGGATGCATTGCTTACGTTATTAGGCTCATTTATTTAAACTACTAAAAATATGAGATCGGTTTAGTCTTGTATTTTTAAAATTTAAAATACAACTTTTCTCAAATTACATCTATATATATATATATATATATATATATATATATATATATATATATATATATATATATATATATATATAATTAATTAAACATCTTTTAAAACGAGCATCAAGATATCTATTCCGGCAACAGACAACATCTAATTTTGTAACTGACAACTTCTGACACTCCACTGAGGATAAGATTCTCTCTCCATTTAGATTAGGGAATCTTATCTTCATACATCGGTAAACCTTCCATGTCTCTCATGGACTAGATTACCCTTCTTCCATTGGCATGCTTCACCCATTTCTCTCTTGGGTAAGTACGGTCAACTCTTTCAGACTTTAGGACCATCTGTTAAATCAACTTTGAACAGAGAAGTTCAGGAGTTTGTTAGGATTTTATCTTTGTGTGGGGTGATACACCTAAAAATGTATCAATTCTCATGCTTTATTTTATAATGATTTTTAAATGTAAAGGTATTTTTTTCTTTGGTTTTTGGTTTTATGTACATCAAAATGAAGAATTTGGACTGATTGGAGCAAAAGGAACAAAAATGAACCAAAACGGAGCAAACTGGAGCAAATCGGGTCGAATTGGGCACACCGGAGCCATGAGGACCGAAACAAGGCACTTCAGTGCCTATGCCCAATGCTTAAGAGGCCAAATATGGTGCTTAGTCACCACCAAAAAGAGAGGAGGGTGTTTAAGCACCCCAGAATCGGTGTGTAGGTGCTAGAGACGGTTTTCAACATATCTCCTAGAATATATGTCAGATTTGAAAGATTTTTGAAGATTTTGTTCATGTGTCTCTTGAGGAATTCATTGGGAATGATAAAATAGATTTTTAATAAAAATTTTGGGTAGTTAGAAGGAGTTTTAAAGAGGCACTTCAGGCACCATTTGGAAGATTCAATGAATATGGACACGTTTTGAAGAGACACTTAAGAATCTTTTGGGAAATAATAATAAGGCTTGGAAATACTTTCAAAATAACTCTTGTACTTTAGAAATAATTAGAAGAGGAGAAGAAGGCTTGGGCGTGAGCCCCAAGTGGGGCGACAAGGTGAGAGAGAAAGAGAGAGTGAGAGATTTCTTCTTTTTTTTTTCAGTTTGTTCTTGGAGAGGATTGTAAGGAGGTTGCTTTTTCAATACAAGGAGAGTTTGATTTCCATAAAAGATAAGTAATTTCATTATATTTTAATTTGAATCTAGTACTTTGTTTGTATGGTTTTAAAGTCTTTTTCAATGAAAAGTTCTTGTTGTTTCTCCATGTGTAGTGAGTAGCTTTCCTTACTCTTCCCTTTTATAATGAATTAGTATGCATGTGTAGAATATAGAATTGAGTAGAGTGAGAATATATTGTGATGATTTTACTTTTTTATTCATTTACATGTAAACTTGATCAACTTACATGTTAAAATTTATTGCGAGAACATGTAAGATCTGTGATGGTGTGGTCTCAATCAATTGCGGTAGAATCACATAAGATTGTACGGATGAAAATGTAGTCCATATGGTTGAGTGCAAATAAATAAGGAAATAATCTTTAATGGGTGTAGAATTAGATGAATTTCGAGTGACAAGCTAAAGCCCCATAATTTGGTCTATTTTCTTAGGTTTTGATGCGAGATATTAGCCTCCAGATTGAGGGATAAGAGGGAACCTAGAGTGAGAGCTTGTATCTTCCTTGCCTAGCCCGCCTTCAGAGCTATTCAAACTTTAAATTAACCAATATTTTTTATAGCATCTCCAGTAAGGGTAAATCATATAATTGCTCATATTTTTCACAATATTTCTTACTACTTGTTTCACTTTTACACATGTTACTAATTTTATTGTATGAGTAAGAGTACTTTTAATTTATTAAACCAGTCTTTCTGATTTTCACTAAGTATTTTAGTTTAGGATTAGAAGTATCATTGAAATGATAATTGTAGGATATAATCAAATCCAAACATTTATCGACCTTCCAATCTAGGGCGTGTTATTCCAAACTAGAACTTCTCTTGAAAGCCGCCGTGATTAACCCCAACCTCTGTGGGGTCGATATTCGGGGCTAATCAGAAAGCCCTATGTTACTTGATAAAGATATGTATACTTGCTAAGAATCCCTAAAATTATAATTGAAATCTTACTTTGCTTGGGATCATGTTTTTGGTTCCATTATCAGGGATTAAAATCTTCAAGTAGTGGTGTTAACTTCATAAATCCTTATATATGAGAAATTATCAGGATCAAGTTTTTGGCTCCGTTGTCGGGGATCACAAAGGTTGATCTTGAATTTTATGAGAATTTTAGCTGTAATAAAGCTTAGACTTAGAAAATTATAGTGTCATAAAAACTATTTTTATGTGAAAAGGGTTTTGTTTTTGTATGAAAAAGTTTTGTGAAAAAAAAACTATTTGTGTGAAAAATAAGGTGTTTGTGAAAATGTTTTATTGTGTTTAATATATTTTTTGTTTTATTTGTTTAATTATTAATGTATCATTTGTTTTGTTGTGTATGTGAAACAATGGATCTACAGGACTTGTGCCTTTTTATCCCGAGTTAGAAAGTGAGAAAAAAATCAAAAAACTTGAAGGACTTGAAAACTAGAAATGGAAATGAAAAAAAAATCAAAATAATAACTTGGAAAATCATCATGAATCATTGAAAGATTATGTAAATCCTAAGACAAATTAAATTCAATTAAGTATACAAACCCTTATTGTAGAAGCTCACTCGTTTGAACTAAATCCAGTGATTGTCCAACTGGTGCAGAACAACCAGTTTGGGGGAACTCCTTCGGAGGTTCCCTATTTGCACTTATCAAGTTTTCTAGAACTTTGTGCTATATTACAATATAATGGCATGTCAGACAATGCAGTTATACTAAGGCCTTTTTCCTTTCTCACTAAGGGATAAGACTAAAATGTTGTTATACTCATTAACACCCAGTTCTATTAAAAATTGGTAGGAGTTAACTCAAAAATTCCTAGCTAAGTATTTTTCACCTTCAAAGACAATTAAAATTAGAAATAATATTATCTCATTTTGTCAGTAGAAAGGGGAATCAATATACAAAGCCTAGGAAAGATTTAAGGAACTCCTAAGAAAGTGTCCACACCATGCTCTGCCTGATTGGTTAGTTTATGATGGGTTAGTAGGATCTCTTAGGTTTGCATCTGGTCTTGTTGTTGGTAGATCATTAATGTTAAAATCATTTGATGAAGCATATGCATTAATTGAATAAATGGATATAAATGAATTTCAATGGCCCTTTATAAGGGTAAAAATTAAAAAGGTAGCCAATGTTCATGATACAAATGCAATTGCAATTCTTGCATCTCAAATTGCTACAATATCAAGGAACTTGGACCAACATAGAATGAACCCACCTCAACTTACTCTAGTAAGTGAGGAAAGTTCATTAGGGCATTTGATTGATTCTAACCTATCAAGTAAGACTTTAAATACCATAAATAACCCGTATTCTAACTTTTACAACTCAGGTTGGAATAACCATCCTAATTTTAACTGGTATCATACTATTGAGGGTGGAAACCAGCAATGGGAAAGTAATCATGCAAATACTCATGGAATTTGGAATAATCAAGGGAATACAAACTATAGAGCTTCATATCCACCGAAATCTTATAATGATCAACAATTTGATTATAAGAAGATGTTTATAGAAAAAGTGGTATTGTAAATGGGAAACTAGTTGCAATGTCGAAATGTTGTGATTAGAAACATAGAGAATCAACTGGGACAAATTACTAATTCACTTAGCAATAAACTTCAAGGAACACTTCCTAGCAACACTGAGATCAACCCTAAAGAGAACAATAATGAACAAGTCGGAGCTATCCAATTAAGAAATGGAAAAGAGATAGAGGATGTGGTTTGAAAAAAGATAGAAGTTGTGAAAGAAACAAAAGAAACTAAAAGACATGAGGAGCATGTTTCTAAGGATCTGAAAAAATTAATATCTCCAACTAAAATCAATTTAGAAATACCAACACCTTCATTTCCTCAAAGGCTTAGACAACATGAGTTGGATAAATAATTTTCAAAGTTCCTAGAAGTACTTAAGAACTTAACGATAAATATTCCTTTCACTGAAGCTTTGGGAATAGATGCCAAGTTATGCAAAGTTTATGAAGGAGATAATAAATAAGAGAAAGAATTTTAGGGATTACGAGACAACTGCATTAAATGAGGAGTGCAGTGCTATACTTCAGAAAAAGCTTCCTAAGAAACTTAAGGATCTTTCTAGCTTAACAATTCCTTATGTATTTGGAGAAAGATTATGTGGAAAAGCTTTATGTGATTTAGGATCGAGCATTAATGTGATGCCTCTATCAATATTTAGAAGGTTAGGTTTAGCTGATATTTCTCCCACTACTGTAACCCTTCAGTTAAATAATTGATCTAAGACTTATCCATAAGGGGTTATAAAAGATGTGCTTGTTAAAGTGGATAAATTTATCTTTCTTATAGAATTTAATGTATTAGATTTGAAGGAAGATAAGGAAAATCCAATTAATTTGGAGAGACCTTTTCTTGTAACTGGGCAAGCTATGATAGATGTGCAAAAGGAATAGTTAACTATGAATATTAATGACCATGATGCCACTTTTGATCTTTTAAAGACTATGAAATATCCAGCTGATAGAAAAGATGATGACTATTTTCAAATGGATGAAATTGATTATCAAAGTAAAGACCATTTCCAAGAAACTTTTAAGAGTAAGTTAACAGATGAGATCGAAATGGACTGTTATGATGAGTTGAAAACATTATTTAAAGAAGACTATATGTATGTTCAGGAGATGTGAAACGATGAAAGTTATCCAGAATAGTAAACTTTTAATTCCATCTATTGATTAATCTCATAAACTTAAGATGAATGTACCTCATACAATTTTAAAGTTTACATATTTAGGAAATTCATTTACACTACCAATTTTTATATCTTCAGATTCGACTGAATCACTAGAAGAACCTGAATTGAACAATGAAATCAGTAAAAGATCTTCTAAGAAAGAGTTATTCAAAATCACTGAATGACATGTTCCATGGTATACAGACAAAATGAATGAGATTCTGATGTTGGGGCAACCAAACTAAACATTGGATACATCAGATCATCGATGTTAGACCAAGCGCTTTGTGGGAGGCAACCCATGGTTTTCTTTGTTATCTGTTTAGTGTGATTGTTGTTATGTTGGATTGGATAATAGTGAGATGTTGGACTTTGATTCGTTTTTGATGTGTAAGAGTGGATTGGATTAATGTTGTGAGTTAATTCATTCGTCATGACTAGATTTGTATATGATTTCAGGTAGTAGCAGGTTGACGAGTCTGTTACGACTTAGTTCTTAACCAGAGATGAGCATTACTTTGAAACATGTAGATTTTAAACATAGAACACTCAATGTAATCTCTATTAATTCCTTTGTTTGACTTTGTCTTCACTGATTAAGGTCATGAAATAACTTAGTGACAACAACTGGATGAACCACACTATTTTTATTTATCAGATTGTGCATACCTGAGACTTAGAGTAACCATAAAATTGACAACACATGAGAGATTTCTAGTCCATGGATGATAACCATATAAAGTTTTATAACAAACACATTCTATTAGTGTATTTTCTTTGGTTAGAAATTAAAATTAAGGAGGGGAACCTTAGTTGTTGTTTGTTTATGATTCTATGAGTCTATGTATTGGAGTTTGTGTGTCTGTGTATGTGATTCAAGTTGAACGAGTCATTGGAGATGACAAAACTTTTCTTAATATCTTAAACTTGTCAGCATATAGCAATTTCTTGATAAAGTTTAAAATGTGTTTCTATTTAATCTTCATTTTGTACCTTTTCTACTAATTAAAATTCCTTTATAGTACTATGTAAAGTATATTTAGGCTAGATTTACTTTCTATTGCAATATTATAACATCTGTTATTTGCTGATATTTTTGTAGGATGTGTAGTAAATTGTAAAAGTACTCTTTCCCTGTCACATATTTTTGTACTTCATTGTTACACATGTTTGAGTTTAAGTTTGGGGAAGAAAGAAAAATGTTTCAAACTTAAAACTTACTTGTTTTCAAAAGTACTACAAATAAATTTCTATTTTATTTCTAGTGATTATTCTTATGTGGAGTCATCTTAAGGATGTTGGAATTTTAAGTATAGAAATGGAGTAGGAAAACTTAGTTGATATTTTTGGTGAAAAGGGTGAACCTAGAGTTAAGGATATTTATTGGAAAGCTTTGGAAAACGAATAACTATCTTTAGTAGGAAAAAATGAATTTTTTTTAAAAAAACTAATGATTCTTAGAATTTTTATTTTCAAACATTTAAGGCTCTTTTAGAAAGTATTAAAAAAATTTTACATCTTTTCAAGTGAAGGAAAGTAATAAGTTTTAACTTTAGAGGGGAAGAGTGGAATTCAAAATTATTCAAGGACTTCTCAAGATATAGGAATCCTCACATATAAAAAAATAATTGATAAAAAAGATCCTAAAAAGGAAGAAGAAAATGCAAAGAAAAAAAAAAGAAAATGCAAAGAAAAGAAAAGTGAGGAGAAGCCTGAGGAGAGGTCCTAATCAAAAATTGGTTTCACTTGGTCTTTCTATAGTAAAAAACTTAAAACAATCCTAAGTTTGCCTTTTATACTTATATTAGTAAAAATTATTTTTAAGACAGTTCTTAAGTCTATAAAAATAAGTTCATAGGATCCAAAGTTTGAGAAATCTGCATATATCTCTGAATTACATAAGAAAACAAATTCCCAAGTTTGATGATAAATATTTTAGAACCTGGGATAGTCTGATTCACTAGAAGTTCTTCTAATTTGAACTATCACTTTTTTAGAAGAAAATTTTAGCAATTCTAAAGGATGACCCATTAACTCTAATCTACATAAAATTTTTTAAAAATCTAGTATTACTTGAGGACAAGTAATGTTTAAGTTTGGGGGATTTTGATACGCCTAAAAATGTACTATTTTTCATGCTCTATTTTATAATAATATTGCACTTTAAAGGTATATTTTCTTGTGTTTTTGTTTGTAGGTACATCAAATTGAAGAATTTGGAGTGATTTGAGCAAAAGGAACAAAAATGGACCAAAACAGAGCAAACCAAAGCAAATCGGGTCGAATCGGGGCACACCTGAGCCATGGGGACCAAAATTGGGCACTTAAGTGCCTGTGCCCGACTCTTAAGTGCCCAAATATGGCACTTAGGTGCCACCAGACAGATATCAGTAATAGACGCTGAGGCGACAGAGACAATTTTCAACATATCTTCTAGAATAAACGTCAAATTTAGACGATTTTTGAAGTGTTACTTCATGTGTCTCTTAGGGAATTCATTGGAAATGATAAAATGAACTTTGAATAAAAATTTGGGGTATTTAGAAGGAGTTTTTAAGAGGCACTTTAGGCACCATTTGGAAGATTCAATGAACATGGACAGTTTTGAAGAGACACTTAAGAATCTTTTGGGAAATTATAAATAAGGCTTGGAAATGCTTTTAAAAGAAATCTTGGAATTTGGAACTAATTAGAAGAGGAGAAAAAGGCTTAAGAAAAAGAAGAAGGCTTGGGTGTGAGCCCCAAGTGAGGCGACAAGGTGAGAGAGAAAGAAAGAGAGAGATAGATTTCTTCTTTTCTTTTCACTTTATTCTTCGAGAGGATTATAAGAAGATTATTTTTGATATAGAAGGAGAGTTTGATTTCCATAAAATATAAATGTTTTCATTGTATTTTAATTTGAATATATTACTTTGTTTGTATGGTTTTAAAGTCTTGTTCAATGAAAAGTTTTTGTTTTTTCTCCATGTAAAGTGAGTATTTTTCCTTACTCTTCCCTCTTATAATGAATTAGTATGCATGTGTAGAATATAGAATTGAGTAGAGTGAGAATATATTGTGATGATTTTACCTTTTTCTTCATTTACATGTAAACTTGATCAACTTGCATGTTAAAATATGTTGTGAGAACATGTAAGATCCGTGATGGTGTTGTCTCAATCAACTGTAGTAGAATCACATGAGATTGTATGGTTGAGAATGTAGTCCATATGGTTGAGTGAAAATAAATAGGAAAATAATCTTTAATTGGTGTAGAATTAGAAGAATTTCGAGTGACAAGATAAAGCCCCCTAATATTTTTTATTGTTTTAGGTTTTGATGTGAGATGTTAGCTTCCAGGTGGAGGGATAAGAGGGAACTCTAGAGTGACAGCTAGTATCTTCCCTGCCTAGCATGTCTTCAAAACTATTCAAACTTTAGATTAACCAATGTTCTTTGTCGCATCTCTAGTAAGGGTAAAGAATATAATTGCTCATATTTGTCATAATCTCTATCACTATTTGTTTTACTTTTACACATGTCACTAATTTCATTATATGAGGAAGAGTACTTTTAATATATTAAACCCCACTTTCTGATTTTCACTAAGTATTTTAGTTTAGGATTAGAAGTAGTATTGTAGTGATAATTGTAGGACATAATCAAAACCAAACCTTTATCAACCTTCCAAGCTAGGGCGTGTTATTCTAAACTAGAGCTTCTCTTGAAAGCCATCGTGATTAACCTCAATCTACGTGGCATCGATATTTAGGGCTTAATTAGAAAGCCCAATATTACTTGATAATGATATGTATACTTGCGTCGAATCCCTACAAATATAATTGAAATCTTGCTTTGCTTGGGATGAATTTTTTGGTGCCATTACCGTGGATTAAAATCTTCAACTGATGTCAACCTCATAAATCCTTACATATAAGAAATTATCGGGTTCATCGGCTCAGACCCCTGATAGGTGTGTTGGTGGATTATTTCTGCCTAGCCATTGTGCTTTGTAAAGTTGGTCCTGCACTGGGTCCTAAACTTTACTTTTTCTCTTTATGTCTTTTCGGGTTTGGTTTGCTACTTTCAAAATTAAATCAAATTGTTGCATGCTTGGTTAACCTTTCCTATTTAACTAATTAAATTCCCTTACTTTTAATTTACCTTACTAAATTTTTAAGTCTTCACAAACTAAAATTAAGATAAAGACTTGCCCAGTCTATAGATCGACTCTTGTTAATTTTTAGTGTTCGCACTTTAAATACATGGTATTGGTCAAATAACTAACCCCAGAACTTTCTTTTTGAAGCTACTGTAATTGCATTTCGTGATGCTCACTTTCTCCTACAAC
The DNA here is from genome assembly GCA_003013225.1 of Phalaenopsis aphrodite. Classification (NCBI taxonomy): domain Eukaryota; kingdom Viridiplantae; phylum Streptophyta; class Magnoliopsida; order Asparagales; family Orchidaceae; genus Phalaenopsis; species Phalaenopsis aphrodite. The sequence continues at coordinate 106,403 of NEWO01000555.1, forward strand.
TTGCCAACTATCTGTGATGCCTACAATGTCACCCCTACCATCAGGTTTGGAGCCGGATTTGATGAACTCGAAGTCGTGCGCGAAAAGGCTCTGTTTGCTATAATGAATGTTTTTGCTCCTGAAGTGTAGGAGCCTTCTGTTGAATTTAACATAAACTGTCCTCAAGATTTCCTCTCCTGGAAGAGGGTGAAGATTATTGCTACCACGACACCTATTAAGTCTGTTGTACCCTCGTCTGTCAAAGGAGAGGAAATTATAATTGTCGAAGATACAATTGAGAGATTTACTGCCCCGCCATAGATATTTGAAATTGAATCTAATTAAAAGTTCATGCCATTAACCTGATCTCAAATGAGAAATTGTAGTTGAAGGATTCAAAAGGCTGCTAAAATCCAAATTCCAGAAAAGGTATCTATCGATGATTTTCCTTACCAGGAAGAACTGAGACTGCTTGAAACCTCTCCACTTTTGTGAGGAAGTGGGTTTCATCCATTAATATACACTAATGGGTATGTAAGCGTCCAAAAAATTGTTGCTACCTTGTCATTCCTTCATGGTCGTGATGAGGAGAAGGAGAAACCCACTCCTATCACTAAAGATCATACAGTGTTTCAGAGGCTAACCATTAAAAAAGGATGTTTAATGGTTGAACTACTTAAGTGAGTGAGATGTGCGGTGTCCCCTTGAATGAAGAAAGAGATTTTAAGGGACGTTAGATCTGCCCGATAGTCTCAAGGATCAGGTGACTTTTTGCTAGCTCGCATTCCTGCCATATTCTGTCTAAGGAGACGAGTTAATACTATTGTCACTACCACCAATTTTGTTATCGTTATTACTCCAAGGTCTACAGGACGTTGATCGACCAAGTCACATTTGGGTCCAAGGATACCACCAGTAGTTGCTCGTAGGAGGACCCCAAAGAAGGAGAAAATAAAGAAGTCACCCAATACTGTATTTGGTCTGCACCTCAGGAGTATGCCTCTCTCCGACACACTGATGCCTCTATTGAGACACACCATCTCAAGACATTACCATCAAATAAGAAGGTATGGGTACCCAAGTTCACAGTACCAATACGATTTAATGAGCACGCAGGGCAAGATTGTGGGATTAGCAAGGGTTGGAAATATCATACATCATTGCACTCATCGCTACCAAGTTTGATGAACAAATCAAAGATGTTCTGGAGAGCCCTCCAGACTGTAAGATAATATAGGAAGTGATAATTGAAGAAAAATTTGAAAAGCTCATGGACGAGATTTTTGAGTTAGCCAAAGAGCATGGAGTGGTGATCTCGACTTTCTATATAGATTTTTATTGCAATGTATGTGATTATATGTTTAATTTCCTTAATAATGATTTTTATTTTGTAAAAAAGTCAAAAAATTTATCCAAAGCTAAAGCTAGGTAAAATTTTCACTATGAAGCAAAGAAGAATACAGTTATAATATTAAAATATGGGATACTACGTAAGTTTATGTATCGCCCCGAACATCAAACTCAAAGGGAAAACTGGCAATATGCACTTTAGAAAATTTGATATTTTAGATAACAAAAATCCTACTTAGCAAAATATTCTTACTTAAACATATGATGCTATAATAGAAAAGAAAATTTGATTCTTTTTGTAATTTTTTGTAATTAGAAGTAAAGTAAGAAACTAATTAACTTAACTAAATATTTGCGAGATGAAAGCAATATAAGTAAAATATCTTTTTTCTTATCATGAATCAGTAACAAGTACATAAATTTTGTTGTGGAAGTATTGTAAATGTTTTGGGCCAAATAGGAGCAAAAATATTCTTTACCCATACTGGAGAAGCTATATAGAACATTGGCTAATCTATACTTTGAATAGTTTTAAAGACTGGTTAGATAGGGAAGATACTCTCACTCTAGAGTTTCCTCTTCTCCCCCACTTGGGGGCTAACATCTCGTATCAAAACTTAAAATTATAAATCAAATTTGGGGCTTTAGCCTGTCACTCTAAAGTCCTCTAATTCTACACCCATGAAAGTTTATTTCCCTATTTACTTCCACTAAACCCATGAACTACATTCTCATCCATGAAATCAATATGTACTTCTTACCATTAGTTGACTAAGACAACACCATCTTGGATTTTATATGCTCTCACAACAGGTATTAACATCTTAATTGGACAAATCAAGAAGTAAATGAAATGCATGGTTTCAAGTCAACACAAGTTCTTCCAACAATGAAGTTTAATACTTCACACAACTTTCTTTCAACACTTAATCACTTATCATTTTAAGGAAAAAGATAAAGAAAACTACTTAAAATCCATGGAGAAAACACAACCACACATGAGATTAAAAGAAGAAACCACGCACACAAACAAGAATTCTAAATTAAAACCAAATGTAGTCACAAAGATGAACACTTATCTCAAATCCTCTTAACAAAATGTCTTGAAGTTCCTTTGAATCCTCTTCCTTCACTCACAATACAAATTAAAACTTAAAATCAAATAAAAGCCCAGTGGTGGCGGCAGTGGTTACTTGGATGGATGATAGCTGTTGGATGTGTGTCTTTCCTTTGATGATCCAAGTCTTCTTTTATAAAAATTCAACGGGTTCCTTAGTGTCTCTTGAAAATGTGTCAACATTCAAAGAATATTCTAGAATTTGCCTCCTTTCAAAAGCCAATTGAATGAATTCCGTGTCCATGGGCTATTTCCCACGTTCTTACCAAGGGTTGCTTCAAACACCTCTTCAAAAGTTTGTCTAATTTCAATGAATCATCAAATAACTTCTTCTAGCGCTTAAGTGCGGGGTACCTAGCGCTTAAGTGCGGGGTACCTAGCGCTTAGGCGCTACTCTTTCTGTATAACTAGCGTGTAAGCACTAGTCCAAGGTGCTTTGGGGTCTCAGCTCTTTTTGGTACCTTCTTTATTTTTGCTCCAAATTTGACCCTTTTGCACTCCTTTATCATTTTTCATCCATTTGATTGTACATGAAAAAAAAACACACAAATACCTTTCATTAAAGCACAATTTCTTAAAAATAGGTATAAAATTATGTAAAAAAGTCTGTATATTTTAGGTGTATTAGATGGTCGTTGATGATGATGAAGAATTTGATTTTAACGATTATCTTGATGAAGACTTTATGAATATTCATGTCATTGAGACTAGAACCGCTACATCTCTAATGCCCAATCTCTTGTTAATGGGAATGTTGTAGATGATTTGCACATAGTTGTTCTGCTAAGAGATGAACGATTAGCCAGATGGAGAAGAGAATGAAATAAATTGCCACCACCATGTTATAGTTCACGGACACTCATAATCACAACTGTTAGCTTCTCCAGAAGTCAACCTGCTAGAGATAGTTCACATTACCAATGAAAGGAGAGAAGTTGCCTCTACCAACAAAGATGATCAGGAAAAGAAATATTCTCCACCAAGTGTAATACCAAAAAAAGATTTTAAGCAGTTGGCCAAACTAAAAGTTTGGGAGGCCTTAGCCCAGTCTAAGGGTGGTGCATTGATTTTAAAGGGGTTAGACCTTACCAGGAAGAGTTCGATGTCGAGCCCTACCCTAAGGGTTTTCTGTCACCAAACATTAAGATGTTTGATGGGACCAAAATTCCAAGACACAATGAAGAACATTTTTGAGCCAGTTGTGGCAACACTAGAGGTAATGAAGCCTTGTTCTTCTTCCAATTTGTCAGCAGCTTGTCGAGGATAACATTTGATTGGTATGTTGAGTTACACAAAAGATCAATAAAGGCATTTTCCAAGTTAGAACAATTATTCGTAAAGCAATTTGCTAAAGCACAACATTATGTTACTATTGAAGATCTCATAGTAGAAAGACAAAAGCCTAACGAGACTCTAGTAGAATATATCTTGAGGTGGAGAAACCTAAACATGAAATGTTAGCCTCAGCTATTAGAAAAACATGCAATTGAGATTCTAATAAAAAACATCCTTGGTCTGGTAGCCTTCATGCTTGAGGGACTCACCATTAAGTCCTTCGAGAAGCTGCTAAGAAAGACCAATAGTCTAGAAGAGGAAGTCAAGCATATGGATTCCCAAGAAAAGTCAGAAATGTCCAGGATAACCAGATTATTCAAGAAGAAATCTGGAACATTAGTGACAGTTGATAAGGGGAAGCAACTGATGAAGATTTGGGCAGAAGATTCTCATCAGATTTCTCAGTAGTTGTCACGGCATGCTCAGCCACAGTAGCAACAAACACAACAGTATGGCTGGTCTAGCCAGCAGTCATACCAGGGAGTACTATACCGGATAGATGGTATATGAGGTCTAACGCTTTCAGAATGAATGAAAAGAGAATATTCTTTCAAAGATGAGGCAGTAGCAAAAATGTTCAAAAAATTTAATAAAGAAGCTTGAGTTCAGACTGATAGAGCCAAAGAAGTCAGAAGAAGTTGACATGAGGGAACCATCCCAATTTTTATCCATATCAATGGATGTTGGGAAACATGATAGAGGGTTATTTTTAGTTTCAAGTATTGGCTCGATACAAATTTTAAAGAAGGAAATTTAACCATCCCGAAATAATATTTAAAGGAACTAAAAAAAAAGTTATGTAAACATGATTTCGGCCGAGCCAATCACTTCGATAGATCCGTATTCAAAAAATATGGATGGAGCACAGTTTAGAGCAAGTCATCAAAGAAAATACTTGATAAGATTCAGATTAATTTAGTGTGGGCAGTTTTTCAAAGTCTACAAGAAGCCCAACCCAAGTTAGAGATTTCACCAGAGAAATCACCGCTACCGAAGAAGGAGAAGAACATCATTATGAAGACTAATAGAGCGAGGGGTAGGATAGGGGTTGCCTCCATTAGATTGGTTGTCTCAAATTTGAGGAAGAAAATCTTCAAACCACTAACTGTGTATGATTATCTCTTTCCTCTTCGGTGTCTTATGAAAATAATGATTATAATTTTGGTTACATCCTAGCTATTTCTAGTGATAACGTAACTGACTTTGGTCAATATAACTACGATCTTGATTCCCAAATAAATCGTCAAATCATACTTAAGTCTGATGAACCTGTTAATGAGAATAAAGAAGATGTTGACAATACCAGTTACGATAGCACTGGGAGAGAGGAACCAGTCCTTGAATACCACGGTACACCACTTGCCATCAACTTGGACTCCTCTGATGTAGAAGAGACACCGGAAGCTTTGCCTACAACATTACAAGAAGAAGAAGAGATTACAAAAATAAATCTAAGAAGTGGGAAGTTAATACCCCCGAGAACAGCTCCAGTGGATAAAGGAAAATAAATAGTCACTCGAGAAGAGCTACCTCCGCCAGTGGTAGAGTCACATGACCAAGTAAATATTGGAGGACTGTATAAAGTGGATTATAATGTGCTAGCTCATCTTACAAGGTTGTCAGCCAAACTAAGCATCTACGATGCTCTGATCCTATAAAAAGAGACGAGAGAGTCTCTTGTTGCAACCTTGCTAGACCAAGTGATTTGGTTAGCTTAGTTGGTCAGCACATCCTTAAATGAAGTTTGTTCATTAAAAGAATAGCCTGGAATAACCTTCACATATGAAGACTTATTGCTCGGCACCACCGACCACAACTGGTCGCTCAACATCTCCGTTAATATTGGAAAAATTGTATTATCTAGAGTTTTGGTAGATCCGGGAGCATCACTCAACGTAATTAGTTTACAGGTGTTGGTATATTATAAATATTGAGGCTCAAGAGCTTACAGCCAATAAAATAATGTTAAGAGGATTTAACCAAAAGGGAGAAAGAGCCATTATACTGATTATGTTGTAAATGAAAGTTAGAGATCTAGTAACAACCAAAAAATTCCACATCATCGACATAGAGACCTATTTCAATGCTTTACTTGGATGACCATGGATTCACAAGCATAACATGGTTCTGTCATCTCTACACCAGCGCATCAAGTATTTTAAAGAAAGAAAAAAACATTGCATCAAAGGAGATTTACAACCATTTTTAGTCCTTGAAGAGGTCATCCATCAAGACGCCACCTACTACACACCTTCAAAGAAAACTGTCTTTTCTCGTGAAATTGTGCCAAATGAGGCAAAAGATGCAGAAAAATCACAAGTGCAAGGCCATTTAACTCTGCTTCAACGATCTACTACCATTTCTTCACAATGAGCTGGTAGAGGTTCTTTCAGCCCATACACCCAAGATCGAGGTTGGGGACATGGTCGAGGAAGGACAACCACAATTGTTAAACGGACTAGGTGACCAAAGGAAAATATGTTGAGATTTTCATACCTATTTTACACTGATTTTGATGATATTTGATGTTTTGTTGTAGGTATGATGCATTATGGACTTTTGGAGAAAAATAAACAAAAATGGTGTAATTTGAAGCAAAAACGATCAAGAAATGAAATTTTGTCATGTTACCTTTCGATAAGTCTTTCAATGCTTAATCTATTTTAATCTTCTTGTATATTTTTGAATGAGATTACACTTTAAAGGAAGGTTGTTTTCATGTTTAATTTGTAGGGTTATCTGTTAGGAACACAACATAGCTATAATGAGGCGAAACAGAGCTAAAACGGAGCCAACTGTAGTGAAACGGTGGAGCTATGTAGTCTACACGCCGACGGTGCCCAAAACAGTGCCGATTGTGAAATTTACCCAAGAAGACCAAAAAATGACAGAAAAACTCACCGACAGTGCCCTCGAGCCCGCCGACGGCACCTGTGACGACTATGGACCGACTTTTGGCGGTTATGGGCCGAAATTCAACGTATTTGGATGCTTTTTGAAAGGATTCTTGTAGCAACTCTTCAAAATTCATCCCTACACTTTTAAAGAACAAATTTAGGTTAGAAAAAGAGGTTTTATTGTGAGAGGAATGTTAGGAAAAGTGTGGATAAAGTTTAGGGTTTTAGAATAGGAGTAGACATCTATATTTCTACCATTTTGGAAAGATTGGAGAGGAGCATTTGAGAGAATTTGTAAGGAGATGTTCTAGAATTGCATGGATCGGTGTGAGACTTTGTGGGAGAGATATTCATCTTTCTTTCAAAGGGAAAATGCTAAGTATTATGTTCTTTATTATCTTTTAATTTTTGTAAACACTTATCTAGTAGATTTGCTTTGGTTAAATGAAGTTTCCGTTGTGTTTTCTTCATGTTTTGTGATGGGCTTATCTTACTCTCTCTTCTTGTTTGGAAATAATGGTATGAGAAGATTATGTCATTGTTTTCATTTTACTTTTCTTTTGTAATGAGTAGATTTCATGTTTAGGATTTTTTGATGTAAGTTAGAAGTGGATTTAATTATCAATGTGATGCTTTTTACTTGCACTTTATTTACATTACAATAAAGACTTATTGTAGTGTTAAAATTCATTGTAATTTCATTAAAACCCGAGAGGGTTGTGTAATTCTCAACAAAGTATAACCACATTCAGATTCCATGGATGGTTAAGTTTGTGGGAGTTAAATGCAAATAAATAGGGAAATATACTTTGATGGGCGTAGAATTGGAGATTTTAGGGTGATAGACTAAAATCCTCAATTCGGTCTTATTGTTTGAGTACTGAAATGGAGATGTTAGCCCTCGGGCTAGGGGTATGTGGGAGCTCTGAAGTGAGAGTAGGTGTCCTCCCAGCCTAGCCACGGATTCAGTAAACAAGCATAGGATTAGTCAATGTTATTTATGTCTGGACCAAAGGGTAAAGAATATGATTGCTCATATTTGGCACATACAATATTTAATGCATCTCATTCCTTTACATTATCCAATTCATTACATAGAAATAGTAGTTTTTAACATCTCAAAATTCTCCAAACCAATTCATCCAAAAAGGGTTATCCTTAGAGTTAATATTTGCATTTAGAAGTAGTTATTAGTTTTGTTAAACTAAAGACTTACATTTCAGAGTATTTGTTAGTAAAACCTCTTACATCGCACTTCCAAACTAAAGACTAATAGTAGCAGATTAGAATTTGACTAAGGACCTCTTACCTCGCTTCGCTGTGGGATTGATAAACGAGACTCCACTAGAGCTCTGTATTACTTGAGCGATACGTATACTTGCGTTAGAAATTGTGACTTTACAAAATCATTATAAATATATAAATCTGGGTTCATAAATTCTTGCATATTAAAAGTTGCATCAAGTTTTTGGCGTCATTTTCGAGGGTTTAAATCTTCTAGTAGTGGTGTCAAATTCTTGTATTTTTAGCTATATAAAAAGTTGCTGTCAAGTTTTTGGCGTTGTTGTCGGGGAAGCTTCAGTAAGAACTTTAGGAGAATTTTAGTTGAAGTAATTAGGCTTAGACTTGGAAAACTGTAGTGTCGTAAAAAACTGTTTTGTGTGAAAAGTGTTTTTATATGAAAAAGTGTTGAAAAAAAAAATTTTGTTTTTATGAAAAATAAGGTGTTCGTGAAAATGTTTTGTTGTGTTGAATATAGTTCATCTGTTATTTGTTTAATTGTTAATGTATTTTTTGTTGTATTGCGTATGCAAAACAAAGGATCTGTAGGACTTGTTCCTTATGATCCCGAGTTTGAAAAAAAGAATAAAATAAAAAAACAAAGACGACTCAAAAAACTAGAAATGCAAATGGAAAACTTTCAAAATAATAACTTGGAAAATCATCATACTTCATTGAGGGATTACGTAAATCCTACGACAGATGAAATTCACTCAAGTATAGAAAACCCTGTCGTAGAAGCTGACTAATTTGAAATAAATCTTGAGATTATCCAACTGGTGCAGAACAATCAGTCTGGGGGAACTCCTTTGGAGGATCCCTATTTACACTTATCAAATTTTATAAAACTTTGTGCTATATTTCGTTATAACGGTATGTCAAACGATGCTGTCAGACTAAGGGTTTTTCTTTTCTCACTAAAGGATAAGGCTAAAATGTGGTTATACTCATTAGCACCTGGCTCTATTAAAAATTGGGAGGAGTTAACTCAAAAATTCCTAACTAAGTATTTTCCACCTTCAAGGACTACTAAACTTAGAAAAGATATTATCTCATTTTCTCAGTATGCAGGGGAATCAATATATGAAGCCTAGAAAAGATTTAAGGAACTCCTAAGAAAGCGTCCACATCATGCTCAGCTAGATTGGTTAATCATTCAAACTTTTTATAATGGGTTAGTAGAATCCCATAGGTTTATAATTGATGTTGTTGCTGGTGGATCTTTAATGTCAAAACCATTTGATGAAGCGTATACATTAATTGAAAATATGGCTGCAAAAGAATTTAAATGGCCCTCTACAAGGGTAAATCCTAAAAAATTAGCCAGTGTACATGATTCAGATGTGATTACAATTCTTGTATCTCAAGTTGCTGCAATATCAAAGAAGTTGGACCAGTTTGGAATGAACCAAACTCAATTTACTCCAATAAGTGAGGAAATTTCATTAGGGTATATGATTGATTCTAACTTATCATATGAGACTTTAAATACCATAAACAACCCATATTCTAACTTTTACAACCCAGGTTGGAAGAACCATCCTAATTTTAACTAGTGTCATACTATTTGGGGTGGAAACAAACAATGGGAAAATAATCATGCAAATCCTAATGGGAGTTAGAATAATCAGAGGAACACAAACTATAGACCTTCATATCCATCGGACTCTAACAATGATCAATAATTTGAAAATAAGAAGATGTATATGGAAGAAGTTGTATTGCAAATGCGAAACCAGTTGCAAAGTCAAAATGCTGTGATTAGAAAAATAGAGAATCAACTAGGACAAATTGCTAATTCAATTAGCAATAGAACCCAAGGAACACTTCGTAGCAACATTGAGATCAACCCTAAAGAGAACACTGATGAACAAGTAGAAGTTGTCCAATTAAAAAGTGGAAGAGAGATAGAGGATGTGGTTAGAAAAGAGAAAAATGTTGTGAGAGAAACAAAGGAAACTAAAAGACCTGAAGAACATGTTTCTAAGGATCTGGAAAAATTAATATCTCCAACTATAATTAATTTAAAAAGACCACCACCNAAGAACATGTTTCTAAGGATCTGGAAAAATTAATATCTCCAACTATAATTAATTTAAAAAGACCACCACCTCCATTTCCTCAAAGATTTAGACAGCATGAGTTGGATAAAAAATTTTCGAAGTTCATGGACGTACTTAAGAAGTTAACAATAAATATTCCTTTTGCTGAAGCTTTGTAACAGATGCCAAGTTATGAAAAATTTATTAAGGAGATATTAAACAAGAAAAAGAAATTTAGGGATTACGAGACAGTTGCACTAAGTGAGGAGTGCAGCGCTATACTTCAGAAAAATTTTCCTCGGAAACTTAAAGATCATTGTAGCTTTACAATTCCTTGTGTAATTGGAAAAAATGATTACGTGGAAAAGCTTTATGTGATTTATGATCGAGCATTAATGTGATGCATCTATCTATATTTAAAAGGTTAGTTTTAGCCGATATTTCTCCCACTACTATAACTCTTCTGTTAGCTGATCGATCTATCATTTATCCCAAAAGGGATTATATAAGATGTGCTTGTTAAAGTGGATAAATTTATATTTCCTATGGAGTTTATTGTATTATATATGGAGGAATATAAAGATATTTTCATTATTTTGGGTAGACCTTTACTTGTTACTGGACAAGCTATGATAGATGTGCAAAAAGGAAAGTTAACTATGAATATTAATGACCATGAAACTACTTTTGATGTTTTAAAGGCTATGAAATATCCAGCTGAGAGAAATGATGATGATTGTTTTCGGATGGATGAAATTATTATCTAAGTAAAAACTATTTCCAGAAAAGTTTGGGAAGTAAGTTAACAGATGAGATCGAAATGGGCTTTCATGATGAGTCTAAAATGTTGTTTAAAGAAGACAGTATGTATGTTCACAAGAGGTGTGAAATGATGGACGTTACCAAAAATAGTAAAATTTTAATTCCATATGTTGAAAAATCTCATGACCTTAAAATGAATTTACCTCATACAATTTTAAAGCTTACCTATTTGGTGAATTCATATACACCACCAGTCTCTATATCTCCATATTTGACTCAATCACAAGATGAACCTGAATTGAATGATGAAATCAGTAAAAGATCTCCGATGAGAGTTATTCAAAGTCACTGAATGGCATATTATGTGGTATACAAACATAATAAATGAGATTCTGAAGTTGTGGCAGATTATTAATGCAATTAACAGTTACCCCCATGGATTTTACCTAGTGACTATGAGATAAATCCTAATGAAATGAATTATGAGCAATTTAAATTTATTGAACTGATATTTAGAAGAGAATTCTAAGATTTATTTCAAAAGTGCTTTGAGTTGAGAGATAAGGACAAGGAAATTGAAAGATCAATTGAAGAAATTCCTGAGGAATTGGAAGATAATTTGAAACAGAAGAGTAACATAGAAGATATTGATCTAGAATCTGAATTATCTAGAGAGAATTTGATCCAAAATTTGGGAGATCTTGAATTATCATATAAAGATCCATTTCTTATAAATTTTAAGGATGATATTAATATGCAAATTGAGAAAATCAATAGAAGAATTTTGGATCTAGAAAGAAATATGAGGAACAATGATAAGAATCAATACGAAAAGGAATAGCTGAATAAAAAATTAAAAGTTGAGGATTTTATAGTATTTCCTAGATCTGAAAAAGATTGGACAAATGATCAAGGACTAGTTAATTGGAATTTTGATCCAGGTGGAATCATTTATCGGGCTAGCGATGTTAAATCAAGCGCTTTATGGGAGGAAACCCATGGTTATTTGTGTGGATTGATTTAGTATGCTTAAGAGTCATGATTGTTAGTGTTGTATTGTGTTTGCTTTAGTGTGGATTGATCTGTTTGTTTGATGTTTGGTGGATGTTTGGATTGTTAGTATTTTCATTTGCTTTTTTTTGTGTCATGAGGGAGATGATTCATTAAATTCTTATTATGGTTAGACTTGTATGTTCTCTTGTAGTAGTTGAATTGACAAGTCCACTACAACTCGGGTCTCAACCGGACTTGAGTTTTACAAAAGACATTATGAATTTTTACAGTGATAGTTCCATCTCAATTTTATTACTTCCTTTCTTGGACTTTGTTTTCATTTGATAGGATTCGCGAACCTATTTGATGAGTAACTTATGGATGATTTTACATTGTACTTATAATTGCCAGAGGTGCTTAATTATTGGGATATGGTGATGTCTGGTGTTGGTGCTCGAGAACCAATATATCAGGGATAATCTTATCTTTGGGATTAGAATCGATAAAATCATTTATAAGCACCAAATATATTTGTGTAGGGACTCCGTTAGAAATTGGAAGTAAGTTAGTAAGATGCGATGAGATGGAGAAAGAATTGACCTCATTTATCTTTTTTATATGTTTGTGTTTGTGTTTGTGTTACAATTTAGAAGACTTGAAGAACACTTTTATATTCCAATGTTGATCCATGCTATGCTAGTTAGAAGTTTATTTAGTTAATATCATTCTAGCATGTTTAGTATAGATTTACTTTCAACTACATGTTTTCTATCATAATAAATAATTGTAGATGTTTTTGATAGAAATTTGTGGTAGATAGAATATCTAAACTATTTTTCTTCCTACTTATATTTTCTGCACTAAATGTTATACATGCTAAAAATCAAGCTTGGGGGTAGGAAGAAAAATGAAATTTTAAATAGAATATACTTCCTTTTAGTTTAATATTATTGCAAGCATATTTTAGGCTTAATTTACTTACTCCTATTGTCATTCTATCCTGATTATGCATTCATATAAATTTGATAGGATGTTGCAGTAGCTAGTAGATTCAATAACTTTTCCTTTCTGCTAAATTTTATGGAATTAAATTGTAAAATATTTAAAAATGAAAGTTTGGGGGAAGGAAGAAAAGGATTAACTATTAGATGTTCTCAATTTAAAAATTTTTAAAAATTATTAATATGATTTTATGTAGTGAATTTAATTCAAAGTACTATATTTTATAGATATTTAAATATTATGGTAGATTTAAAGGAATATTTTTGTGATGAAAATTAATTTTGTAGATTAAGATATTTAGTATAAAAGAATAAGACTATAATTAACTATTTAAAGTAAAGGAAACTATATTTTGAAGTATTAAGAATCTTAGAAATTCATTTAAGAAAAAAAGATTGTGGCTCAATGATATAAAAACTATGAAATATTTATAAGGTAAAGGAATGCTTTGAGTTTCAAATTTAGGGAAAGAAAGGTGTTGTTCAAAATCATTAAAGGCTATCCAGANTTGTCCATGGCAAGAAGTGAAACAAGTGGAGGCCTGGGACATCCTGGCCTTATTTATGCACTTTGCCAACTTTCTAGAGTGGAAGCTGAAGATAATGAAGATATGCTTACCCTATGAAGCCCATTAGTAGAGCTAATTTAAAGACTTATGAATCCCATGAAAAATGGAGAACTTGGAGTAGGAGTCAAGCACCTTCTACTAGTAGAGATATCCCCTCTACTATTTATAACCTTCCTTCCTCTAGTTCTCCTATCTTGACTAATTTAATGAATGAGTTGACCTTGCAGCAAAAGAGTATAGAGCTAATAAATGAAAGAATTGAGGGTTTAGAATGTAGATATGATTAAGATAGTGAGTTCCTGCAGAGGCATTCAGATTTTGAGATAGCTTACTACAAAGCTCAGGCCCAGCACTATAGAGGTGAGCCTGATGTTACTTTTCCTGAATGACCCCAATATACTCAGTATCAGCCCAATCCACTTGCTGACTAAAGAGACGAAGATATAGTTTGGGATTTTGACATATGACAGTAGTTGATGTACTTTTACTTTAATTTTTGCAATAGAGATAAATGTTTATGTGTTTGTACTTCATTTTTATTTTTATGTTGCAAATGGATATGTTTTAATTATTGTTATAATTGTTTGGTGTGGTTGTTGAAATTTGTTAAATTGTAATGTGATTTGATTTTTATTTTTCATTTTAATTGTAATTGTTTTGTTTAGTATTGTGGATGTGTTAGCAAAATATTGTGTTCGTATAATATTTAGTTTTGTACTTATTTCAAAATTTCATTATCTAGTAAATTCTCTAATGATTTATATGTATAGAAAGCTCCTAATGTTACAGACCAGGTGAAGTAGAAATTTTAAGAAGGACTGCAAAAATTTCATAATGATGAAAATGCTTAAAATGTTGAGGTATGATTTATATTTAGAATTTTTCTTTCTACCTATATCATTTCATATTGAAAAATTTAAATTTGAGGGAGGGAAGAAAAAGATTAACTATTAGATGTTCTCAATATAATTATTTTGAAATATTATTAATATGATTTTATGTAGTGAATTTAATTCAGAGAACTATATTTTGTAGATATTTAAATATTATAGTAGATTTAAAGGAATATTTTTGTAATGAAAATTAATTTTGGGGATTAAGATATTTAGTATAAGAGAATAAGATTATAGTTAACTATTTAAAGTAAAGAAACCCATATTTTGAAGTACTAAGAATCTTGAAAATTCACTTGAGAAGAAAATATTGGGGCTCAATGATGTAAAAGCTATGAAATATTTATAAGGTAAAGGAATGCTTAGACTTTCAAATTTAGGGAAAGAAAGGTGATGTTCAAAATCATTAAAGGCTATCCAGATAAAGTAATCCTCACTTGAAAAAAGAAAAAGAAAGGATTGACATCAATCCCTGAAAAGAAAATAAAAATATATAGAATTGAAAGAAATCTAATTGAAAAAGAGAAAAAAAAAGAAAGAAAAACTTTAAAAGTGAGGAGAAGCTTGAGGAGATGCCTAATCAAAAATTGGCTTCACTGGACCAACCTAAAGGGAAAACCTAAATACATTCCTAAATTTATATTTATGGATTAGCATCTTTTACTAGTAATGTTCTCATAAAGTTCTTATCATTTGAATATTCTAAGTGACTTGATATTACAACATATAGTCTTTCTTGAACTAAAGAGAAAACCTAAATACATTCCTGAATTTATATTTATGGATTAGCATCTTTTACTAGTAGTATTCTCATAAAGTTCTTATCATTTGAATATTCTAAGTGACTTGATATTACAACATATAGTCTTTCTTGAAATGAATAGAAAACTAGAACTCTTAAACTTGACGACTAGATAATCTTGTATCTATACAGTTAATTTAATTACTTGATTTTTTTCTAAAAATCTCACTATGATATTTACTTAAATCAAACTTATAGTATTTCTGAATTAAAATTTTACTACAATAGATCATAACTTTTATGTAGTACTAAAATTACTTAAGAACATGTAGTAGTTAAGTTTGGGGGATTTTGAGCAAAGGAAAATATATTGAGATTTTCATACCTATTTTACACTGATTTTGATGATATTAAACTTTAAAGAAGGGTATTTTTTATGTTTTGTTGCAGGTATGATGAATTATGGACTTTTGGAGAAAAAGAAACAAAAACGGTGTATTTGGAGCAAAAACGAGCAAGAAATGAAATTTTGCCCTGTCACCTTTCGATAAGTTTTTCGATGCTTAATCTATTTTACTTTTCTTGCATATTTTTTAATGAGATTACAATTTAAAGAAAGGTTTTTTCATGTTTATTTTGTATGACTATCTGTTAGGAACACAACGCAACTGAAATGGGGCAAAACGGAGCTAAAACGGAGCCAAACGGAGCGAAACGGTGGAGCTGCGCAGTCTGCTCGCCGACAACATCCAAAATGGCGCCGACGATGAGATTTTTGAAAGGATTCTTGTGGCAACTCTTCAAAATTCATCCCTATACTTTAAAACAATGAATTTAGGTTAGAAAAAGAGGTTTTGGTGCGAGAGGAATGTTAGGAAAAGTGTGGAGAAAGTTTAGGTTTTTTAGAATAGGAGTAGAAATGTAGATTTCTACCCTTTTGGAGAGATTGGATAGGAGATTTTGAGAGAATTTGTAAGGAGTTGTTCTAGCATTACATGGATCGGCGAGAGACTTTGTGGGAGAGATATTCATCTTTCTTTCAAAGGGGAAAAAGCTAAGTATTGTGTTCTTCATTATCTTTTGATTTTTGTAAATACTTATCTAGTGGATTTGTTTTGGTTAAATGAAGTTTTCGTTGTGTTTTCTTCATGCTTTGTGATGGGCTTCTCTTACTCTCACTTCTTGTTTGGAAATAATGGTATGAGAAGATTATGTCATTGTTTTTATTTTACTTTTCTTTTGCAATTAGTAGAATTCATGTTTAGGATTTTGTGATTCATGTTAGAAGCGGATTTAATTATCAATGTGATGGTTTTTACTTCCATTTTATTTACATTACAATAAAGGCCAGTTGTAGTGTTAAAATTTGTATTAAGACCCGAAAGGGCTGTGTAATTCCCAATAAAGTAGAACCACATTCAGATTCCATGGATGGTTAAGTTCATGGGAGTTGAATGCAAATAAATAAGGAAATATACTTTGATTGACAGAGAATTAGAGATTTTAGGGTGACAGACTAAAATCCTCAATTTGGACTTATGATTTGAGTACTGAAGCAGAGATGTTAGCCATCAGGCGAGGGGAATGTGGGAGCTCCAAAGTGAGAGCTGGTATCCTCCTAGCCTAGCCACTGATTCAGTAAACAAGCATATGATTAGTCAATGATCTTTATGCCTGTACCAAAGGGTAAAGAATATGATTGCTCCTATTTGGCACATACAATATTTAATGCATCACATTCCTTTACATTATCCAATTCAGTACATAAGAGTAGTAGTTTTTAATATCTCAAAATTCTCCAAACCAATTCATCAAAAAAGGGTTATCTTTAGAATTAATATTTGCATTTAGAAGTAGTTATTAAATATGTTAAACTTAAGACTTACATTTAGGAGTATATGTTCGTAAAACCTCTTACATCACACTTCCAAACTAAGGACTAATAGTAGAAGATTAGAATTTAACTAAGGACCTCTTATCTCTCTTTCCTATGGGATCGATAAATAGGACTCCACTAGAGCCCTGAATTACATAAGTGATACGTATACTTGCGTTTGAAATTGTGACTTTATAAAATCATTATAAATATATAAATCTGGGTTCATAAATTCTTGCATATTAAAAGTTGCATCAAGTTTTTTGCATCATTGTTGAGGGTTTAAATCTTCTAGTAGTAGTGTCAAATTCTTGTATTTTTAGGTATATAAAAAGTCATTGTCACTAGGCCACTATCGGCATCGACATGGAAGAAAGTTTTGATGAAGAAAGGTCCGAGGAAGAAATGATGATGATAAAACAGGAGAAGCCTCAATTCAATATTTCCTTCAAAGATTTGGAGAAAAGTGAATACGAGTCAATGTATGATGGGATCAACCACTACGTGGATGCCATGACTCTTACGCCAATCCACCCTCAATAGGTTGAGAGTTTAAGGTTCAAGGAAGTCTACAACGTTGGTTCAAAGTCGATCAAGTTTTACCGCGCTTCCCCTTCTAATAGTTCTGAAAATCATTTAAATTTGGAAGGGGATTCTAATGAATTAATGGAATTGTCTTTTGGTTACTTTTCTCCTTGGGTAAAAAAGTTAATTTAATAGGGATATGTGCCAAAGCAAATGCCAAATGATAAGCTATAATTTTTTGAAAAATTGTAGAATGTTAAAAGTTGAACTCATGACTCCGAAAAAGGTATCATATTTGATATTGTAGGATTGCCTCTATGTGCGAAAGCTAATGCCACTTCATGTTAAAAGTTGAACTCATAACTTGAAAAATTGTGGAAGGTTAAAAGTTGACAAGTTGATGACTCAAAATTTTGCATGGTTGTTACTAGCAGATTGGAAGAGGATTGCCTTGATTTGGAGGATGACTCAAAAAATTAGTCGATAGATGATGCTCCACTAGAATTCAAAGAAGAAACTAAATCAACCATCAATGAATTGAAAGAAATCAATCTCGGGACTGAGGAGCAGCCCCGACCCACCTTTATAAGTTCTCTACTCAACGAAGAAGAATCCACGGAATTAATAAAGTGTTATCAGAATTTAAAGATTTCTTCGCATGGAGCTATGATGAAATTTCAGGGCTATCAACAGGGTTTGTAGTTCATAAACTCGGGGAAGACAAAAATATAACCCCAGTAAAACAAATTCCCAGAAGGATGCACCTCGAGATCGAGCAACAAGTCATTACTGAGGTAAATAAGTTAATGGATGCTAAGTTTGTGAGAGAATAACAATAACCCACATAGTTAGCTAATATTGTACTATTTTAGAAGAAGAATGGGCAATTCTGTGTATCTATCAATTTTAGAGATTTAAACAAAGAATGTCCAAAATATGTGTTTCCACTACTCATACTAGAATTGATGATGGACATTTTATCGACACATGAAATTTTTTATTTCATGGATGGATCATCAGGCTATAAATAAATCAAGATGACTCCAAAAGATGTAGCACTTACAACATTCATAATGCTAATTGGGATTTCTGTAACACAACAATGTCATTCAGATTAAATAATGTCGAAGCAACTTATCAACAAGCAATGACAAAGATTTTTTATGACCTCATTCACAACCAAGTGGAATGTTATGTGGATGATTTATTCATCAAAAGTGAACAGAGAATATACCATTTGTACAATTTGAGAGTCATTTTGGAACGATTACGATAATATAATCTTAAGATGAATCTCTTAAAGTGTGCCTTCGGTGTCACCTCCGGGAAATTTTTACGATTTATTGTCTGTCATCAGAGAATCAAGATCGACCCAGATAAGATTAAAGCTATCTAGGAAATGCCTCATCCTAAAACTTTGAAACAGTTATGTTCCTTCTAAGGAAATTTGGCATATCTGAGATGCTTTATTTCTAACCTTTCAGATAGGTGTCAGCCCTTCTCGACAATAATTAAAAAGGATGCCAAGTTTTTTTTGGAAGAGAAATGTCAGTGGAACTTTGAGGATGTTAAGCAATACTTAATGACACCTCTTATTTTGGCAGCCCCTATCACGGGAAAACTATTGATACTTTATACCGCAGCCTTTGACGACTCTCCTAGAGCCCTCTTAGCTTAGGTCAATGACAAGGCTAAAAAAAATGCACTCTACTACTTGAGTCGCCGTCTAATACTGATGAAGGTAAAGTATTTGCCTATTAAGAAACATTGTCTAGCTTTAATTTTTGCTTCTCAGAAGCTTAGGCATTACATGATTTCTCATAAGATTATCCTTATTTTGAAAGTTAATCCATTACAATATTTGATTGCCAAATCAACACTTTCTAGATGTTTAGCAAGATGGTCGATGATTTTATTACAATTTGATATAAATTTTGTTCCCCTACGTGTTATCAGGGATATATTTTAGCAAAATTTCTTACAGCACACCCACTTCCAGCTGGGTCGCCTCTCAATGATGAGATACCACACTTAAAAATATTATAAATAGAGTCGTCTACTGCCAGACGTTGGGAAATGTACTTTGATGGGTCTTTGTCAGCCATAAAGGATAAGGAATCAGAGATATTTATACCATAAAAAGTAGGAATTGGTCTAATTTTCATCATTCCAGATCAGGGTATATTGAGATTCTCCTACCACCTGATAGTGTCATGCATAAATAACAAAGCAGAATAAGAAGCACTGATCAACAGGTTGGAGTTGGCAATCTCAGTGGATATAACAGACATTGTCATCTATGGCGACTCACAACTCATCATCCAATAAGTTGCTAGACAATATAATATTTTTAAGCCAGGGCTAGTAGAATACCATTGGTACATGATGTAGTTGTTGGAACAGATCCCCAATGAGACCCTATATCAAATTCATCAGAGAGATAATGCCCATACCGTTGCTCTAGAAAAACTTGCTAAGGAACTAGCATGGCCATCTAAAGATTCCATCAAAATTATAGTATAATGACGTCAGGTTTTATCTCAGATCGACCTCAACATTGTACACAAGCTCAGAAGAGAATAAGAGACGATGATTGCAGTTGCTGACATAAGCAAAGATTGGTGCAAGCCATTGATAAAATATTTGCAAACAGAAAAAATGTCTGAAGACAAGTTTGAGGCATATCACATTTTAAGAAGAGCTTTGTCGTATGCCCTAATGGGTGATGTCCTCTACATAAGATCATTTGATCAGATGTGACTGAGATTGAAGCACAGAATATCATCAAAGAAGTACACTCCAGATTGTGTGGAGCTCATCAGTTAGAGCCAAAGATGAAATGAAGATTAGAAGACTAGGATATTATTGGTCGGCAATGATATTCGATTGCATGTATACAGCTAGAAGGTGTCGCCTTTGTCAAGTGCATGGGATGGTATTACATCAACTTTTGAATGTGCAATATCCAATAGTTGTCTCGTGGCCATTCAAGTGTTGGGGCACGAACATAATAGGTCCAATAGACCCTCCATCCTCCAAGGGACATAGATTTATTCTAGTAGCTATGGATTACTTCTTCAAATTGGCAGAAGCAGTTCCATTACAGAAGGTTACAACACAAAATGTTCTCTAGTTCCTTAAAAGTCAAATTGTCTACCGTTTTTTAGTTCCGCATAGAATAATTTCAGATAATGAAACAGCCTTCAAGAGTAAAAAGATCAACAATTTTGTCAAATGACATGAGATAGGCTGAAGATACTCTACAATCTAGTATCCCAGGGCAAACTGCCTGGCCGAGGCCTTCAATAAGACGCTTGTACAAATTTTGAAAAAGACGTTGGACGAGAATAACAGGGGATGGCATGATAAACTATTACAAGCTCTATGGGCCTACAAGACAACGTTCAGAACTCTCACTCAATATACACCTTATGTAATTGTGTACAAGGCGAAGATTGCACTGCCGTTAGAAATCTAGATAATGTTTCTCAGAGTCATCGTCGCCAATTAGATTACAACAGAAGAAAGTGCAAAACTCAAACTTGAAGAATTGGAAAGTCTCAAGGGAAAATGATTATAAGCACAACAAAATTTTGAGCTCTACCAATCAAGGATGGTGCAAGCTCATGACAAATTGGTCCGCCTAAGGGAGTTCAAAGTTGGTGACCTCGTACTCATTCTTGAAAGATCTATTTTTGCACACCACAAGATAGGTGGAAATTTTGAACCAACTTGGGAGGAATCATTTGTCATAGAGAAGGTATATTCAGAAAGATCTTACCAACTGATGGATTTCTGAGGCAAAAGATCTATGTTGCCAGTTAATGGTCGATATTTGAAAATATGCTACATGACATGACATTATTTGGCCAACGTCTGTGATTGGATTTAAAGTTTTGTAATAAAATTAAATTCAATAAAATGAAAATTTTTTAATTTTCTTAATTTAATTTTTTTTGCTTTTTAATTTTCAAATTTCACTAAATTAAAGTAAATAAATAAAAGGCACACACTTGTCTAAATTTAAAACTCATCTAATAACTTGTTCTTATTTGTTTCCAATTTTAGCGCACTGACATTTTTCTGTCTTCCACAGAAATAATGTTTAGGCAAAAAATGGTTTTTAGTTTTAGAGATGTCTTAAATCTTGCACTAAATGAAGAAAGAGTAACCCAGGGTGGCATCGTAGACTTTAACTTGGATTTCGGTGAAATCAACATAAAGTAGGAGGGTGGGTCACCTGATGAGCATACTCAACCATCGGGAGACAGAAGGATTTCCATCACTACTCAGAATTGATACTTAAGAAAACTCCTCAACAAAGAGAAATAGAGCAGTGACACGACAACATCTGATGGAAGGACCTAGCCACCTACCATCCATGATCACATCATCAACATGGAATTTAGTATGTGCCAACGAAGAAAGAGTGTCAAATGCACCACTGAGAAGGGCACAACGTTGTAATGCTAGCTGCCGTAAGCATAGAGCTTTCTTATGACAGGAGAAAAGATGTATAAAAGAAATAGAAGAAACACAAACCCTGATTCCTGAGGAGGGGTTTTATGATTCAAGCATGAGGGAAACTTCTTCCAGTCCGATTGTGACAGAGGCCGAGTGAGAGTTTCCATAGAGCCAACACTACCAAAAATTTCAGATGAGTTTTCTAAGGGTTTCCCGATGTGTAAAGTTAAAATTCCAAGTTAAGGATCGACAGGGGCATTTGTGGAATGCCCGTGATGTAACGTGCTACACTTGAAGTGTTACTGTACCTTTGAAGAGTATACAACTACTGACATGGGGTGCCAGGAGGCCGCACACCCAGATACCGAGTCATGCATCCCATTACATATGGAGCTAAGTAAAGCATGGTTCCCCACAGATGTTGAAAATAGGGAGCAGCTATGATGACCGCAAAGGAATCCTGCGACACAACTAGAAAGAGCAAGCAGAGTCAAGAAAAGAGAATTCAAATTTTATAAAGAATTAAAGGGAAGTTTATCAACATCTTGGAAGGCCTGGAACTGCATACAAGGGTTTTCTCCAGAAATGATGAGAGGAGGATTTTTGACTATGTATTAGACTTGAGGGGCAGAGGTCTAGCCGACCTATTAATGAAGAAAACTTACTCATGGCCCTAGAAATGGATAAGGGGCAAAGGACAAATTACAGTTCAGTGTGGGTGTTGCTACAACTTTGTAAAGGATAGTCTAAGGAACCC
>NEWO01000555.1:129450-140511 GCA_003013225.1 Phalaenopsis aphrodite
TTAGTATGTCAGCTTGATCAAGTGCTCACCAAAGTGGACAAATAGATGAATGATTCTTGACAATTTTGGTACTACGATAAGATATAACAAATATGATATAAAATGTCTGAGATGTATTCAGTATATGAAATGTACTCAGCATTTGATACTTCAAAATGTATTCAACATTTTATCTTTTGACATCTTTGACATACATTCAGTTTGTAATACATATTCAAATCTGATTAATGAAATTTCTTCTAAAGTTCAATGAATTTGTTAAATTGCCCTTTTGTGAGATCAATAAAAAGCCGCATAACCATATGATTAGTTCTTAATTATGATGAAAAAAGAACGACAAAATTAAAGTCTAAAAATAAAATTTAAATAAATTTTTAAAAAATAAATTAACCAATGAAAATTAAATTTTGAAAATATATAATTTGATAATTAAATATGATAAAGACAACAAGAAAGAAAAAAATGATAAATCTATCAAACGCGGTCGTCGGTGCTGACCAATTTTTTACTTTGTCCATTTTGACTCCAAATTTCATCATTTTTTGCTTCTTTTTTGCTTCTTTTTTGCTTCAAGTCCTAAAAATCAATAACCTGCAATAAAACATAAAAAATATCTTCCATTAAAGTGCAATACCACCAAAAATGAGTATAAAATATGGGTTTAATAATACATGTATTTTTGGTGTATCAGCACTCATTAAAATTGAACAATTTTTCATCTAAAAAATGTTCATTAATTTCTTTTTTCAAAATAAAGTGGTTTTTCTAACTCAAGTCTGGACAAATGATCAACAATTTGATTTTCAGTCTCCTTCCTATCTAATATTTCAAAGTCAAATTCTTGTAAAAGAAGAATCCATCTTATAAGTCTTGGTTTAACATCCTTCTTTTTCATTAAGTACTTAATAACAAAATGATCTGCATACACTATGCACTGAGTTCCAATTAAATCAAAATCATGGGATCTGTTACTTAATTAATTTGTTATTTGTCCCAATTGATTCTCAATATTTCTAAATGTAGCTCATTGACTTTGTAATTGATTTCCCATTTGTAACATCACATCTTCTATAAACAACTTCTTAATTGATTTCCCATTTGTAACATCACATCTTCTATAAACAACTTCTTCTCCTTAAATTATGGATTACTACTAAAACCTGGAGGATACATAGTATATAATTACTATTCCCTTGGTTGTTCCAGTTTCTCAATGAGTTTACTTGATTGTTCCCTCATTGTCGATTACTACCACCCGAATTATTATTCCAGTTAAAGTTTGGATGATTCTTCCAACCCGATTTATAATAATTTGAATATGGGTTATTATGCTTATTGTTTATGGCATTAAAATTCTCTAATGATGCTTGAGAATCTACAATTTGGCATAATGAATTCTCTTAAATCATGAAAATTGGTTGAGAAAAATTCAATCCAAATTGGTCAACTTCCTTGAAATTGCAGCAACTTGATTTGCTAACATGACAAAAGCATCAGTTTTATGAACATTAGCTACTTTCTTAAGATTTACCCATTCAGAAGGCCATTGAAAATTATTTGTAGCCATCTCTTCAATTAAAGCTTAAGTGTCATGAAATAGTTTTGACATCAATGAACCACCAGCAGCAACATCAATGAACCACCAGCAGCGACATCAATAATAGATCTAAGAGATCCAGCTAATCCATTATAAAAAGTTTGAATTATTAACCAATTTGGTATAACATGGTGTGGAAACTTTCTTAAGAGTTCATTAAATCGTTCCCATGCTTCATAAGTAGATTGCCCTTCAAACTGATTAAAAGATGTAATATCATTTCTAAGCTTCATAGTTTTTTTTTGGTGGAAAATATTTAGCAAGAAATTTCTGCGCTAAAGCACTCCAAGTTTTGATAGATCCAGATGATAACGAATGTAATCATATCTTAGATTTATCCTTCAGTGAGAAGGGAATAATCTAATTATTATAGCATCATCTGATACACCATCATATTTAAATGTAGCACACAATTCTAGAAAATTGGCAAGATGTAAATTTGGATCTTAAGTTTGTGCTCCCCAAACTGATTATTTGATACCATTTGGATAATAGTAGATTTAAGTTTAAATGAATTAGTCACTATAGTGGGTTTTTGAATACTACAATGAAGTTCATCCACTGTAGGGTTTGCATAATCTCTTAAAGGTCTAAATTCTTCAACATTTTGATTATTTTGATTTGTCATTCCTAAAAATTTTTAGTTATTTTTAATTTTTAATTTTTCTAATAGTTCTTTCTAATTCAAAATTGTAAGGCACAAGTCCTATGAAACCTGAACTACGCATACATTACTATAAAACATATAAAAAAATAAAATAAAAACACACAAACAAGAACTTAATATAAAAACAACACAACAATATTCCTATAATAAATCTTAAAGTTTAAATAAGACTTTATAAAAATAGAAATTTTTCTTTCTAAAAATTCTTTTGAAAATTTTGCAATTTTTTGTAATTTTCCCCGGCGACGACTCCAAAAACTTGATACAGATATTTCTATATAGATGTAAAATGTGATGTATGTGATTATATGTTTAATCTCCTTAATAATGATTCTCAATTTGCATTAAAGCCAAAAACTTGATCCAAAGCAAAAGCTAAGTAAATCTTTCACTGTGAAACAAACAAGAATACAACTATAATATTTAAATATGAGATACTACGCAAGTATATGTATCGTCAACAAGTAATATATGACTTTTTTATTAAGCCCCGAATATCAAACCCACTAGGAAAATAACAATATGCACTTTAGAAATTTAGAAATTTAAGATGACAAAAATCTGCTTAACAAAATATTCTTACTTAAACTTAAGATACTATAATAGGAATGAAAACTCAATTTTTTTTATAATTTTTTGTTTTTGAAAATAAAGTGAGCAACTAATTATCTTCACTAACTACTTGCAAGGTGAAGGCTATATAAATAAAATATTTTTTTCCTTATCATGAATCAGTAATAAGTATGAAAATTCTGTTGTGGAAGTATGCTAAATGTATTATGCCAAATATGAGGAATTATATTCTTTACCTTACTAGAGATGCTATAAAGAATATTAGTTAATATATATTATGAATAGTCTTGAAGACCGGTTAGGTAGGGAAGATATCAGCTCTCATTTTAGAGTTCCCTCTTCTCCCTCCACCTAGGGGCTAACATCTCGTATCAAAACCTAAGACTATAAATCAAGATGGGGGCTTTAGCCTATCACTCTAAAGTTATCTAATTATACACCCTTGAAAAGTTTATTTTCCTATTTATTTGCACACAACCCCATGAACTGCATTCTCATTCATGAACTCAATATGTGATTCTAACCATTAGTTGACTGAGACAACACCATCTCGGATCTTACATGTTCTTACAACAAGTATTAACATTTTAATTGGTCAAATCAAGAATTAAATGAAGTGCAAGGTTTCAAATCATGAAAACTTCTTCCAACATTAAAGTTTAATACTTCACACAACATCCTTTAAACCCTTAATAACTTATCATTTTAAGGAAAAAGATAAAGAAAATTACTTAGACTACATGGAGAAAACACAACCACACATAAGTTTAAAAGTAGAAATCATGTACACGAACAAGAAATTTAGATTTAAACCAAGTGTAGTCACAATGATAAACACTTATCTTAAATATTCTCCACAAAATGTCTTAAAGTTCCTTTGAATTCTCTTTCTTCACTAAAAATACAAACTAACACTCAAAATAAAAAGAAAATGGCTGGCGACGGTGGCAGCGATGGGCGACTGCAGCGGTGGCTATGGGCGGTGGTGGTGGTGGTTACTTGGATGAATGATGGCTGTAAAATATGATCGGTGGTTGGCCTCTTCTCTTGGATAATCTAAGTCTTTTCTAATGAAAATCCAAGGAGTTCCTTGGTGTCTCTTCAAAAAGGTGTCTCCATTCAATGAATCTTCTAGAAGTTGCCTCCTCAAAAGCCAATTAAATGAATTTTCGTGTCCATAGTTTATTTCTCATCTTCTCATCAAGGGTTGCTTTAAACAACTCTTCATAACTTCAATCAAATTTAATAAATCATCACATAAGTACTTCTAGAGCTTAAGCATGGGGTACCTGGTGCTTTGGCGAGGCTCTCTGACGCATAGGTGTGAATCCTAGGAACTTAAGCGCCTCAGTTCGTTTTTGTACTTTTCTTCATTTTAGCTCCAAATTTGACATTTTTTCACTCATTTTAGCATTTTTTATCCATTTGATTGTACCTAAAAGAAAAACTCACAAATACCTTTCATTAAAGCTTAATATCTCAAAAATAGGTATAAAAATGTGTGTAAAAACACTATATATTTTCGGTGTATCAATCACCTCCTCACGCCATTTTTGAAAAAAATTGACTTTATGAGGCCCATGGAAGGCTCCATAAGTCATGCCATGATATGTAGGGGTCATGGGAAGGTTTCACGCAAAAGGAAATTTTGATTTTTTGAATTTTTAATGAACAATGTCAACATGCCCAATTTTGGTAAAATGTCAAGTATGCATGAGAAAATTTAGTATGATGACTTATTAAAGTGATTTTTGATGGCATGGGATGGTGAAAGATTGAAATTATGTCATGTGGGCTCAATTTGGGCTTTTAAATTTTTATGGAATGGGCTTTTGGAAATGCACATGGGTATGGGCCTTTAACATGAATTGTGAACTTGAATTTTAAAATTGACCATGGCCTAGTCAAATGGATTTGTAATTGGTTGAAATTAAATTTGGATAAGTTTAATTTGATTTAAATTTGCAATTGGGGCATTTGATTGATCATGAAGCTCAATTTGGGGATTTTTGGACTTTAGATCAACTTGAGGCAATTCATTTGGGCATGGATTTAAAGTTTGGAATTGGGTTTAATTGGGCTTGAATTTGGCCTCAGTTGGATTAGGACATGATGAATTTGAGTTTCAAATTGAAATTGTAGAGTTTTGAGATCAATTGGGGGCAAATTTGGGTGATTTTGGGACTTTAGGCATTTAAGGGAAAAATTGGGATTTTGGTCAAAAATGGGTTAATTTGGTAAAAATTTGACCCAATAGATGGTCAAGAATTTGTTTTAGGGGTGTTTGAAATGATTTTGGAGGATTTTGAATTTTTTTAGCTACCAGAGGCTTTTTGTTAACTTTGAATTTAGAAGTATTTTGGCAAATGTAAAAATTTTGGAGTGTTTTGGGTAATTTGGATAGCATGAAATGAATTAAAATGATTTTTTGAACAAAATTGAGGAATCTGGATCAATCTTGAAATTTTGGGGTGTCAGGGGCAATTTGGCAATTATGGGAAAATTTAGGGCAAAAAGGCCAAAATTGGGTAATTGGGTAAGGTTGAGCTTTGATGCAAATGTTGATCATAGAATTATGGTCATGGTGTCATGAAACCAAAGAAACCCCACTCTCCATGTGTTGGTTTATCCACCCCAAGCCAAGCACTAAGAGTTTGGGGGACCGCCTACATGGGTTTCCAAAGAGGCAAGGGAGCCAAACTATACATGTGTAGGTTAACGTTCAAGGTTGCAGGTGGAAGTGTGAAGAGCGAGTGTGCTTTAGACCAATCCACATCACCCATAGTTAACCCTAAGGTCAGACAATCCTACGAGGAACCCCTCTTGGGTTCTCCCATATTAGTTCCACCTACTATGGGCTAGAGGTTAGAACCAACATCTGGAACTTCAAGATGAGCAAAGAAGAGTTTGGAATCTATATTAGTGAGGGTACCATAACTAGTTCTCTAGGAATAGTCAACAAAAAAGTCCTATGGCTAGATCCTAGGCTCCTAAGGAAGAAATACAAGACCTCAACCAAAAATGAGGTCAACATAGTAAAATATCAAAATAACATTATCTTAAAAATTGAAGTTGAACAGTAGAATAGTTTGTGAATTCATCGAGGTTCTCCTTAGGATCTATGACGTCCTCTACCTTTCATCCTTTAGATTTAAAAAATAATTGTTCCTATTTGATCTTTTCCAACTTGATTTTTTATGTCTGACCATGAAACCCTAATTGTTGAATTCTTGAAGACAAATACTTCTGATCATCATCAAAAGTTTTCTTATATGACTTTATTCTTTTATGATGTAAGATTATAAGGGCTTGCTTTTATAAGGAAGTAAAGAACCAAGGTAATATAAACCTTATCTAATCCTTATTTTAGGTAGGGAATCTTAACTATCAATACATAAAAGGTTTAGAGACCAAACGAATATCATGAATTCTTTTAGTTTATTCAATCAAACTCACTGACAAGTAATGTGTTTATTCTTTGGGATAGGAGCAGTAATTGTAGTATTATGCTCGATTATTTAAACTATTAAAATATCTCAGATCTTATTAGTCTCATGTTTTCTCAAAATTAAAATACTATTTTCTAAATCAAAATAATATATATGAAATTAAAGGGAAAGATTATTTATCAGAATCTAATTCGACGACCGACACCCACCCCTTAGAATTCCTTATGGAGTCTAGGATTTCACTTCTCATCCAGAAATCTTTCTTGCCTGACTCTATCCTTTGCTTAGGATTTCCAATTATTTCTATCAATCAAATTGAGTACTCTTGTTGACTTTACCTAATCAATTCAAACTCATTATCACTCATCAATTTTTTCGGTTTTAACCCTTGGCCCTTGGTTGTTGGATTTTTTCTTTTTGGGTTTTTCCCTTGCCCCTTTTTCTTTGGTTTTTTTTTTTCTTTGTTTTGGGTTTATTTCTTCCATTTTGGTTCTCCCCTTTCCTTTCATTCCTTTTCTTCTTAAAGTTGGACCTTTTATTGTTTTGGTTCTTTCCTTTATTCTAGGTTTTTTTTTGGGGTTCAGGGTTTTTGGGTTTTATTTAAACCGGGGGGATTTCCTTTTTGGGGATGAGACATAGAATTAAAATAAATCTTATCTTACACACGTAAAGTAAGGGAAAAAAATTCCTAGCTCCATAAACTAACGATGTTTCTCCAATTCTTCTTCAAAATTTCATGCTTAATCATTTATAAAAAAAGTCCTAAGAAAAGTTCTATGGTGTGTGATGACACACAAAAATTGCCCACCAGCTGGATCTCAGATGCATCCAACAAGACAAGTCAGAGGATGTCCTTCATGAAGTACATTCAAAAGAATGAGGAAGCTACTTCAAAGATAGAAAGACTTTTTCACACCAAGTACAATCATAAGGATATTTCTGGTTGACACTACAAAATGATACCAAAGTATTTTCAAGGAGGTTTGAACAATGTTAAAAGTACGAACCACTACAATATTAGCTAGCTCACAAACTATAACCTATTGTGTTTTCATGGCCATTCAACGACCGAGGAGTTGATATTCATAGAACCTTTTCTCTATCATGTGGCCAACGAAAGTTCCTGCTCGTTGTTGTAGAATTTTTGTTCAAGTAGATTGAGGCAAAAACACTCACTTGGATTATCATAGAAGTCATTCATAATTTCATCTAGATTAATCAAATCTATCTGTATGGGCTACCACTTATAATTATCATAGACAACAAAATATAATTTGTTGGTCAATGGGTGAAGGACTTTTTGGCAAAAATAAGAGACCAAATCTACGTTTGTGTCATCCACCAACCTCAAATGAATAGAAAAGTAAATTCATTCTAAACATACTAGGGAAAATATATTGAAGGAGCTAAGAGAAGCTCGGCTGAGGTTCTACCTTCTATTCCTTGGGCAGTTTGAGTGACACCTTCTGATGCGATCGAAAAAATCTCATTCATTCTGTCACACAAGATGAAAATGGTGTTGTCGATTGAATATGAGCATCATAATTAAAAAGCCGTGACAGCCTCAACATTTGACAAAAGTAGACTTGGTTGGGTGGAAAAAAGTTAGTAATGAATGATTAGTTCTTGCGCTCAACCTTACAGAGGAGAAATGGGCTGACTCAACTCCCAAGTGGAAAGAGTGAAGAGATGAATAACTTTGTACTATAACAAGCATGTTTAGAAGAAGACTTTTAATACAAAAAACCTAAGGTTAAAAAAATAGATCTAGTTGCACGAGGATAAGCTATGGGGAAGCTCAACCAGATGTGGATCACATCATCAATACCAACAAGTGGGTTGCCCTTGGAGAATCTAGGCTAAAAACCTACATTAGAAATTGGGTGCCTCAGATATGAAGTGGAAATGATTTAAAGACATACGATCTCTGAAAAAAGTTTATATCTGGACAAAAGAAAAATATGTTATTGTTCATACCATTTCATTTTAATGTAAATTTTATAAAAATGAGTTGAAAAAATTTTATTAATTGTGCACACGATCCCATGGCTTGCTGATACTCAGGAAACTTGGAAAGTTCGCACAAGATTTCGTTGAGTCCGACCACACTTGATTATCTCAAACCAACCCACTAACAATGGTTCCACCCGAGCAGCAAAATTGATTGTGATGGGTAACATTCGATCTAAAAAAACCTTAAGAATAACAGACAGTGATGGATAACATCTGATCAGAAAAACTCTCCTCCATAATCGATAATGCTGCTCGAATCCGATCGATAAACCATACTAGATTAGACTCACGACGCCCATACATCATAAAAAAAAATCATGTTTCATGCCTTGAAATTGGTCAAGCTTTGGCGATAAGATTTCTTGTCCATTAGTGATAAAATCAATAGTGTATAGAGTATGAATCACCCATTAGCAATTCAAGATGATTATCGACATGAAGACTATAACAAGATTAAATTAATACGACTGGAATAAGGAGTGGCCTATCCAAGGCGATGACCTAATCGTGCGACCAAGATATAAGATGTGTAAGACTCGAGTCTGTCGATAACTTGGTGAATGAACCAAAAGCATTTTTAATCTGTTGATGGGCAACATTACAAAGCTTATTCTTTAATATGAAAAAAAAAAACTTTACATAATAAAGGCAATGTGAAAGAGTAAAAATGTGACTGGCCAAAAATTTCATTTCTCGTTTATAATTAAAAAGTGATTTACAACACATTCTCATATTATTTTTACAAGTGTAGGACATAAAAAATAAGAAATCTCTCTAAATATATTATAGAATAAAAAATCAAGTGTGGATATACATTTGACGACCCACGATTGTCTTTATCACTGCTGTCTGAATCAGATAACAACATGGTAAACTTCTCCATTTTGGTCCACAAAAGGGAAACTAAGTGGACCTTCATCATACGGCCAATTCCAAAGGAGATCCCATCTTTGACCTTCTCAACAAAGAGCCACTTTATTCGAATGGAAAGAGAGCTCGACAATAAAATTTGTCAGGCATCTTCATTCCATTCATTCAGTCTTTCAAAATTTAATTTTCCTCTTGAGTAGCCATTAAGAGCTCTAACTACCTGAGCACCTTTGCCTCCCTTAAAAAGAGTAAATTTTTTATATCTTAGGTCTATTGATAAAAGAGATGGTGATATAGATGGGATTGTTAGTAAAATTCAAGTTAGATATTGAAGTGGAGGAATACATCACGCTTGTTGTGTGACAGAATAGTACCGCTTAGACTTAGAAGGAAAAATTTATAAGATGGTGGTGAGACCTAGAATGTTTTATGGTGCAGAATGTTGGTCTATAAAAAATAAGCATCAAAGTGAGTTTTGCAGAGATGACAATGCTTAGGTGGACAAGTAGTTTTGAACATAGAGAGAAAATTTGAAAGGGAAATATCCATAAAAGGGTTGTGTAACGCCAGTGGCAAATCAGATTAAAGAGTCATCTTAGATGGTTTGGTCATATTAGTTGACCCTTTAATGTTCTAATTAGGAGAAGATATTTTAGATTTGACTTGAGAAAAAGTAGAGGTAGAAAAAAAGAATTGGGTATGATGTATAAAAAATCATTTTAATTTATTAGAATTAAATGAAAAGAAGGCATTCAATAGGAGATATGTCTGGAAAAAAATGATTCATGTAACCAACCCCACTTAGCAGCATAAACGCTTGTTGTTCTTGTTCTTGTAGTTATTAAATATTTTTAAAAATTGCCTTTAATTGAAAGCCTAAAGTCATCTTAAAATAGTGCATATAATATAATAAAAAAATCAACATACTATTCGTCAATTCATCACATTCTAATCACATAAGATGAATTACAACAATTTATTCGGTGATTTAGTTAGGCAGTTACATAGTGATATATAAGGTTGGTTTTCTCAAGAACATGAAAAATCGAAAAAGTGCTTTACACGATATAATTAAAGTAGTTTCACTCTCCATTAGAAGCTTTAGCACGAACTCGCCACTAGCAAAGAATTGTTCTGACTCATTAGACTTCAAATATTTCTCAGTGTCTATAACTTGAGCATTAAGGGAAGAAAAGAAACTTCTTGTTGGAGAGATGTAGTTGTATCAGCGAAGTAGATATTAAAGTCGGATAATTATTTTAAAACTCTATCTTATCTATTTTTATGGACGAGTTCAACTTGTCCAAAGTGCTTTATCTATTTTCACTTCAGTGGCACTTGAAGTTGTGATATATATATACACCGGGCACAGTCTCTCAACGTGAAAGCAGGTTGTAATCGAGTCGAGCCGAGCCGAGTCGAGTATATCATTACTCGGACTTGGCATGATATAATTATAAGTTGTTCATGTTCGACTTAATCTTGTGTGGAGCTTTAATACATTGTTCAAGCTTGATTTGTTTAACTTCTTCAACTTTTGAAATTGATTTGTACTTGAATTGTTTATGACAAGTGAATGAGTATTGACACTAGCTACTACATGAACCAGACATTTAAACAAAATTATAAAAATTTTAAAACATAATTTTACGATTCCATTAACAGCTACTAATGTGCCGATTATGAACTTTAAAATTTTTAAACTTAAATAATTTGCTACATAATTCTTATTGATAAGACTACACCCTTTCAAATTTTGTAAATGGAAGAACTAAATTGATCCTTAAAGTTAGTGATGAGCAATAAATTAATTAGATAATAAATAATAATAATAATAAAATAATACACACTAATGTTATTTATAATTATAGCGTGATGATCATAAAAAAAAA
>NEWO01000555.1:148738-164792 GCA_003013225.1 Phalaenopsis aphrodite
TAATTCTTTAATACAACTGTTCATGGAAATGCAACCTGAGGATAGCATAATCGCTTGGGACTTCCAAACTAACGAGGATGGTAGAGCAACGAGCTTTTTTTGGAGTTATGGCATATCTAGGCTTGCTTATGACAATTTTTGGAATTTCATAATTTTTTATATAAGCTACAGACTGAATGATTATAATCTATGTTGTGTTCCTTTTTTGGGGGTTAACCATTATTGGCAAAATGTTCTCTTTGGAATTGAGTTTTTGTTAGACAAGCAATTAATTATTTCAAGTGACTATTTAAAGCATTCTTTCGTGTAATGGATGACAAGCATTCAATTATAATTTTTACTGATCAGGATCAGGCAATGACAAGAGCTATCCAAGATTGTCTCCCACATACACGACATAGATTATGTTAGTGGCATATCTGCAAGAAACTTCCATCAAAGGTGCATTGTGGTATTGGCATCAAGAGTGCTAGCAACCTTTTTTATAAATGCATGGGCAAGTGTGACTCCGAGGAAGAGTTCGAAGAAACTTGGTCCATAATGATTCAACAAGGAAACCTATACTGTAACGTGTGATTAGATGATTTGTACAATATAAGACATATGTGGTCTACAGCCTTCAACAAAGACATATTTGGAATGGGGATCCTGTCAACACAAAGAAACAAGTCTACAAATAATATATGTCATGGTGTATACAAGCCCACAAGCTCCCTCATTGAATGTTTTTTGGGCCTTGAAAATGTTATGAAATCATGTAAAAGAAATGAGAAGGATGAAGACTTCAAAAGTGCTTAGTTTGTTATTACACCTGTGCTTAAAAACAGTCCAAAGTTGAGGCAAGCTGCTTCATTTTATACAAGTAAGCTCTACTCAATGTTTGAGGGAGAGTTATTGCATGGTTCATGTGAACTAGCCGTCAAAGTCTCCGTAGAAAGTGATTCTGAATATTACTTAAGAAATTTGGATAATCAGGGTAGAAACAAACCCTGAATTGTTAATTTTGATATGATTAATTCTGATATCACACGCAACTACAAAAAATTTGAGATGATGGGGTTATTGTGTGCTCACTGCCTTTCTTAATTTCATAAATATAACAAAGATTCCTGAAAAATTTTTCTTATTGTGATGGTCTGTGCATGCGAAGAGGGATATCTATAATGGTGTTGGATACAAACATCTTAAGGAGTCCCAACTGTCAAATTGATCTTTAAGTGGCTTTTTATTTCGCACACATGCTCAGAAGTTTGCCTACCAACTTCTTAATAGAGCACAAGGAATTGAATTATTTGAGCAACATAGGCTGGAATCATTTAAACAATTATCTATATATTTTGATGTCAAATTAGTTGGGAAAGAACCTCAGGCAAAAGAATAAGAGCAAAAAAAAAAAGAAATCTTCAAATATAAAGTGCAACTAAATGACCCAGGGAAGATATGACCAAACGAGATCTCAACTTCTAGGTTAAAAGGGTACTGAGAGAAAAATAAGTGAGTAAAAAGTATGTATGTCTATATTAAAGAACTACTAAACCATTTGAGAGTGTATCTACATTACTCTAACTTAAACCATTTGAATAGAGGAACGGTGCAAGCAGCTGCAACAAGTTAAGAACCACATATCCCATGTGAGACAAATTTGACTGCAATATCAGATAGTCTCAGTTAGGCATGTTTTTGAAATTCCATGCATTTACACAATATTTTAAATAAAATATGTTCTTGAGTGTTAATTTTATGGATCTCGTAAAAAATAAGAATATTTTACACCGCATCTATCACGAACTTACACTGAAAATTTGATGCAGTCCATTGTTGAACTCTAAGTGCAATGTATCAGATATCAATCTTGAAATTCATTTAAATGGATGTATTATATAATCAAATTATTTTTAAAATCTTAAAATACTTTAAGTTTTGTAAATTTGTTGAAGTAGTTTTTGGTTTTATTCTGGCAGTTTTATGATAATATTACAGCAGTATTATGGCATTGTGGTTGTTTTCTAATATTAATAGATTATTCAGTCGCGCTAAGGGAATATTCCCCCGTGTGATTGATGTAAAATATTGATGTGTGGTTAGATGAAATTATTCAGTGGTAAAAAAGAATAATCTCACACAATATTGGAATATTTTGCAGTTGGACTGGAATATTCCACAGTTGGATTAGAATATTCTGCGGTTTCAGTCTAGCTTTATTAGAGGAGAAAATGTCGTGGTCGGATTGGAATCTTCCGCCGTTTTGTTGAAGCATTATTGGAATTTTCCGCCATGTTATTGAAGCATTAGTGGTGTCAAAACGGCTCGTTGTTCGCGAACAGCTCATGTTCGGGTCGTTAAAAAGCTCATGTTCGGCTCGTTCGCTAAGTTAACGAGCTGAACACAAACAAATATTTGTTCGTTCGTGTTCGGCTCATTTTTGCTCGAATTAAAATTTTAATTAACTACGAAGCTACAAAGATTTATAATCAATTAAAATTATTAATTTAAAAAAATAGAATAAAAATTATTAAATTAGATTCAAATAATGATTTAAATCTTGCTCCAATCTTTAACATCTTATGACTATGTGATTAGGGTTATCTAAACGACCTTTGTTCGTGAATGGCTCGTGTTCGGCTCGTTAAGCAAACGAGCCAAACATAAACACACTTTTTGAGCTCGAAATATAAACGAGCCGAACACAAACTGAGCTTGGGCTCGTTCGTGTTCGACTCGTTTACACCCTTATGAAGCATTATTGGAATATTATAGAAAAAGAGTTTAGTTTAAAATAAATAATAATTTTATGAACTATCTAAATAAGTTTGAATCAAAAGAAGTTTTTAAAAATAACAAATCAATTTGGATGAGTTCTCCAAGTTAAAATTTAATTCACGACTGGCTAAACTAAAGCCTAAAATATAAAATTGTTTTAACCATATTTACTTATTACAAAATTCAATTCTTATTGCTAAAAACATAAATAAAATTATAAGCATTCTTACTTAAATGTTATACAAATCAAATTAGAATAATGCCAAACACATGAAGTTTATAGAATTTAAGAGTCGTATGTGTCGTTCGAGGCAGTTTATTACATTGGAACTTCATTGAATCAATTAGTGTACCAATTCCGATTAGAACTGCTCCAACCTGATCAAAATTGCAGCACTAATGTTTGGTATACAGCAACTGTGGTATCCAATCCAAAGGTTTCAACCTCAAAATAAATAATATATACACATATACATCACAATTTTGCTAATTTTAGAGTCATAGTCCAAAAACATACATCATGGGCAAACTATGCCCTAAATTTTTGCATATCCGCCTGTCAATCTTTCTCTTCACTCCAGTCACTTTGGTGGACTTGAACTAACTTTTCCATAAACTTGCATACAAACATGCCACAGTGAGTGCTATTATTTTGTACAGGGACTCCACCCACGAGTGATAGTGACCAATTGGCCACATTGGCTCTGAACTCATTTCCACAATCTTTTACAAACTATTTGATCTAGCAAATTATCATGTAGAAGTGATTAGTGCATTTATATAACCGAATAAGAATGAGATATTCTATGAAAAATACTTACAACGTCATAACACACCCCCTTGTGCATCTTATTGGGTAATGAATCATACAACTTCCATTTTCAATTTCTCAAATCAGCAACCAACAGTATCTAGTGTTCATTGTGAATAATAGGAAATAATATGATGTCGGCCTTTTTTACCTCAGCTATTGTGATATGTCCAACCAATGAAGAAGATTGGCCATGTCTATGCATCTGCATTATATCATACAAAAATGTTATTGATCATAATATGAATTTAATAATTAAGTATAATTTTTGTAGTTACCAAGTATAATGGTGTGACATATAAATACAGTCTGAATGAATTGGGATAACTATCCTTTCTTCTTTTTATTTGGGAAGCAGATGCATCAATATGTTTGTTTGCAATCCAGCCCCCTTGTAGTAAATCTAACATTCCATCGTAGTTTATGAAAACTTCGTCGTTATTTAACAAAATATCATGCCTGCAGTGTACATGGACATTGAGTCATTGATTGTAAACTAATTGCAATACGTAGATTGAAAAGAAGGCTACTCACCTTTGATTAAAGATGGACAAACATTCATTGATTACATAATACATTTCCAGGGATATAAGCACTCTGGTAGAATAATTGATGTTGGGCAGCGAGCATTGTGGCTACAAAAAAACACTAATTAAGAGATATATGAAGTCAATTTAACAAGTAAAAAACTCAGTATAAAAACCCATTTCATCATACCACTACTATAGGTTTTTCTACAATGGCTAGGCTTTCTACACCGGGTGATTTTGATGGTTCTTCTATAATGGACGAGCTATATATAGCAGGAGAAATAATTATTTGAAGGCCCTTTTTGGCCTCGGCCTGACTATCTACAATTGGAGTTGTTATTGTTTCCTCATCATGTGATTTTGCTGGTTCTTCTACACTGGAAAATACATCTACATGTTCGACATTTATAGGGAAATCCTCAGGCCTTATGACAGGAGTCTCCATAATAGCATTTGAGGGCTGAACAACATCCATTTTTGGTTTTCTTCTTTTATACTCAAAACCATCGTAAGGGGAAGCCAAATTTCTCTTTCTTCTGCTTCGTCAACTTTTCACCCTTTCAATAAAGCTACTAACGAATTGCTAGTGGGTTCCTTCTTCTGGTAACTTAACCACTTCCCACCAAGTGTTGATTGATATGCTCCCCTTTCATTCATCTCATTGATTGCTTCAACAGGAGATGGTTGCCAGGTTCCATATTTGAATCCAATGTTTNTGATTACATAATACATTTCCAGGGATATAAGCACTCTGGCAGGATAATCGATGTTGGGCAGCAAGCATTGTGGCTACAAAAAAACACTAATTAAGCGATCTATGAAGTCAATTTAACAAGTAAAAAACTCAGTATAAAAACCCATTTCATCATACCACTATTATAGGTTTTTCTACAATGGCTAGGCTTTCTACACCTGGTGATTTTGATGGTTCTTCTACAATGGCCGAGCTATATATAGCAGGAGAAATAATTATTTGAAGGCCCTTTTCGGCCTCGGCCTGACTATCTACAATTGGAGTTGTTATTATTTCGTCATCATGTGATTTTGCTGGTTCTTCTACACTGGCAAATACATCTACATGTTCGACATTTACAAGGAAATCCTCAGGCCTTATGACAGGAGTTTCCATAATAGCATTTAAGGGCTGAACAATATCCATTTTTGGTTTTCTTCTTTTATACTCAAAACCATCGTAAGGGGAAGCCAACTTTCTCTTTCTTCTGCTTTGTCGACTTTTCACCCTTTCAATAAAGCTACTAACGAATTGCTAGTGGGTTCCTTCTTCTGGTAACTTAACCACTTCCTCACCAAGTGTTGATTGATATGCTCCCATTTCATTCATCTCATTGATTGCTTCAATAGGAGATGGTTGCCAGGTTCCATATTTGAATCCAATGTTTTCTTCTACAAGAGAAGACAGCTGGGTATACTTTTCCTTCAACTCTCTGCCTTTCTCAACGCTTGGTTGCCCTGTTTTTTCAATGCTACTCTACAGTCCTAACATTGTCTCTTGTATATTTTAGACTCCTATATTTATTGTAGTGAGTGCTCCTTAGATTTCCCTGAACCATTTCTCCTAAGCTCTAAGTAGCTCAGTGATTGCTTCGAGGCTTTGATTGACTCCACCTTTTGCTAGCTCTTGGGTGATGTCGCTTGAGAGAAACGGTCCCAAATCATATTGCACTGGTGATTGTGGTTTGGCTTGTGCTTCTTGTTGTGGGACCGCCCTTTTCAGACTGGATAATCCTTCGTCAAGTTTAGCTAGCAAATGACGTTCTTCCTCTTTCAAATCCAAGAATTTATCATGAACCTACAATTTAATTAAGCATTATAGGACATTAGAAAACAATAGCATAGCACATTATTACAATAAGAGTTAAATAAGTATAATTTAAATCACTTACTTGTGCTAGACTGAGTCTCTTGAAGGCTATGTCATGTTTCGACGAACTCCAACTTGGATCGGTCGGCCACATCAATATTATGGGTCTTGCCTCGAGATGAGCAGGAGTGAACAAAGTTGTATGCTTGTAAAACCAGAGTTGTGTATAAGTAATGTCATATGATGCTTTGTACAAAATGAATGAATTTTATGAGGTTAATATAATACACTTGTCATTAGGAGATAAAGAAAACCATTTGTATATTTCAAAGAGCGATTTTGCCTTATTTTAATGGCTACTGCATCGATTGCTCCAAGATAAAATCATATAACGCTGCAGGCCAACTAAATGAGCTGAATGTTTGTACGTTCTCAGCAAAGGTGTAAAGCTCCTTGGGACACTAAAGTTACTAGAAGGGAAAAAAGAAAAGAGTCATGAAAGTATTGACAAGTTTTGAAAGTTCTTCTCTGGGGAGTTAGTTCGGCGAGATTTTCAAGAACCACTTTTTATTTACTTTATCCTTTTTGTTATTTTTTTTTTGAGTGATTGTAAAAAAGAAGAGATTCAAAGGAACTTCAAGAGTTTGGTGGAGGACTTGAGATAAGTTTTTATTTTTTTGTTTTAAATTACTTTTGATTTTAATCGAAACTTGTTGTTGGTTTGACAATGATTTATTCTTTTAAACTAAACTTTGGTTTTATTTTCTCCATGGATTTTGAGTAGTTTTCTTTATCTTTCTTCTTAAAATGATAAGTAATTAAGTTTTAGATGGAAGTTGTGGAGGGTATTGATCTTTAATGTTGAAAGAAGTTATGAAGATTTAAATCCATGCACTTCATTTACTTCTTGATTTGGCCAATCTAGATGTTAAAATTTGTTGTGAGAACATGTAAGAACCGGGCTGGTATTGTCCCAGTCAACAATTGGAAAGAATCACATGAGGTTGTATGAATGAGAATGTAGTTCATATGATTGACTGCAAATAAATAACGAAATATTCATTGATTGGTGTAGAGTTAGAGGACTTTAAAGTGACAAATTAAAGCCCCCAACTTGGTTTATTGTTTTAGGATCTGATACGAGAATGTTAGCCCCCAGGTGGAGGGAATCAAGGGAACTCTAGAGTGAGAGCTAGTATCTTCCCTGCCTAGTCAATTTTTAGAGCTATTCAAACTTTAAACCAACCAATATTTTTTATAGCATTTCTAGTAAGGGTAAAGAATATTATTGCTCTTATTTGACACAACACAATTTGCATACTTCTACAACATAATTTCTATACTTATTTCTGATTCATGATAAAAGGAGAGATATTTTTATATTAAATACTTTTCTTCTACAAAAACTTTAGTTATCTTTTTAAGTTATTACTCTCTCGTTAAA
This sequence comes from Phalaenopsis aphrodite, assembly GCA_003013225.1. Lineage (NCBI taxonomy): Eukaryota > Viridiplantae > Streptophyta > Magnoliopsida > Asparagales > Orchidaceae > Phalaenopsis > Phalaenopsis aphrodite. Next base: position 156,106 of record NEWO01000555.1, read on the forward strand.
CTATCAAAAATACCAAAAATAATTAAATTTTAAATTCCTACAAAAATTGTTTTAGTTTAAATAATTATCTTTTTAAAAATAGAAAAACCTTCTAAGAAGTGCATTTTGCATAATCTTCTCTGTGGGTTTGATATTCAAGACTTAATTAAAAAGTCCTATATTACTTAATAATGATACATATACTTGCGTAGTATCCTAATATAAATATATATAAATTTAAAAATTAAAATTTTATTTTTCTTCAAGATCAAGTTTTTTTTTGTTGCAAAATAAGGAAATATAAGAAAAAAATTTCATCAGAACTATTGTTATACTGTGCATAAACATTAAGTATCCAGGGATCACTTAACTAGCTTTAAAGTATAATGTGAATTTTCTTACTTGTTAGAACATTAATATTAAGCGTGCCAAACAAGTTTGCTTGAGAGATTGTGACATGATATCTCATATTTGTGTCTTGTACGCACATCACTTGGTCTATTTGAATGGCATGTTGATTTGTTAGATGAGTGACATATTTGCTGATCGTAATACTTAAATGAGCATTACTTATGAAGATATCTCAGTGAGTAATGCAAGCTTTTGTATTATGATCAACACATGTATGCTTATGTTAAGGTTCTAAGGGCTCTAAAGTATGTCACTTGCAAGTTACAAACCTGCATTTAATGGTCCTATATTCTAAAATATAAAATGGATATTTTATAGTATGTATGATCCATTCTATTTTCAAATTTACATGAGTTAGGTCAAATATGAGGCCTAAATTTTAAATTTTCATCCCCAATGATGTATCTTAGATCCCTTTGATTTTAGGACAATGTTGGTGTCGATGAACTGGTCAAAGTCGTACAATTTCCCTTACCCACACTATCCACACACATGCAGATGTTGTGACTAGGCTACCCAGTGTTTAGATGATTTGTTAGACTAGGGATTAAGTGTAGTTAGAATTTTTTATGTCCTGACTATTATTCCTTATTTTGTGCCCTAGACGGACACTTTGTGTGATTCTTTATGTGTTTGTCGATTATAAACTTGCACATTATTTTATTAGGGCGATTTTATGTAAGGAGTTGATTTTGCAAATATTTTTCAATATTACAAAATACACATGGCAGACACAATACCAAATATGCATATTAATCCGAACAAAAAATAACTTTAGTGAAAATAATTTTATCTCTTAAAAAATCTTTGAACTGCCAAACCCCCTTTAAAAATAACGTAAGTTTACTTATCGCTTAAGTAATAAAGGGCTCTAATGGAGTCCTAGATATCGATCCCACACTGAAGTTGGAAATGCCTATAAGTAAATTCTTAAGATTATAATGTAAAGTAAAATATTAAAACTACAAAAAGAAAAGTGCTAAGTTTTAATATTAAGTAACAAGTGAATGCTAATTAAAATGTAGTTGAAAGACAATGTTAACCAAACCAAATGCTAAACTTTCAAATGTAAACTTATGAAAACTAATTAAGTTTTTTGTGACGGAAAGTTCAAATTAAAGAAAAGCATCATTCCCTTTTACAATGAGTATATGGATTGTGAAGAAATCAAAATCACTTGAAAATATATATATATAAACTATTTTGTGTCAAATAGGTGCAATCCTATTTTTTACCCTCTTTCGAGTGCATAAAGAACATTGATTAATCCAAAGTTTGGTCCCTAATTTTGTGGTTAGGCTGGGAGGATATCGACTGACACTCCAGAGCTCTACTACTCCCTCACATGAGGGCTAACAATCTCGAATCAGTTTCTAATCAACTGGACCAAATTATGGATTTTAATCTATCACTTTAAAATCTCCAATTCTGCATCCAACAAATTATTTTTTATTTATTTATTTTCACCCAACTCCATGGTCGAAATACTCTCTCATGAAATCAAATGTGTTTCACCCTAAGTTATAGAAATCATAGCCCTTTCAAAACATATGTTTCTTAACACATTTTAACATTTTAATTGGCCAGATCTAAAAGTAAATGAAGATCAGAGTTCAAATCATCACAAACTATTGTCAATTAAGTCCATATAAAACAAAATCAATTATTCAAAAAATCACATCTCAAAGTAGGGAGAAGGATAAACAAGACTAATCAGAATTCATGAGAAAGATACAATAAAACACGGATTTTATATATATAAACAAGTTTACAAAATAAAAGAAATAAAAGACACAACTTATCTCAAAATCCTTCCCAAAAAAATTCCTAAAAGTTCCCTCCAAGCCTTTCTCTCTTTGTAAGCACTCTCAATTCTCTCTTAGAAGTGTAATGAACAAGAAATCTCTCACGTTCCCTCTCCTCTTACAATCCTTAAAAAAAATATCCAAGCCCTTGACTTGCTCTCTCTATCTCTTTTTGCCGCCCCCTTTTACACAACACTCAAACTCCTCTTTTCATGCCCTAGACTTCCCTCCAAAAAGAATTCAAAATTCCCTCCAAAATTTTATCCAAAAGTCAACTCTTTTGAATTCAAGAGACATGTCCATTGATCCAATAGACATATCCCTTCATAAAAGAACCTTCAAAGGATTCTAGATGCATTGTATTACTCCAAGGGTGTTTAGACCAAGTGTCCCTTTGAAAATTCAAGCAAAATTTGTCTCGAAATGCCTTAATCTGCAAAAAGTCGTATCTGGCACAACTTGTGTTAGTTCTTTGTCAAATGGCACATCATGCGCAAATCTGGCGCAACTTGTGTCAGTTTGCTGAAGACCGCATTGTTCTGGGTTTTGGTGTATCTTGCGTCAATCTGGTGCATCTTGTGCCAGTTTCCCAAAATTTATTATTTTAGCTCCAAACTTTATCTTTTCTGCTACTTTTACTCCAAATACCTAAAATTGATATACCTGCAAAAAAATATGAAAATAACCTACTTTAAAGTGAAATATCACAAAAAGTAAGTATAAAATGTATACTTAAAGTAACATACTATTTTGGTGTTTCAAAATTCCCCAAACTTAAATGTTATTTGTTTTCAAGTGACACTTTTACTACATAAAAACATATGACTTTGGATAAAGATTAACTTATAACTTCTAACTTTAGTTTAATAAAATAGTAAAATTTAAGAAAAACCTTTTGATAACATAGATTGAAATTCTAAGTTTATGAGTATTTAGTAATCAAATTTAAGAGTTCTGAATCTCTATTCTTTTCAAGAATACTTGCAATTTGTCATATCAAGGATACTTTGAATATTCATATGAAAACGAACTTCATGAAAACCTTACTAATATGTTTTAGGTCGTAACGAACGACAAACTTAGAATCCTAAAATAGGTTAGGGCTTATATTGCATAGCAGAACCATACAAAGGCCTAAAGATAAGTTGATGATTTATGTCGCACTTGACAGAAAACTCTGAAATCCTATGCTCAGTTGTTTAATTCTAAGGAATGGTTTTTATTGGTGTAGACTTGTTTTGCCATTGAAGATGGTCATGCTGCCCATAATGCTAGTTCTAAGCTCATTGTCATAGCAAGTTTAAGTTTTCTAATGTGTCAAGTTATGATGACAAATCAAGTATTTTCTAAGGTCATTTAAATATTATTAGGGGGGGTAAAGTTGATCAGAGTGACACTGGTTAGGAACACACGATTCCCTCATTTCGGTATCACTATTTAAAATAAGTAATGAAACCCATTTAAATCAGGGAGATCTCGTTAGCAAATGTGGGTTACGTCCTCCGAGGGACTCCCGTAAATTCAAAAGGACATTTTAAATTTTATGGAATTTTAAAGGATTTAAGGTTACCTTTGAAACTTATTGTTTTAGGTTTTGAAAATGTTGATTAATTTTTGAAACATTTGTTTTAATTTTGTAAGAAAAGTAGAGCACACGCCCAAGCAATTATGATATTTTGCAGCGAAAGTAAAACAACATGAATTAAATAACACTATAAAAGTGTACCTGTCATCTTCTCGACCTTCCCATTGAAAGATTGGCTTTTGCAACATGTATATAATTTTGCAAAAATTTAAATAAATTGCAAGAATAGATGAAGTTGTATATAACATACTTCAAACTATGACTTATTGAGTCTCAAAATATCTTAATGGATGACTTTAGAAAAAAATATAGCAAGTTCATTTTGTCCTTCATAATATCCAAGAGATTCTAAGGTGTTTAGGGATTGACCATGAACTTCTTTAAAGATCCCTTGAAACATTTGAGTTCATTTTGAACTTATCATATTGTTCTACTAATCACCCTAAGTCAATTTAAAATTGCTCCATCCCTTAGTAAACTTTGATATTTTAATCATTCCGAGGGCAAGGTACCCAGTTAACCAGTTGATATTTTACTTAAAAGTTATGTGGGTGAATGCCTTAAAGGCAAGTTTAGTTCATTAAAGATTTTTGTACCCACCATTAAAGCTGGGCTAAAAGTACTAATCATTAATCACATTACCTTCTAAATCCCATCAAACAAGTTTTAAAATCAAGCCTAGCTCACTACCAAGACCATTAATAAGTCTAATGAGATTATCATTAATTGTGGATCCTGATTAAAGAAATCAGATTATCATTAATTGTGGACTTAATCATAAATGCAACATCCTCTCATTAGTTTAAGCCCATCACTTGGAAATCATTTGATTTTGATTAACTTCTAGTTCTTATGACTTAGAAAATTTATAATTTTATTCCTATCATGGAAAGGTGGCAATTGAGTTTCTAGCTTTTATCCATTATGTTTTAATCATCTAAACATATTCATTAAAATCTCTGTGCTTCTATGTCATATTCATTATGAAATACCACCATGTCTATTTTTAATTTTATTCCTATCATGTCATGAGGAATAAACAATAAAAATTTTAAGTCATGATAAGCAATGGTTAACCATAATGAGTTGAAATACCATAGAGAGTATTTAATTAATTAAAAATCAAAGAGTAAGCAAATAATTTTTTTCTCCATTATTTTCCTATATTCACTAAGTAAGAGAGTATTTTTAATTTATTTTTTATGATTTTTCTATGAAAAGATATGAATTTTTGAATTTTTGACATTTAAAGAAATCCATAAAATCCATATTTTTCTACATGAACACACAGCGCCACCTCAACTTCGGTAGCTCTGAAATCTTCACATGGCTCTCCACTATTTGATGTCGCCAACCATGTAGCCACTTCATTAGTACGCCTTTTCATTCCATCTACTCATCCGGCTCCATCACAAATATTCATTGAATAAACGCATGACCGGACAACATCCGTTCATTGTCCCCAAAAGACCAAACCCGTAAGCCGTTCACACTAAAAGCTTAAGATCTCGAGCTAAACTCATGCAAATCACTTCAGGTTTGTTCCTACACCTTCATCTACTCAAGGAAAACATATCTATGTGGCTTATATAGTTTTAAAATACTGTAAATATGTATGGAGAATCAAATGAAGCTCAATTTAGGGTTGATGCTCAATACCTTTCTCTGAGAGGGTTGGCCTTAATCAGATGGTTGTAGTAACTTTAATTAGATCAAACAAACCTTTAGATGAAGTCCTAGGCTATGTTAAATTATCTAGGTATGATTTCAATCAAAGTGGATTTCAGTTGTTGATCAAATTCTATGCTAGGACTCTCTGTGATGGGGCTTTTGTGGGGGATTTTCTTCTCTCACTCTGATGATTGTGTGAGTATAGTTAATTAAACTTTAGTGGACTGTGGAGGTGTGAGGAAATCTGTCCTAGTTTTTTCTTAGCAAATTTCAATGAAGAAATTAGCTCTGTGGAGGGGCTGTGAGCGGCTAAGAGCAAGGGGATTGAACTTAGGAAGGTTTGGAGAGGCTCTGGTGAGATTTGGTAGAGTTTCACCAAGGTTTCTACACTCTACTCTTTAGTCATGATAAGCTTCCTTTATACCCATGGCTTCCTAGTGGAGCTCAGGCCTGGGAATTGGGTGCTAAAGCTTGCTGAGGTAGAGGGAAGAAAAGCTCTAATGGACAATGGGACTTAGCCAACTATGGGAGGTTTAATTTTGGGTTATGTCCATTTGGGGCTCCATTAGGCTGATTATTTACAGTGTATGAGGTGGTTGGCTGACTAGGCTCTAGTTACCTCTTGGCACAAGGAGGTCAGGAGGTGGCTACTTATGATTAACCCCCAAGGGTAAAAAATGATGGTAACGATATTTCAACTTTAGGCCAAATATGGGTGAAATCCCTTAAATTAAGGGAAAAGTGGTCCATAGCTCATCTAGAGTGGGCTAGGTGAGTTTAGTTTGATCACTAGGTTCCAGAAGTTGGCTGTAAATGATTTGGCTTGATCAATTTGGCATGGCTTGGTTAATTTTGGTGCACGGGTTCAATTTGGGTCAAATTGGCTTGAAGTCGGGATTGATTTGGGCTAACTATGACATTGGACTCAAGTTATTGAGCAACTTGGTGTAGATGATTTTCTTAAAGAGTTTAGAAAATATTTGGAGTGATTTTGAATTGATTTGGGGGTTCAATTTGAAGGAATTTAGGCATTTGACCAATTTAGGGAAGTTAGGTTAGACTTGAGTTTAGGTTAGGGTAGAGTTGGGCTAAGTCCAAATTGAGGGTTCAAAATGGTATAGGTGGGACATTATGAAGAGTTATAAACATTAATTGGGTGTCAATTTTGTGATTTGGGCATTCAATTTAGTGACATTTGGAGACATTGTTAAGTTGGGGGATTTGGATTTGAGTGAAATTAGGCTCAAAGTATGGGTCAATTGGGTTGAGATTTGGTTTGAATTGAGTTTGTACTTGATGAATTTAATTTTAGAATTGAAGTTAAGGAAATTTGGGATCAAATTGGTGGACATTGGGGGTGAATTGGGGTAATTGGGCCTTTAAAGGGAATTTGGGGCTTTTGGTCATAATAGGTCAAATTGATGAAATTAGACTCAATTGAAACGTTCAAATTGGTTTTGGGGGAATTTGAAATGATTTTGAAGGTTTTGGGATAGTTTGGGCCACCAAGGGTATTTTGATAATTTTGGTAAAATGAGGGGAATATTTTGGTAATTTTGGCAATTTTTGGGGTTATGGGAAACTTGGGTGGTTTCAAAAGCTTTGAAATGATTTTTGAATAAATTTGGGTATTTTTGGTGAAATTGGGAATTTTGGTCAAACTTAGAGTTTGAGGGTGTTTTGGTAAATTGGGTAGATTTTGGGCAAAATGCTAAGTCATGTATTTTGGGGAAATTGATGTGCCAACCAGTCTATTTGAGCTATCGACCAATAAAATTTCCATGTGGGTTCTCTATGTACTGGTCTTATTTAAACTCTAGCTTATGGCTAGTGGGTCTAGGGTACCATCTGCATGAGTCTCCCAAAAGAATAAGGGATCAAAGTTAACAAAGTTTGGGTTTACAGTTATGAGTGGAGTGTAAAATGCAAGTGAGTGATAGTGTATGCACTAGATCAAAACCAACACCCAGAGTCAACCCTAAGACTAGGTAATCTTATTGGAACTCTCCTTGAGCTCTCCTATAGTGGCCCCACATATTAAGTGCTAGAGGTTAGGACAAGTATATGGAACTTCAAGTTGAGCAAAAAAGGAGTTTAAAATTTCTAATGTTGAGGGTTCCTTTCTANCTAGAGGTTAGGACAAGTATATGGAACTTCAAGTTGAGCAAAAAAGGAGTTTAAAATTTCTAATGTTGAGGGTTCCTTTCTAGTCCTCTAGGAATAGTCAACATGAAAGTCCTATGGTTATACCCTAGGCCACTAAAGACGAAAAACTAGAAATCAACAAAAAGTAAGGTTAGCAAGTTAATTAACATCTTGATTATCAATCCCTTTCTTATCGACTACTACAAAATCAAAATCTTGCATCATACCCTTCTAATTAATATTGGTTTTGCATCCTTCCTTTGCATCAAATATTTAATAGCTGAATGGTCAATATGAACAACACATTTAGCTCCAATCATATATGACCTAAACTTATCAAAAGCATACAAAATAGCTAACAACTCTCTTTAAGTGGTGGTATAGTTAATATGAGAATCATTAAGAGTTTTACTAGCATAGTATATCACTTTAAAAAAATTATCATGTATCTGCCCTAAAATAACTTCAAGGGTATTTTGGTAATTTTGGCAAAATGAGGGGTATTTTGGTAATTTGTTGTGGGGTGATCCAATTTTTTTGTTGCGATAGATTGTGTAAAATTTAAATCGTATAATCAATTAATATTCAGATTCTACGCAAGTATATGTATCATTATCAAGTAATAATGGACTTTCTATTTAAGCCCCAAATATCGATCCCACGGGGAAGGTTTAAATTGGAAATGATAAATTTCCTAAGAAATTCATAAAAAGTCAATTGAAATCAGTGTCACTAATTTTGATTGTTGAGATGTAATCAAAATTAAATTTCTAAACTATTATCAAATAAAAAATGCAAAGTTTGAAACAGTAAATACTAATCTATTAACTATGTTTTTGTAACGAAGATTTTTATGTGAAAAAGCATCCTTCCCACTACAATGAGACTATGGTGAAATTAGATGAGATAAATGTTCATAATATGTATTGTGCCAAATAGGAGCAATTTTAATTCTCTACCCTGCTACAGTGCATAGAAAATCATTGGCTAATCTCAGTGTTTAGTTCCTAAATTCGTGGCTAGGCTAGGAGGATACCGGCTCCCACTCCAGAGCTCCCATTTCCCTTAAACCTGAAGGCTAGCTCTCACTT
>NEWO01000555.1:175058-206925 GCA_003013225.1 Phalaenopsis aphrodite
GGATTCAATCTCTGTTGAGGATCAGCTCTTGATTCATGTTGAACTCCCCATAAAATTCTATGCATACAAATTGAAGGATTGATTCATTTATATCAACTAATGTCCATCCAAAGCCTTTCTTATATCTTTTCAAAGTTTCCAACAACTGTTGTTCTTTCTTATCAGTTAATTTTGAGGATACTATAACAGGTAATGTAGATAAATTTCCTAAAAATGCATACTTCAAAGGTGTAGGAAGTGTTTTTAGTTCTAGTTCAGGAGGTTTCTCCATAGATGAAATCAAATTCTTATTACTTTCTGTAAGGTCTAACATTTCAAATTTTTCTTGAACATAATCCAAATCCTCTTTACTCACTTCCATAGATTCATCTTGAATTTTATCCTCATCTTAATATTCCACATATTTCTTTTCAAATTCCCTTTCAAATGTCTTTTTAAAATATTCATGACTTAGATATTCATTAATATCCATTCTGAATCATTCAATCTGTTGCTCTTTTGCAGGGTATCTCATTGATTTTGCAATATTAAATGTAACTTCTTGATCACTAACTCTCATAATTAGTTCTCTTTTTTGCACTTCTATCAAAGCTTATCCAGTGACAGGGAATGGTCTTCCTAAAATGATAGGAATTTCTTTATCTTCCTCCATATCTAATACAATAAATTCCACATGAAAGATAGATTTATCAACTCTTACCAAAATATCTTCTATAACTCCTTTAGGATAGGTAATCAAATGAACAACTAACTAAAGAGTTATAGTTGTTGGTAAAATATCTACCATACCCAACATTCTAAAAATTGATAACAACATAAGATTAAGACTGGCTCCAAAATCACATAAATATTTTCTAAAAAAACTTTCACCAATAGCAGAAGGAATTGTAAAACTTTTAGAATCTCTAAGTTTTCAGGAAGTTTTTTCTGAATTATAACGTTACACTCTTCACAAAGTGCAGTAGTCTCATTATTTACAAACTTCCTTTTCTTTAAGTATATCCTTCAAGAACATCACATAGATTGGCATTTGTTCCAAAGCTTCAACAAATGAAATGTTTATGAGTAAATTCCTTAATATTTCTAAAAATAATGAAAATTGATTATCTCTATTTTTCTGCTTCAATCTTTGAGGAAATGGAGGAGGTGGTCTTTCTATAGTAATTTTCATTAGTTTAATAGGACATTCTGATTTGAAATGAAAATCTTCACTAGTGTTTTCATTTTTCACCTCATCTTTTTCCACTTCAACTTTCACTTCTTTTTGCACTCTGTTTTCTTTATTTCTACTTCTCACTTGAATAGCCTTAATTTTCTCTTTGTTCTGAGCTTTAGGATTTACTTTAACATTAATAGGTAACGTTTATGGAGGTCTATTACTATGTGCGGTACCAATACATCGCAATTGATTTTCCATGTTTCTAATTGTATCTCCTTGACTTTCTAATTGACTCCCTATTTGCAATATAAACTCTTCCACTGACAACTTTCTCTCTTTAATTTGCGAATTATTAAAACTTGATAGGTAATAAGGCCTATAAGTTGGATTTCCATGATTGGTTGAGTTTCCCATGGTTCATAGTGTTGTTTCCCCATTGCGGATTTGTAACATTAGAATTATTATTACTCCAACTAAAATTTGGATGATCCTTCCAACCAGTATTATAATAATTGGCATAAGGATTATTTGAACGATTATTTATTGCATTGAAGGTCTCATAAAAAGATTGAGATTCTATCATTTGTCCCAATGAGTTTTTCTCAAGCACAGGTGATTTCTGAGAATAATTCATTCCATATTGATCTATCTTCTTTGATATAACAACTATTTGTACAGCTAACATAGATATTGCATCAAAATCATGATTAATAGCTACTCTTTTTGGATTTAACCTTTCAGAGGGCCATTAAAAATTATTAGTAGCAATCTCTTCAATTAATGAATAAGCTTCATAGAATAGTTTTGACATTAATGATTCACTAGTAGTAAAATCAATTATTGTTCTAAGAAATCCAATCAATCCATTATATAAATTTTGAATTATTAACCAATCTGGTAACGCATGGTGTGGAAACTTTCTAAGGAGATCTTTAAATCTTTCCCAGGTTAAATTGAATCCCCTTCAAACTAACAAAAAAAATGTAATATCATTTCTAAGCTTAGCCATTTTTTAAGGTGAGAAATATTTTGATAAAAATTTTTGTGATAATTCTCCTTAGGTTCTGATAGATCCAGGTGCTAATGAGTTTAACCACATCTTAGCTTTATCCCTTAGTGAAAAAGGAAAAAATCTAAGTGTGACGGCGTCATTCGACACTCCATCATATTTAAAAGTAGCTCACAATTCTAGAAAACTAACAAGGTGTAAATTATGATCTTCAGTTGGTGTTCCTCCAAACTGATTGTTTTGCACCATTTGGATAATAACAGGGTTAAGCTCAGATGAATTAGCATGTATAGTAGGGCTTAATATACTCAAATGGATTTCATCTGTTGTAGGATTATCATATTCTCTTAAAGGTCTTTAATGATGTTCATTTTCATTTCATGCATTACTTAAATTGTAAGCGATTTTGCTAATATGATTTATCTCTTTTTGTTGTTTTCAAATTTTTCTAATAGTTCTTTCAAACTCAGAATCGTAAGGTACTAAATTTTCAGATCTTACACTATGCCTAAACAAACACAACAAGTAATTAAAAATAAGCAAACACACTTAAATAAGAAAATATTCAAACTAAACAAGAAACACTTTTTTTTAGTTTTGATAATAAGAATACTATAAATTATAAAATAACTTACAAATATTTTTCTTTATTTCCCCGGCTACGACTCCAAAAACTTGATCTGGGTGGATTTAGTGTGTTAATTTTGTAAATATTTTTCAATATTATAAAACACACACGGTAAACACAATAACAAATGTGCAAATTATTGCCAACAAAAATAACTTCAGTGAAAATTGTTTTACCTTTTTAAAAAAATTTTAAAGTGCTAAATTCTTTTTTAAAAATAACATAAGTATATTTTTTTCTCAAGTAATAAAAGGCTCTAATGGAGTACTAGATATCGATGCCACAGGAAAGTTGGGATTGCCTATAAGTAAATTATTAAGATTATAATGTAACATATAATTTTAAAACCACAAAAAGTAAAATGTTAAATTTGAATATTAAGTAACAACTGAATGTTAATTAAAATACAATTGAAAGATAATGTTTACTAAACCAAATGCTAAACTTTCAAAAGAAAACTTATGGAAATTAACAAAGTTTTAGTGATATAAAGTTCAAATTTAAGAAAAACATCCTTCCCCTTTACAATAAGTATATGGATTGTGAAGAAATTAAAATCATTTGAAAACATATATATAAATTGTTTTGAGTTAAATAGGAGCAATCCTATTATTTACCCTCTTTCGAGTGCATAAAGAACATTCTTGACCTCACTTTTGGTTGAGGTTTAGTTTTTCCTCTTTGGTAGCCTAAGGTCTAGCCATAGGACTTTTCCTGTTGACTATTCCTAGAAAACTAGAAAAGGAACCCTCACGGTTATAAATTCTAAACTCTTCTTTACTCAACTTGAAGTTTCACATAGTGGTCCTAACCTCTAGCACTTAGGAGGTGTGGTCATTATGGGGGAGCTCAAGGAGAGTTCTCATAAGACTGCTTGACCTTAGGGTTGACCCTGGATGTTGGTCTAGAGCTAAGGCACTCACTACAATAACCTCACTCACAATCACTCAATACCCCAAACCCAAAATTTCTTGACTTTATCCCTTAATCCTTTGGGAGACTCATGTAGATGGTCCCCTAAACCCATTGGCCCTAGGCTAGGGTTTAGCTAAGACCAGTACATAGAGGACCAAAATGGGGTTTCCATTGGTCTATAGCTCATTTATGGTTGTTGGCACCCCAATTCTACCAAAAATACCCAACTTGGCCTTTTTGCCCCTAAACTCCCCCAAATTACCTAAGTACCCTTGAAACCCAAAATTTGGCCAAAATTTCCAAATTAACATAAAATACCCAAATTTGTTCAAAAATCATTTCAAACCTTTTGAAAACATCCAAATTACCTAAAATCACCAAAGATTACCAAATTACCAAAATGCCCCTCCTTAGCACAAAATTTCAAAAATTCCAAAAAATCCCAAAAATTTCCAAAACCTTCCAAATATTACAAATTTCATTTTTCTCAACCACCAAATGACCCAATTTGACCATTTTGACCAAAACCCCCAAATTTTCGTTAAAGACCCAATTTCCCCAAATTTACCTCAAATGTCCATCAAATTGGTCCAAATTTCTCCCAATTTCAATTCTAAACTCAAATTCACATTCCATATGAACAATATAAACCAAATCCAAGCTCATTTAGCCCATGCTTTGAGCCTAATTTTGATCTAGGTTAAACCCCCAATTTTGGCCATAAGACTTGATCTCACCAAATTGAACTTATAGCCTACTCAATTTGTCACAGTTTATGTTGAAAATTCTTCATAACATTTCTAAAAATGAAACATGACCTTCAATTGGCCTTGGTGAAACCTCAATTTCATTTAATTTTAACTTAAATCCAAAAATCCCCAAATTTGCCCCAAATTGGCTATACCTCCAAATTCCATCGAAGTGAATGCCTTAGCCCCAAAATTGGCACCCAATTTATGTTGAAAACTCTTCATGACATTCCTATTGACCATTCTCAACAAATAATTTGTACTTAGCCCAAGCCTTGCCCAATCTAAACCCAAGTCTAGCCCAACATGCCTAAATTGATCAAAATTTCAAAATCCCTCAAATTGGACCCCCAATTGAACTCAAAATCACTTCAATCTTTCACACAAAATGTTCATTACAATCATCTACACTATGTTGATCAATCAATTGGGCTCAAGGTCATGGATAGCCTAATACAAACCTACTTTAAGCCAAATTGACCTACATGGACCCCTTCACAAAAAATTGACCTAATCAAACCAAATTGGCCAACCAAAGACCACCACAAAAAAATTTTAAACCTCATTGACCAGATTAAACCCCATGAAACCACCCAAATGAGCCATGGACAAAAGGATCCTCAAATCAAGGGATTTTATTCCAAAATTGCTTAGGCCTATGGGATTTTTTGCCAAAACTAAGCTCTTACCCAAATAAATTGTTGTGACATATTCCCCTGGCTCACCTGACCTCTTGGGCACCTCCCCTAGCCTTACCGGCCAACCTAGTCACCAAAAAATGGCTAGTTTGAGAGCTACACCAATGGGATCAAAACCAATTCAAACCTAGAGGCCACATCATCTCATATGAAATCTAGAGCCTCTCTGCCCTCCAACTAGGCAACACTTTGCACCCTTCAATTGACCCATAGAGCCACCCTTGACCATTTTTTATAAAATCTCACCTCCATAGCCAAGGAGAAGGGTGCAGAATTTTTCTCAAAGAGACCACTCTAAATTGCTCTTAGAGCCCTTTTGAGACTTCCTCAGTGGAACCCAACCACTACATTGCCCTAAATTCCCATGCCGAAGTTCAATTTTTGAGCTCAAAACCTTGCCGGAGAAAGAACAGAGCTCTCCACATCTCTACACTCCATTAAAATCAAATTAAACTCACCCACATCTTGACCACAGTGAAAGAAGATAAAGCCCCATCAAATCCTCCTTATATAGAGCCCCTAACATAGCTCTATACTAACACCTGAAATTGAGCTTAGTCAAATCAAACCTAAACCTTTCACCACAGCAAGGGGCTCAATTCTTAGCCTCCTTGGACCACCACAAACATATCGAGCACCTCTGATTGAAGTTTCCCTTCTAAGAGTAATCCAATCACGTGTTTTTCTCATCAACAAATGAGATCTGACCGGGTGAACTCTCGGTGCCTGAACCGTGGGACGCGTGGTTGTCGAGTCGGATGGCGGCTCTGAACCAAAAGATGACGTGTGGAGCTTTAGAGACGCATAGGATGAGGTGGCTCCTCGTTTAAATAGATAAATATGGTATTTTCTGATTTAAATAAATAACACTAATTTAAAAAATTCATATCTTGGTGTAAAAAAAATCACAAAAATAAAATAAAAATACTTCTTGCTCAGCGAATAGAGGATAACAATGTTGAAATTGTTTGAAGTTCATTTGATACACATTTTATTTTTAATTAATTAAATACTATTTTGAGTCTTTTGATTCTCCATGCATGTAGACATTTCACCACAGCTTGAAATTTTGACATGTTGTTGCCTCTGTCTTGGGAAACATTCTCTAATTATTTCAAAGTTAGAGGAGACTTCTAAATAAAGATCCATATTTTTCAAGTTTATGTCTATTATTTGTATAAATTTAACATAATAATTAGCATTTTTCTTAGAAAATTCCAAGAAAATTTTGGAAGGTTTACCATGACCAGAGAACCCTTTAGAAAATGTTTTATGATCTAAGTCATTAAAAATGAACTTAATTTTCACAAACCCTAAAACACAAAGAAAATCAATTTTGGGAAACATAAAAATCTAAATGACTTGGCTTTTAATCTCCATAGTAATTTGAAGTTGAAAGAACACTCCATAAAAAATTTAAAATATTTGGAGCTCATTTGATAACTCAAATTAATTTTCTATGTTAAGTGTCATTTTTAACACTAAAATGATTTTTGATAATTAAAATATAACTAAAAAAATTATAAAAATTGATTTTTGGAGTTCTCTATGATCAGAGGAATTTTTTAAAAATAAAATGGTAATTAAAATAAAAAATTTCATTTTTAGCCTATTTTTAATATTTAAATAATTAAAAAAATGCAAAAAATCACAAAAAAATAATAAAAATTCATAAAATGTTCTAAATTATTTGCTAAGCACTTAGGAATAATTTGAATATTTTTCCTAATTTTCCAAGTGAAGATATTGAAATTTGAAGCTTAAAATAATTTTTAAAAGGCTAAAAATAGATTCTCACTAAAATAATTCTAACAATTCAAAGAAAAATAAAAAATATATAAAATTTGTATCTCTAGGTTCCTTAACCTCAAAGTGATTTAATAAAAAATTGAAACTTAATTTTCCATATTTAAATTATTTTATAATAAATAAATCCTCTAGAACTTAAAATAATTCTTGAAATTCAAATATAACTCAATAAATCATAAATTTTGGTCCCAATGCTTCTTTTATCTAAGTATACCTCCAGTAAAGATTTCATGGGATTAGCCTTTGCCTTGGTCAAGTTGTGGATTTTCCTTTTAAAAAATCCTATTTTGCATATAAATTAAATTAAAATTTTAAAAATCACATTTTCTCCTCTGATATCTTAATTGACCCATGAGTGAGGTGGGATAAAAATTCCCAAGTCATTTTAATTAAATTTGATTAATTATGAAGTATTAGAGCCTTAGAGGCAAAAGTATAATTTTGGAAATTTAGCCTTAATTAACATTTAGGCTTAAATCAAGAGAGGGAAATGGGTAACCTTTGATCCTAATCAACATATTTGGATGATTGAAACATAAGGGAATTAATTGGTAGAAAATCATCTAATTTTTTTTAATTAAAGGATAAATTTGTAATTTTCTTAAATTATTAAATTTTGGAAGTCTAGACAATTAAATGATCCTAGACTTAGGGGTATGATTTTGGGTGTTGATAATTCACTAATTTAACACTCCTATTTTATGTTCAAATGACTTTTAAAAAAAATGAATCATCATCATCTAAAATTTCAATCTCTTTCAAAATATAACTAAGACATCTACCAAAATCTTAAGGGCCTAGTAGTGACCTAAGCTAAATCAAATTTGGTTAAATGAGGATTAGAAAAGTGAACATAATTAAAAATTGAACATCTTTAAAAACACTACATGCCCAAGTTAAAAAGTTGGTGATGTGTCTTGACAACATTAACTTGCCCTTTTAATGGTCTTCACCCACATAATTCTCAAATTAAATTATAAGTGATAATTTCCCTACTCTTAAGGATAATTGAAACATCAATGTTCACTGAGCATTTAAGGTATTTGCAGGATGAGTTATTAAGGAACATAATAAGTTTGAATGAGCTCGAGACTTTTCACCATGCAGTGAGAGGGAAGCATGGACCTGCTTCTATCTCCAAAGGTGTTGGACACCTCGTAGGTCTACTAAACTTAATATGTTTTTCTTAGCAAAAATTATCCTTAACCAAATTAATAGGGACCCACCAAGATATGACCCAGGGTTGGGTAGATCACCAAAACCTTACTTTTCCGCTTTATATAAAGTGCTCTTACATGCATTTTGAGTTTCAAGTGGTGGAACGAGAAGACTCGCCAGATATGTTTTTTATAGTTTAAAGTGTCATCTTTTTGTAGTTTCATACTGTACTATTAATGCTTATAAAAATTGCATGCTAAACAAAAATGTCACCCTGCATGAAAACCAAAACTCTTAAGATAGCCACAAAACCAAAACCCATAACCAAAATTAAAATCAACCAAGATAAAATCATCTCCACAACATTCAAAATATAAAACAACTCAAAATTTAATCACAAACATCACAAAAACTACAACTACAACTAAATTAAGACATATCTATTAGATGATCGGGAATCCCTCATAAGAGGTAACCTACGATTGCTAACAAGGCTTCCCACGGTCTAAATGAAAGTGTGGAACTCATTAAGTTGAGTTTAGTAAATTCATTTGAACTAAGTGAACTTAATAGAAAACAGTGGTGCCAGAATGAGGGAACCATAGGATCCTAACCAGTGTCACTCTAATCAACTTGAACATCCCCCATAACATTTAAAGAACTTCAATCATAGGGCCGTCTGATTTGACATCATAACTTGACACCCTAGAAAACTTAAAATTGCTACAATAATGAGCTTGGAACAAGCATGGTGGGCAGCACGACCATCTTCAACAGCAAAACATGTCTTCCCCAGCAAAATCATTCCTTCCTTAGAATTAAAAAACTAAGCCATAGGACTTCGAGGTTGTTTTCTTATGCAACATAAATCCTCACGTCATCTTTAGGCCTTTGCACAATCATGTTGTGCAATCTAAACCCTAATTTGCCTTAGGATTCTGAGGTTGTCGTCATTCACGAACTTTTAAGTTATTTGTGTGATCGTTTCACACAAATGTAAGCCCTAACAAATAAAATTTGCAGGATAAAACACCTAAATATTTATCCTCAAACTGAAGCCAAACATTATGATAGATTGGGAAGTCACCGAGGTTCTCCTCCGAGTCCATGAAATCCCCTAGTTTTTCCTCCTTTGGATTCTAAAAAAAAATGTTCCAAATTCGAACCAATCCCTTTTCACACCTCTTTGTCTGATCTCGTTGAAAAGTCTTATCCTTTTAAAATCCTTGAAGATAATATTTCTTGATTTTTATCGAGTGTATTCTTAGGTGACTTCAGTTATCTAAGATGTAATTAACTATAGGAGTTCCCCTTATAAGAAGCTTGTCTGAACCCAGCTTAATATAAACCGTATTTAATTCTTCATATTAAATAGGGGAAATTTTTGATAAATAAAATGGTATCGCAGACCAAACATATGTCATATATTTCTTAGTTTATTTGATCGTGCTTCATCCTCAAGTCTTGTGTTTATCCTTTCGGATAGATACAGGGTTTAAGGTATAATGTTTTTTCATTTAAACTATGAAAAGTATGAGAGCAGTTTGATTTCATATTTTTTTAAGACTATATATATGTAAATTAAAATGTCCTTCAGAAGCGGGCGACGGGATTTTGATTCTGGTGACCGACACTTCTAACGAGCAACTCCTCCAACCAAAATAGTGTCGACAAACATTAACTAATATAGAGTTTGGTCCCTAAATTTGTGGTTAGGCTGGGAGGATGTTGGCTGCCACTCCAGAGCTCCCACTACTCCTTCACATGAGGGCTAACAATCTCGCATTAGTTTCCAATCAATTGGACCAAATTGGGGATTTTAATCTATCACCTTAAAATCTCTAATTCTGCATCCAACAAAGTATATTTCTCTATTTATTTACACCCAAATCCAAGGATGAAATACTCTCCCATGAAATCAAATGTGATTTTCCCCATTTTATAGAAATCATAGCCCTCTCGAAACATATGTTTCTCAACATATTTTAATATTTCAGTTAGCCAGATCGAAAAGTAAATGATGATCGAAGTTCAAATCTTCATAAATTATTGACATTAAAAACCATATAAAATAAAATCAATTCTTCACAAAACCATATCTTAAACTAGGGAGAAGGATAAAGAAGACTACTTAGAACCCATGAGAAGGATGCGATAAAATATGGATTTTATATATAAAAACAAGTTTACAAAATAAAAGAAATAAAAAACACAACTTATCTCACAATACTTCTCATACAAATCCCTAGAAGTTCTCTCTAAGCCTTTCTCTCTTTACAAGCACTCTCAATTCTCTCTTAGAAGTGTAACGAAGAAGAAATCTCTCATCTTCCCTCTCCTCTTACAATTCTTAAAGAAAATCTTCAAGCCCTTGACTTTCTCTCTCTCTCTTTCTCATCTTGCCGCCCCCTTTTACAGTCCACTCAAACTCCTCTTTTCAAGCCCTAGACTTCCCTCCAAAAAGAATTCAAAAGTCTCTCCAAAATTCTATCCAAAAGTAAAGTCTTTTAAATTCAAGAGAAATGTCAATTGATTCAATAGAAATATCTCTTAAAAAAGAACATTCCAAAGTGTCTAGATGCAATGAATCACTCCAAGGGGTGCTTAGAACAAGTGTCCCTTCGAAAATTCATGTGAAATTAGTCTTGAACTACCTTAATCCGTGAAAAGTCATCTCTGATGGATCTTGAGCCAACTCTCTGTCAAATGGCTTCTTGCGCCAGTTTACTAAAAACTGTAATGTTCTGGATTTTGGCGCATCTTGCGCCACTTTGGCGCATCTTGCGCCAGTTCTCTATTTATTGGTGCATCTTGTGTCAGTTTCCCAAAATTCATTTTTTTGGCTCCAAATTTTATCATTTTTGCTATTTTTGCTTTAAATAGGTAAAATTGATATACCTACAATAAAAACATGAAAAATACTCTTCTTTAAAGTGCAATATCACCAAAAATAAGAATAAAATGTATACTTAAAATAATATATTATTTTGGTGTATCAGAAGACATAATTAATAGTGAGGAGCTTAATGATTTAAAGCTACAAGTTCCACTTAGCTGCCCTCTCACAAGATATGGTTCATTATTTGTTACATGTAAATAACATGTGCTAATCTTTGTTGCAGGTTGAGTCTTTTTTTATAACATTTATATGTATTTTTAGAGTTCTTAGGGCGTGTCTTAGAAATAAGGTACATGTGATGATAATTTTTATTATGCGTTATAACTTGTTTTCACCGCCACAACACACAAAGTATTGACCTGACCCACAATTAAACATATATTAATGTTCTTAAATATACCAAAAACTTGACCCAAATTATATTTAGTGGTTAATGAGAACATATGTGATATAATAAAAACTTTAAAAATAGTTTTCTCATTAGAAGTACTACGCAAGTATATGTATCATTTCAAGTAATATATGTTTTCTTTGAAAACCCCAGTATCGATCCCACAGGGAGGACATAAACAAGAAAAAAATGAAATGGAATTCAAGAATTTTAATTTTAAGAAAACCTTTCTTAAGATTACAACAATAATCTGAAGATGAATATTAAGTTTACTAAATTCTACAACATGCAAGTAAAAATAAATGTAATGACTTAGACAATATATAAAAGTGACTTTCTCCTTGCCACTAATTCATAATCAGTGTAGGATTTCAAAATTTTTTAGAAACTTAAATGTGGTATTGTGACAAATAGGAATATACATATTCTTTACTTCTTTCAAATTGTGTAAAGAACATTAACTAATCTATAGTTGGTGTCGGTGTGTATAGTAGTGTTGGTTAGGTTTTAGTTTCTTATTCCTAGATTACCCACTATGCCCTCTCTATAGGACCTACTAGTGACTCTTAGTTCAAATCTCTAGATCAAACTGATAAGAGAATCTAGCTTGTCTTTCTAGAAACATTTATTCTATGCTCATTAAATCTTATCTTCATATTTATTTGCACCCCCTTTGGACAATCACTAGTACTCTTTCCAAGGTAGAATGTGATACTTAGAAGTCAAGAAATTTTAGCCCATTCAGGTCTATAAGTTCCTAAACATGTTTTAACAATACAAGTGATTGATTTGTAAAGTAAATGAAAGATCGATAAAAATATCATCAAAATTTCTAGGAATAAAAGAAGTTCTAAATAAAATCAAAATCACTTACTTAATTACTTTATACTGCAAGGAAAAAGAAAGAGAACCACTCAGGAAGCACGGGAATAATATAAAAAAACATATTTATAAAGCTCCAATTCAAAGTACAAAACTTAAAGATAAAGATACAAATACTTATCTAGAATGTTCCCCAAGTACTCCTTTGAAATTCTCAGACTTCTGTGACTCCAACTACATTTACAAGACTCACAAACTCCAGAAATAACAAAGACTCACAAAGAAAGCTTCTCACACACTTAACATACTCACACACTATGAGACTCTATATATCCAACTCTCCTAGCACCTTGGAATTAATCCATATTTATAGAGATTCAAAAATGACCAAGGGTTGCATCAGACATCTCTTCAAAATTCAGCCTCATTCAACGAATCTTCTAGAAAATAACTGTGGTGCCTAGGCGCCTAACCGACACGCCTAGGCGCTAATACACCTAAAAGATATAGCATTTATGTATACATTTTTATACCTAGTTTTGAGGTTTTTACGCTTATCGACGCTATTTTTGGTTGAAAGAGTTGCCCGTAAGAAGCTGTCGGTCACCGGAATCGAAATCTTGTCGCCCTCTTCGGAAGGACATTTTAATATATATATATATATATATATATATATATAGTTTCAGAAAAATATGAAATCAAACTGACCCCATATTTTTCATTGTTTAAATGAAAGAGCGTTGTATCTCAAATCATGTATCTATTTCGAAGGATAAACACAAGACTTGAGGATGGGACTCGATCAAATAAACTAAGACATATATGACGTCTGTTTGGTCTGCGATACTTTTGTATTTGCCGACAAGTTCCCCCTTTTTAATATGGAGAATTAAATAGGGTTTATTTTAAGTTGGGTTCGGACATGCTTCTTATAAGAGCTAGCCCCTATAGTTAATTACATCTTAAATGACTAAAGTCACCTAAGAACACTCTTGATAAAAATCAAGAAATATTATCTTCAAGGAGTTTCAAAGGGTAGGACTATTCAATGAGATCGGACGTAGAGTTGTGAAAGGGGATTGGTTCAAATTTGGAACATTTTATTGTAGATTCCAAAGGAGGAAGGACTAGAGGATGTCATGGATCCAGAGGAGAACCTTGGTGACTTCCGAAGCTATCCTAATGTTTGGTTTCATTTCTGAGGAGAAATATTTAGGTGTTTCATCTTGTCAATTTTATTAGTTAGGCTTACGTTCGTGTGAAACGATCACATAAATAGCCTGAAAGATGTGAAGATTTAGGTCGTGACAAACGACAACCTCAAAATCCTAAGACGAGTTAGGGCTTATATTGTATAGCAGGGCTTTACGAAGGCCTAACGATAAGATGAGGACTTACGTTGCATAAGCAAGCAACCTCAAAGTCCTATGAGTTTGTTGTTTAAGTCTAAGGAAGGAAGATTGGTTTAGTGTGGAGGTCAGATTTTGTTGTTGAAGATGGTCGTGCTACCCACAAAGCTAGCTCCAAGCTCCTTACCATGATGATTTTGAGTTTTCTAGTGTGTCAAGTTAAGATGTCAAATCAGGTGGCCCTATGGTTGTAGTTCTTTAAATTTTATGGGAGGCATGTTAAAGTTAATTAGAGTGACACCGGTTAGGATCCTACGGTTCCCTCGTTCCGGCACCGCTACTTTCTATTGGATTCACTTAGTCCAAATAAACTTACTAAACTCAACTTAAAGAGTTCATAATTTCATTTAGACCGTGGGAAGCCTCGTTAGCAACCATAGGTTACCTCCTCTGAGGAATTCTCGATCATCTGATATAGACATCTTAATTTAGATGAAATTGTAGTTTTGTGTGATGTTTGTGATTAAATATTGAGTTATTTTATATTTTGAATGTTGTGGTGGTGAATTTTATCATGGTTGATTTTAGTTTTTGTTTTGATTTTGATATTGTGGTGCCCTGATAGTTTTAGTTTTCATGCAGGGTGACATCGTTGTTTAGCATGCAAATTTGTGTAAGCATAAAAGTATAACATAATAGGTACAAGAAAGACAATATTGAAAACTGTAAAAGAGTACCTGGCGAGTCTTCTCATTCCACCAACTAAAACTCAAAATGCATGTTAAGCCGATTTATATGAAATCGGGAAGTAAAAATTTGGCGACCTACCTAACCCTAGGTCATATCTTGGTGGGTCCTTAGGAGTTTAATAAAGGATGATTTTATCAAGCAAAACATATTATATTTGGTAGACCTCCGAGGTATCCAATATATCTGGAGAAAGAAGCAGGTCTGTGCTACTCTCTCACCGCCTGGTGAAAAGTTTCGAGCTCATTTAAACTTATTATGTTGCTTAATAATTCATCCTGTAAGTACCCTTAATGCTCAGTGAGTATTGTAGTCTCAATTATTCCTAAGAATAGGGTAATTATCACTCATAATTCAATTTAAGAATTATGTGGGTGAAGACCCTTAAAGAGACAAGTTTAAGAGACTTAGCCAAATTTTGACTTGAGCTTGTAGTGTTTAAAAGATGTCTTAATGATGTTTACTTTTCTAATCCTTATTTAAATGAAAATTTATTTAGCCTAAGTCACTACTAAGCCCTTAAGATTTTGGTAAGTGTCTTAGTCATTGCAAATAAAATTGACTTATAAGTGATGATGATGATTCATGTTTTTGTTTTTTTTGGTTCATTAAATAGGGGTATTAAATTAGTGAGTTATTAACACCCAACATCATACCCCTAAATCGAGGATCATTTAATCGGCTACACTCCCAAATTTATGTAATTTAAAGAAATTGCAAATTTATCCTTTTTAATTAGGACAAGTGAGGTTGGTTTCTACCAGTTAGCCCCTTGTATTTAAAACATCCAAATATGTTAATTAGAATCAAAGATTTCACATTTCCCTTTCTGAAATTAGGCCGAAATGTTAATTAAGGCTAAATTTTAAAAATTATACTTTTGCCCCTAAGGCTCTATCACTTCATAATTCATCAAATTTATTCCAAATGAATTTGGAATATTTATCCTACCTCAGTCATGGGTCAATTGAGACATCAAAGAAGAAAGTGTGATTTTTCAAAATTTAATTTATCTATATAATTATTTTTAATGCAAAAATAGGATTTTTCAAAGAAAATTCCTAACTTAACCAAGGTAAATCCTAATCCCTTGAAATTTTTAACTGGAGGTAGACTTAGCTAGAGAAGCCTTTGGACCAAATTTCATGATTTTTTGAGTTTTATTTGAATTTTAAGAATTATTTTAAGTAATGCGGTGTTTATTAATTTAAAATATTTTAAATGTGAAAAATTAAGTTTTGTATTTTTATTAAATCTCTCTGATGTCAAGGGACATAAAGAAACAAATTTCACATTTTTTTTATTTTTCTTTGAATTATTGGAAATATTTTAGTAAAAATCCATTTTTAGCCTTTAAATTTTATTTTAAGCTTCAAAATTCAATATCTTTACTTAGAAGATCATGAAAAATATCCCACTTGTTCCTAAGTTCTTAGGAAGCAATTTAGAATATTTCCATGAATTTTATTATTTTTGCTATTTTTATGGATTCTTAATTATTTAAATATTTAAAAATAGGCTAAAAATCAAGTTTTTATTTTAAATACCATTTATTTTTAGAAAATACCCTTGATCACAGAGAACTCCAAAAACCAAGTTTTACAATTTTATAAGTTATATTTTAATTATTAAAAATCATTTTAGTGCCAAAAATGTTAATTAACTTAAAAAATCAATTTGAGATAATAAATGAACTCGAAATGTTTTGAAATTTTTATGGGGAGTTCTCTAGACTTTAAATTTTAGCAGAGATTAAAAATTAAGTCATTTAGATTTCTATGTTACCCAAAATTACTTTTCTTTGTGTTTTAGGATTGGTGAAGATTAGTGTATTCTTAATGATTTAACTCATGAGATTATTTCCGAAGGATCCTCTGGTCATTGTGAACTTTCAAAAATTTTATTGGAAATTCCTAATCAACATGCTAATTATGATGATTTATTTATGAAAATAATAGACACAAACTTGAAAAATATGGATCTCTATTTAGGGACCTCCTATAAACTTGGAAAAATCAGAGGATGTTCCCTAAGACAGAGGCAACAACATGCTAAAATCTCAAGCCATGGTGATATTCCTACATGGATAGAGAATCAAAAGACTCAAAATAGTGTTTAATTAATTAAAAATAAAACATGCATCAAATGGTCTTTAAATTATTTCCACATTGTTCTCCTCTGTTCACTGAGCAAAAGGGTATTTTTATTTTATATTTGTGGTTTTTCTACACCAAGATATGAATTTTTAAAGTTAGGGATCATATTCTAATTTTTTAAATTCATATTTATCTATTTAAATGCCCGACACTAACTGTATCCTCGATAGCTCCAAAGGCACGCGTAGCGTGCTCTGGTTGTATGTTGCCATCCACATAGCCGCTGACTCGGCCCGCGGTTCATGTAAGGAAGCGTTGTCCAGCTCGATCTCCTCTGTCCATCCGATACACACGCGATCGGACGGCTCCCCATCATCGTCCCCGATAGAGTGATCCAGTGATCATCCACACTAAAACCCTAAGATCTCGGCCTAGACTCAACCAAATCACTTCTGGTTTGATCCTATGGACTCGTCTAAGTGAGACGAACATATCCATATAGTAATCATGCAATTAAATTAAGCCCAATTAAATGGAGAATCAAAATAGGCTCTGGAGGAGGAGATTTTCAATACCTTGGCTCTGAGAAGGGAAGGTTTGATCAAAGATGCTCGACACATTTGTTGGGATCCAAGGAGGCTAGGGATTAAGCCTCTGGCTGTGGTGTAAGGTCTAAGTATGAATTCGGCCAAGCTCGATTTCAAGTGTGGTTTAGAGGGTTTTTGTGGAAGGGGAATTTGATGGGGCTTCTCCTTCTTTCACTGTGGTGAAGGTATGAGTGAGTTTAATTTGATTTTTGTGGAGTGTAGAAGTGTCAAGAGGTCTTTCCTAGTTTTAGGCAGAGATTTGAGCTCAAAATTGGGCTCTGACAAGGGGATTCAAGGCAATGGGGTGGTTGGATTGCACTCAGGAGGTCTTAAAGAGGCTTTTGGATTAATTTGGGGAAGTCTATCAAAGGAAATTTCAGCTCTCCTCTCATGGACGTGGAGGGGAGCTTTTATAAAAAAATGGCTTAAGGCTCTCTTCCATGGCCAATTGGGGGGTGAAATGTGCTGCCTAGATGGAGGGCAGAGAGGCTCCAACATTTAATTTGGATGAAGTTGCCTCTAGGTTTGTACTGGATTTAATCTCATGGGGGTGGCTCTCAGTTTGGCCATTTTCCAGCCACTAGGTCGGTCGACCAGCTAGGGGAGGTGGCCAGGGAAGTTAGGGACCTCAGGGGAATATGTCACAGCAATTTAATGTGTTTAGGTTTTATTTTGGCAAAAATATCCTAAGCTTAAGCAAATATGGAATCAAATCCCTTAATTTTGGGGACCTTTGGTCCATGTCTTAGTTTATGTGGTTTTAAGAGGTTTAGGCTGGCCACTAGAGTCCAACTAATGGCTGTAGAGTCATTAATTTGGTGACTTTGGGGTAGTTAGGTCATCGTTAGGGCATGGGTTCAATGTGGGTTCGAGTGATCAAAGCTTGGGTTTGGGCTGCCCAATTGATTGATCAACATTTTGTAGATGATTGTTATGATGATTTTTGGTGAAGAATTGAAATGATTTTGAGTTCAATTGAAGGGTCAATTTGGAGTATTTTTTAAATTTGGTCAATTTGGGCATGTTGGGCTTGACTTGGGTCTAGGTTGGGTTAGCCTTGGGCTAAGTCCAAATTGAATGGTCCAAATGATCAAGGGAGATGTTTTGAAAATTTTGCATAAAGGAATAGTGTGGAAATTTTGGGGCTAAGGCCATCAATTTGGTGAGATTTTGAGACATGGCTAATTTATGGCAAATTTGGGGATTTTTGGACTTAGGTTGGAATCAAATGAATTTGAGGCCTCAACAAGGAAAATTGAAGGTCAATTTTGATGTTTGGGAATATTATGAAGGTTTTTCAACACAAATTGTGGCAATTTGAGTAGGCCATGGGTTCAATTTGGTGGAACCAAGTCATGGGGCGAAAATTGGGATTTTAATCTAAATAAAAATTGGGTTCAAATCATGGACCAATTGAGCTTGGATTTGGTTTATTTTGTCACATTGAGGGTGAATTTTAGTTTGAGATTGAAATTTGGGGAAATTGAGACCGATTTGATAGACATTTAAGGTAGATTTGGGAAATAATGGGTCCTTAAGAAGCAATTTGGGGGTTTTGGTCAAAGATGGTAAAATTGGTCAAATTGGGTCATGTGATAGTTGAGGAAAATGAAATTGGGAATATTTGTTATTTTTTTTGGAAATTTTGGAATTTTGGGCTAAGGAGGGGTATTTTGGTAATTTCAAAAATTTTGGTGATTTTGGGTTGTTTGGGTGTTTTCAAGGTGTTTGAAATGATTTTTGAACCAATTGGGTATTTTGGGTAAATTTGGGATTTTGAGCCAAATTTGGGGTCCCAAGGGTATCTAAGTAATTTGGGGTAATTTTGGGGCAAAAGGCTAGGTTAGGTATCTTGGTAGAGTTGGAGTGCCAACCACCATAAATAATCCATGGACCAATGGAAACCCCATTTTGGGTCCTCTATGTAGTGGTCTTAGTTAAACCCTAGCCTAGAGCTAGTGGGTTTAGGGGACCACCTACATGAGTCTCCCAAAAGTATCAAGGGACCAAAGCCTAGAAGTTTAAATTCAGAATTGTGAGTGATTATGAGTGCAAGTATGTACCTAAAGCCCTAGACCAACACCTAGGGTCAACCCTAAGGTCTAGCAATCCTAAGGGTGACTCATCTTGAGTTCCCCTATAATGAACCCACCTACTAAGTGTTGGAGGTTAGGACTAATATGTGGAATTTCAAGTTGATTAGAGAAGAGTTTGGAATTTCTATTGGTGAGGGTTCCTTTTCTAGTTTTCTAAGAATAGTCAATAGGAAGGCCCTATGGCTAGACCTTAGGCTACTAAAGAGGAAAAACTAAACCTCAACCAAAAGTGAGGCCAACAACGTTTTAATGGAAGGTATTTGTGTGTTTTTCCTTTAGATACAATCAAATGGATGAAAAATGGGGGAAAATAAGAAAAATGATGAAATTTGGAGCAAAAAAGAAGAATGTGTGCAAAAAAACTGTGGTGCCTAAGCACCCTTATGTTTAAGCGCCTGAAGTACTTACTTGATGATTCAATGAATTTGGATGAATTTTTTAAGAGGTGTTTGAAGCAATTCTTGGTGTAAACGTGGGAAAAGGTTAATGGACGCAAAAATATATTCAATTGGCTTTTGAAAGAATACAACTCCTGGAAGATTCATTGAATGTGGGCACATTTTAAACAGACATAAAGGAACCTTATAGAAAATTATAAAAGAAGGCTTACATTAGATTGAAGAATTTTCTCCAATATACGCCCCCAACACCCATAATCACACCACCGAGTCCTCTCCCATAGATTAATTAGGATACTTTTTAGAGAGTAGAAGAGAGGAGTTGTAGTGTGTGAGTAAAGAGAATTGTAAGAGAAAGGAAGAGAAGAGATTCAAAGAAACATCAAGAGTTTGGTGGAGAGGATTTGAGATAAGTTTATATCTTTGTGACTACATTTGGTTTTAATTTAGATTTTTTGTTTATTTGCATGATGTTTACTTTTAAATTTAAGTGTGGTTGTGTTTTCTTCATGAATTTTGAGTAGTTTTTTTTTTCTTTTTCCTTAAAATGATAAATGATTAAGTGTCGGATGGAAGTTGTGTGAAGTATTAATTTTTAAATTTTAGAATAAGTTGTGATGAGTTTAAACCTTGTACTTCATTTACTTCATGATTTGGCAAATTAAGATGTTAATTTTTGTTGTGAGAACATGTAAGATCCGTGATGGTATTTTCTCAGTCAACTAATGGTAAGAATCACATGAGATTGTATGAATTAGAATGTAATTCCTATGGTTGAGTACAAATAAATAAGAAATTAAACTTTGGAGGGTGTAGAGTTAGAGGAAATTAGAGTGACAGGCTAAAACCCTCAATTTAGTTTATATTTTTAGATTTTGATACAAGATTCCAGCCCGCGTGTAGAGGGAGAAGAGGGAACTCAAGAGTGAGAGCTAGTAACTTCCCTAACTAGCTCATCTTCAAGACTATTCAAACTTTGAATTAGACAATGTTCTTTATAGCATCTCTAGTAAGAGTAAAGAATATCTTTGCTCCTATTTGACACAACACAATCTGAATACTTCCATAATAGAATTCCTATACTTGTTACGGACTCTTGATAAGGAAAAAGATATTTTATTTATATTGTCTCCATCTTACAGATATCTAGTTAAATTTAGTTAGTTGTTTACTTTATTTTTAATTATAAAAAATTATCAAAAATAATCAAAATTTCATTCATATTATAGCATCTATAGTTTGAGTAAAAATATTTTGTAAAGTAGAATTTGTTATCTAATTTTTTCCGACTTATTTAAAGATTGAATTTCTCCATGCACGTTTGATATCCTGGGCTTAATAAAAAAGTCTGATATTACTTGATAACGACACATATACTTGAGTAGTATCCCATATTTAAATATAATAATTGTATTCTTATTTGCTTTGAAGTCAAATTTTTTATATCTTTGCATAGTAAGAAATTTAAGTAAGGAAAAAATTAAGAATATAATTGCATACATCGTACTGTCATATAAATTTGGGATCAAGTTTTTTGTGCTATTGTTGTTGAGAATAAATTTTTTTAAGAAATTTTTAGAAATAAAATTTCAATTTTTAGAAATAAAATTTCAATTTTTAGAAAGCCTTATTTAAATTTTTAGATTTATTATAATAATATTGTAGTGTTGTTTTTATATAAGTTCTTGTTTGGGTGATTTTATTTTATATTGTTATCTAGTAATGTATGTATAGTTTGTGTTCTGAAGGACTAGTTCCCTACGATTATGAATTAGAAATAACAACTAGAAAAATAAAAAAAAATAAAAAATACAGAAAAAGACCAAAAACTTCAAGAAATGGAAAACTAAAATAATCAAAATGCCGAAATTTATCAAGAGTTTAGATCCTTAAGAGATTATAAAAGCCGACAATAGATGAACTTCATTGTAGTATTCAAAAACCTATTATAGTGGCTAATTCATTTGAATTTAGACCTGCTCTTATCCAAATGGTTTCAAATAATCAGTTTGGGGGAGCACCAACTGAAGATCTAAATTTATATCTTGCCAATTTTCTAGAATTATGTGTTACATTTAAATATGATGGCATTTCAGATGATGCTATTAGACTTAGACTTTTTTTTTCCTAACTAAAGGATAAGGCTAAGATATGATTAAATTTCTTAACACCAAGATATATCTGAACTTGGAGTAATTTAGAAATTCCTTGCTAAATATTTTCTACTATGAAAAACTATGAAGCTTAGTAATGATATTACATCTTTTTGTCAGTTTAAAAGGGAATATATTTATGAAGCATGAGAATGATTTAAAGAACTACTGAGAAAGGTGCACACCATGCTTTACCAGATTAGTTAACAATTCAAACCTTTTACGATGGATTAGCTGGACCTCCTTAATCTATTATAAATGTTGTTGCCGGTGATTCATTATTATCAAAACCATTTCATGACACTTATACTTTAGATGAAAAGATGGCTACTAATACTTTTTAATGGCCTACTGAGAAAGTAAATCTAAGAAAAGTAGCCAATATTCATGCTTCTGATGCTTTTGCAATGCTAACAAATCAAGTTGCTACAATTCAAAATGATTTTAATGAGATAACCATCTTTTGTGAAACCCTTTCTAGTCATCCCTCAATTGTAGTAGAACTCTTTTGATTACTCTTGCGCAACTCCTAAGATTTAATTAACTAAAAGGGATACAACCCTTTAGTTCACTCTTGATTCTAAAACAAATTGATAAATTTTTACCTCTGGTTTGGGCAGCTTATGTGGTATTCTTTCGTGGATATTTGGTTCGAGGTGTTTTGTTTTGATCTTATTCAGATCTACACTCTTGACCCATCGCATGAGATTTGTCCCACATAGGCTCTCCGCATTTTTTCTTAAATCTATTTGTCATCATTTTATCTCCTTTCTTTTTCTCATTCATTTCTTTTTAGAATTAACCATATGATCTGTAGGAGATACTTATTCAGAAGAGGAATTTATACGACGATAGAAACCTGACAATTCCAAACAAAAAAGAGAAAAAAAAAGAACCAAAACATTACCCTTTTGAAGCTTTGTTGATTCTTTTGATATCATTGATGTCATCTCATAAGCTCCTTTTACTTATAAGCTGTTTGGAATATATTGATTCACCCTTCACCCATACGGCCTGGTGTAAGCTTTGAGTTATTAGGATGATCATATATAAGATTATTTGGTTGTTTTATGGGCTCAACTTCCTAAGTATTCACCATCCATAGTGGACAAAGTTATTCATCCTTTATTCTCTAGTCGGTTATAGGCTCCAAAAGCATCTGGATGTTTCTCATTTGAGATAACCATCCTTTTAGTGATCTCTCAACCAGTTGTCATGATAATATAAGCAAAACTCTTTTTATCAAGAGTATTCTTAGGTATCCCTCAATATGTAATTAACTAAAGGGAAACATCGCATTGGGAGTGCTCTTGACCCCAGAAAAAAAATGTTCTTTTAGGTTCTCTAGTTATGGGCTACTTATGTAAGAATTCACTTCAAGAGTACTGTATTTTGAAGTATTTCGATCGGATTTTGTTTTGCATATATACCATAGGCCTATCATACGAGAATTAACTTACAAAAGCTCTTCATGTTTCTTTTTAATTTGTTTATTTTTTCATTGTATATTCTCATCTCTTAGATTCATTTCTTCTCTGATTCTTTTTCAATGATCTGGGAGAGAGATTTGCTCAGAAATGAGAAATCATATCTTTATATATATATATATATATATATATATATATATATATATATATATATATATATATATATATATATATATATATAGGAGCAAGCAGGCGACTATAATGTTCATTTAAAACAGAACTATAAAAAAATGTATCTAGTCTTTATCTAGTTTCACTCAGCCATCATCCTTTTACAATGACTAGTCTATAGTCTTAATCAATGCGGATTGTACATAAGAAAATTGTTGCACTACTTGATCTAAAAGAAGCTACTCTATATGCTTCTAACAAATGCAAGGAGCCTGAGTCGTATTTTAATATTTTCAAGGCATATCGTAGGTAACCCCATTATAATGCCATCAATATATAATGCCAAATTAATATGTACGTTTATATCTTATGATTTCCTATAAAATAAATAAATAATATACAAGTTAATATATAAAATTTATATAGAAAATTATACATGACTGCATTAATCCATCAATATCATCATTATACTTTTGAATATTTCTTTTAGACACTTCTCATATACTATCTTCATTCCAGCGGGGTTTTATAGATGAAATTATTATGAAATTATTAGGTACATATTCAAAAGTTATTAATTTAGATAAAATTAACCAGTATCTCAAAGACATGTGAAATAAATATTTTGAAGTAGAAACACAGATATTTAGTCTTTCCGCATGCAAATTCTCCCAATACCACACTTGTGATAGGTGTAAACATCCTGTTATGCTAGCATAGGAAGACAATGGATAAATTTAACTCTCTATACAAGTGTTATAACACAGAGCCTCTAAGTGAATATTGTGGAAATACTATTAAATTCACTAGTAATAGTAAATGTTGTAAATGCATGGGTGATAATGATGTATTTTAAAGTAAAATAACAACTTATAATATATAAAATATACACCCTAACATAACACAAAATGGAGATAGCCTAATTCATCATAAGATTCTCCGTTAAAAAGTCCATCCAAGACAATTAAGATAGATTATTTTATGAGATTGAGAATTACCAATATGAAAGTTATTTTGCATGATATTTTCTTCTTCACTTTGATGGACCTTTACATCTACGTCTAGATGGCTTTCCAATAAATCATCACACTATTATGACCAACTCGACCAAAGTGAATTTGGCTTAACAAATATAGGGCAAATTAAGGCCTCTCATTCTACCATAATGCCAAGTATAATTTTTATATCCCATAGAGTAATGGTTATCTCACCTATGAAATAATAAAAGTTTCATGTCGTATGGAAAATTATAAATATATGAATTACATACAATTTAATGTACATTCATTTTATTAACAGATAAATGAAACATATTAGTTAGAGGACACCTTCATAGCACCATTATAGTTATCAAGTGATGGTCAAGATTGATGAACTCTATCAAATAGAATCAAGCCATGTAATTTGTAATGCTTGAATGAATTGTGGGCAACAAAATGACCACTCACATGTTTTTTATACATGACTGGTGGTCTTGAGTATTTTCTCTTATCGAAGATCTTAATTAAGATTATATTACATGTATATTTTAATTTTATTAATAAGAAAAAATATGCACATTACCTAATCAAGGTTTGATGCTCTAGGGATGCTACTAACAAGGCTTTGCTCACAGGTGTTTCTACTGCTGAAGAGTCAACTTATTCTTGGGTTGAAGTAGGTCTAGCATGACGGCGTCTGCCTATACCTACACCATCAGCCATCTTTGAATAATTATTATAAGAAATAATGAGTTTGATAAAAAATGTTATATGATAGTTTACTTCAACTAATTTTTTAAAATTCAGTGATTGGGGAACATTGCACTCTATGAATATTACTTTAATAAATATTACATAGTCTTGTGTTATCATATTTCATCCATTATGTTTTTAATTTAGCTAGATCTTGTTCTGCTACAACAACTTCTAAATAGAGAAGAAAGTAAGGGTATGATACCTTGCTGATGATCATATGGTGGTCATAACTTTTCCTTTGGTATCATATGAAGTAGTGACTTATTCGTTTGCATATAAAATTGAATGGTAGAATATTTGAAGACAAAATTTGTATGATCTAAATTTCTAGTCCCCAAGGATGCAATTGAATTTATACATGGAACATGATATATTTTTGAATTCTTACACGTGCACAGACACTCTTCTACCGAAATAGTTCCACTCAAAATGCCTCGCAGCTCATATCAAAGACTTGATACTCGTGTAGGTTGATACAGATTGGCTATTGAATTTGTCGGGTTTCACGTTCAGATCTTTGCAAAGCCACTCTCGTACAAGGAAAAATATTATATTATCTGATTCAATTCATTGTGAAACATTGTTGGAACTTTATAGAAATAATAGAATTAAATTATGATATATTGAACACATTATAACTTGGATAAGGAAGTTTTGGACAGTCTTTGAATCCCATTAAAATAATCAAAAGAATTTATGGTCATAGTGTAAAATATATACCTCTTATCATGCACTAATAACCATTTTTAATATCTTGCTCGACTACCGAATCAAAAACTTACTTCTAAATATTATTTATCTCATTAATGTGTCTATTAAAAATATGTTCCTTATCAGTGTTTATTGCTTAGAACATCTTGTCACAAGCCATATCAACATCAACAATGGTGAAGCGACGTAATTTCTTCTTAAAACTCTCTAGATGTCACAAAAAATGCATATGTGCAGCCCCATAAAAATACTCTTTACATTCTCTAAGTAGCCTTGGATGTTGATATAATGTTATGTAATGGTCTGTACGGAATCAAACTCTTTCAACTAGACCATATAACTATTGTAGAAATCATAACCATGATTCATTATTTTTTGACTCAACCACTATGAATGCTAAAGAGAAGAGACCACTATTTCAATCAATACCGACAACCACTAGTGGAGTTCCTCATTTTTCTCCCAAAAGGAGTTTCATGTCAACATTAATTACCTGTCAACAAATTCTCCATCCATAAATTTTATAGGAGACACAAAACAAATTTAATATTAATACATCATCAACAAATTTTCAACATTCAACTCGAATCTCAAGGCATGAATCATATCACGAGGCAACTTTTTTAGCAAAAAATATACAAATTTTGATTAAATGTCTTCTGAAGCTTCAATTTCAGCAAAATTATAGTCAAACTGATTGGCTCGAAGAGATAGACCCAATGATACCAAAATTGCTCAAATCTGAGTTTAATCAAGCTCAGATCAAGCCATTGAACAACTGTTAGAAGCTTTTGGAGCATATTTGAAAAGTCAAACAGATGTTGAATTTGATGCATTTATGGTTGAATTAAGCGTCTCAACAAGAAGAATCTAATGTGTCAAAGATCTTGATTCTGACATCATTAAGAGACTCAAATATTCATCAAACACTATCTTACCAAAGGAAGCTCTCCTGACCGTCCAAACAAAGTGGTTCATATTCTTGAATTAATTATTTTCATAACTCTATAAATAGAGTCCCAACCTTCTCGTGACGAGAAGAAGAGCTTAAGGCCAAAGGAAGAGCTTGAAGCTTTAGAATGAGTTGAAGTCATGCATCACTACCGGCCACCATCGACCACAGTCAGCCATTGTTAACCACCGCCGACCACCGTCGACCATCATTTACTGGTCGTCATCAGTCATTATCAGTCACACCCTTTCCTTGCAAAAATTTCACCCACATGTTGACGTTGTAACTTAGGAAACCTTGTAATTCTTTCTCGCCCGTGTGACAGGTGGTGGCAATTATAATTATCTTGTAGTGAAACTCTTCAGTTTGGCTAGACCCATTGTTTTTTTTCTTTTCAAGTTTTTCATGTAAAAATTTTTTATGTCACTACTAGTTTTTTTTATCTGAGTTTGTGCTAAATTTTCATGCAACTCTAAGATAAAAATCTATTACTCCATCGTTATGAAATTTCTAGCACACATCATTTTGGTGCCATCAATGAGAAGTGAAGTTTTATTTGACATGATATTCAATGTTGAGATACTGGACATTTTATTTCCCAATGATGTACACCATCAAACTAGCGAAGGAACCTTCTTTGCATCTTGAAGATCATCTCTCAACATTTTTTGATGTGGGAGGAGACTACATTCATTACAGTCTCGAAAGGTCATTCACATTAACATCTCGACCACAATTATAGTGGGGTTGTCTTCTTGCATCATTTTTAGACACAAAGCCTTTCACAAATTCTTATAGGCTAGGGGCAACCTTCATTGGTGTTTAAAAAGGTCATTCACCTTAATGTTTCGGGTATGACTGTGATATGGTAGTTGTCCTAAAATTTGTTTAGACAATTTCTTCATAAATCTCTCCCTCGGGGCAATCTTCAGCTTAAAGAGCTCTTTTCAGCATCCCCCTCATCCTACTAGAATTCCACTTCAATTGAATCAGGAAGCTGATCTTCTCAAAGCTCGATACATGGAATACTTTAAGTGCTTGTGTGGAAAATGCCCCCACTTAGGGGCAAACGATTTAAATGCAACAACTAACACATTGTCAAAAATTATTCTTTAGTATGACTGCATTAATATTTCCAAGAAAATATACTGTCTATTGTGAACTAAACCACTATCTCAAGCAATGCAGAACATTTTTGACACGTTATTATAAGATTAATTGATCCGAGAGGACTCGAGACTATGGTCATCAAGCAGAAGCTTTGACTATCAAGCTCAGATAGGATAAGAATCAT
Source organism: Phalaenopsis aphrodite (assembly GCA_003013225.1). Taxonomy (NCBI): domain Eukaryota; kingdom Viridiplantae; phylum Streptophyta; class Magnoliopsida; order Asparagales; family Orchidaceae; genus Phalaenopsis; species Phalaenopsis aphrodite. The sequence goes on from NEWO01000555.1 coordinate 203,013, forward strand.
TGGTAGTATTTTTTCGACATCTTCCATGTTATAGTCGTTAAGTAAATAATTTGAAAAAAAGTCTCAGATAGGTTAACCATCCTCAATGGATTTCATATTACTTTATACGTTACAGGATAATGTCATTGAGCGTCCCCGACTAGTTATATGACCCACCAAAAATCTTACATCCTTAATAAATTCTTCATTCAATTCCACTTCAACAAAGTTTATAGTCGTCAGATAGATGTACTTTGACTAATGTCCTAGAAATTTTGAACATTTATAGTGATAGAAAAGGTCTTCACCCACTTCTGAAAGTCATTTTAAGAGACAGGACTCTAGAGGAAGCTACAATGCTCTTAAAAGACAAGCCAAGAAGGCAAGTCTCAATGCGAAGTTACCATGCCCCTGAAGTCAAGCTCAAAAGGCAATACTCGATGGGAAATATGGTGCTCTTACAAGTAAAGCCCAAGAGGAAAGTCTCAATGAGAAGTTACCATGCCCATTGATGTCGAGCCCAAGAGGTAAAACTCGATGGAAAGGTATGGTGCTCCTGGAAATTGAGCTCAAGAGAAAAGACTTGATGGGAAGCTACCATACCTCTTAAAGACAAGCCCAAGAGGCAAGTATCGGCAGGAAGCTAATATTTGATAGGGCTTTCACTAGAAAGACTCCACGAGAGCAAGTGGTTGACAGGGTCTTCACATAAAGACCTCAGAGGGCTATAAGACTTAGAAGAAAAAAGTACATCAAAGACTTAAGAAGGCTATGAACATCAGAAGATACATGTACATCAGTGACCTCAGAATGTTATAAGCTTTGAAGGCAAAAGTACATCAAAAGCCTCAAAAGCTATAAGCCTTAAAAGGAACAAGTGCATCAAAGACCTGAAAAGGCTACGAGCCTCAGAAGCCACTACCATATTTCAAGCTTATAGAAGGCCTAAGCCTCATACACACCTAAGAGGATAAAAACCTCAAAAGGAACAAGTTTAAAAAATACATAATTTTATTTTAATAAAGTCATGTGCTAACTTTAATATTAAAAATTTGGATAATTGAGAAGTCACAACATCTCAGAAGAGGGTAAACCAAAGCTGAAAAGCAACATCAAGTTTTTACTTCAATTAGAACGTACAGATAAACACATCATCATCATGTGCAAATGCTACATCAGATGATTAAAGGGCTACAATAATTCAGCTCATCTTTGAGTGAAGCCGGCATCACCTTCGCCAAATTTTAATACTTTTGCTAATCTCCAACAGGACGAGATTCTCCAGATATTGCTGCTGCAGTAACACAAAAATCTCTCGTAGTGGTGTAGAGGGAAAAATCTGGTTTTTTTCTTCTCATTCGGAATCTGAGCAGCAACAAGAAAACCTCATCGGAACGTTCAGCGAAAAAATTTGAGCTTTTCTTCGTCTCCTCTATCAAGTTGGGTAAGTTTCTTCTGACATCATCATCCCAAAAACGCAAAAGAAGATGTGATCGCCTATTACGTAGGTCAAGGATGATTTTCCTTGGCACCTTTTTCAAGAAGGAATATCCTGTTGGTCACTTCTACGCAGGAGATACACCAAAATAATATGTTATTTTAAGTATACATTTTATGCTTATTTTTGGTTATATTGCACTTTAAAGAAGAGTATATTAATGTTTTTATTGCAGGTATATCAATTTTAGGCATTTGGAGCAAAGGTAGCTAAAAGGACGAAATTTGGAGCAAAAACAGCGAAGTTTTGAATTGTGGCGCATGATGCGCCAGATGCGCCAAAACCAAAAACATCATGGCCTTCAACAAACGGGCACATGATGCACCAAATTAGCGCCAGATGCGCCATTTAATAGAGAGTTGGCGCATGATGCACCAGATTTGGCGCCAGATGCGTCGGGGACGACTTTTTGTGGATTAAGGAGGTTCGAGACGAATTTTGCATGAATTTTCAAAGGGAAACTTGTTCTAAACACCCATTGGAGTGATTCAATGCATCTAGTCACTTTGGAAGGTCTTTTTATGAAGGGATATGTCTCTTGGATTAATGGACATGTCTTTTGAAATCAAAAGAGCTGACTTTTAGACGGAATATTGGGGGAGTGCATTTTAAATTCTTTTTGGAGGGAAGCCTAGCGCTTGAAGAAGAGAAGAGGAAGGGAGTTTGGCATGAGAGGGTGTGTGGCGTGAAAGAGAGTTGGAGAGAGAGAGAGAGAGAGAGAGAGAGAGAGAGAGAAAGTGAAGGGCATGAAAATTTTCTTCAAGGATTGTAAGAGGAGTGGGAATGTGACAGATTTTTTCTTCATTACACCTCTAAGAGAGAATTGAGAGTACTTATAAAGAGAGAAAGACTTGGAGAGAACTTCCAGGAGTTTGCTTGGGAAGGATTGTGAAATAAGTTGTTTCTTTTATTTCTTTCGTTTCGTAAACTTATTTTTATATATTAAATTCGAGTTTTGTCATATCCTTCTCATGAATTCTGAGTAATCTTGTTTATCCTTCTCCCTACTTTGAAGATATGGTTTTGTGATGAATTGATTTTATTTTTTTACAGTTTTAAATGTAAATAATTTGTGATGATTTGAACCCAAATCTTCATTTACTTTTCGATTTGGCCAATTGAAATGTTAAAATGTGTTGAGAAACATATGTTTCGAAAGGGATAAGATTTCTACAACATGGGGAGAACCACATTTAATTTAATGGGAGAGTATTTTATTTATGGGGTTGAGTGCAAATAAATAGAGAAATATATTATGTTGGATGCAAAATTTGAGATTTTAAGGTGACTGATTAAAATCCCCAACTTGGTCCAGTTGATTGGAAACTGATGCGAGATTGTTAGCCCTCAGGTGAGGGAGTAGTGTGAGCTTTGGAGTGGCAGCCAATATCATCCATTAGTAAATATTATTTATGCACTCGAAAGAGGGTAGAGAATAGGATTGCTGTTATTTGACACAAAACAGTTTATATATATATGTTCAAATAATTTTAATTTCTTCACAACCCATATACTCATTGTAAAGGGGAAGGATGCTTTCTTAAATTTGAACATTTCGTCACAACATCTTAGCTTAAAATTTCGAAAATTTACTTTTGAAAGTTTAGCATTTAGTTTAGTTAACTTTGTCTTTTAACTTCATTTTAATTAGAAATCACTTGTTACTTAATATTCAAACTTAACACTTTACTTTTTGTATTTTTAAAATAGTACTTTACATTATAATCGTAGGAACTTATATACAGGCATTTCCAACTTTACTGTGAGATTAATATCTAGGACTTCATTAGAGTCATTTATTACTTGAGTGATACGTATATTTTTGTTATTTTTCAATGGGATTTGACAGTTTAAAGATTATTAAAAGATAAAACTATTTTTATTGAAGTTATTTTGTTGGGATTAATTTGCATATTTGCTATTGTATTTGCCGCTGTGTATATTTTGTAATATTGAAAAATATTTGCAAAACTAACACACTAAATCCACCCCGCATCAATCGGACGGAGATGATGTGCTTCTGTGCCACATCACGAAAAAAGGTTTCATTGATTGTCTGTTACGCCAGACGAGGTCGACTTTCTCCTACACTGCAGGACAAAGATGACTTTCTGCTTCATGAAGGTCTCACTGAATGCTTACTATGTAGGTCTCGGAAGACTTTCTTCTCCTGGAAAATCTTAGATCGTCTGTCAGGCAAGCCGAGGGGACTCCACCTCCACCCTTTTCTTCTAACCTATTTATGGATATAAAAAATCACACATATTTATGATATTAAATAAATTCAAACATTAAGGAGGAATAACTGAAAAATCAGAATTCAAAATATTCATTAATTATATTCATACATATAAAATTGAAAAGTTTGATAAATGTGTATTAAAAAGATGAAATTTGTTTTGAATTCCGGCGCTCTAATCCAATAAATAAATTCAT